>VWZS01011044.1:3441974-3722366 GCA_013397075.1 Rhabdornis inornatus
AGGCGGCACCCCGCTGCGGGCGCCCGAGGGGCACGGGGAAGGACTCTCCCGCCTCTTCCCTGGGCTTCCGCCCGGCCCATTGGGCACGTCGGACAGGTGTGCAGGCGGTGGGCAGGCGAAAGGCAAGGGGTCGGGGGTACCCTGTGCCCCCCAGCTCTGCTGTCCCTGAGTTGGGGTCGAGTTTGATCTCTGCCGTGTGTCCCACGTGTCCGAGCACGGTCTTCCAAGGCTTTGCGGGGCGGGTGCCCGCTTCTCATCATACCTGGGGTTGATTTCTGACCACCATCACTTCTGCCAGGGTCAGCGCGGAGGGATGCAGGGCCTCCGCCGGTGCCCGCAGGTGCCCGAAGGGGTCTCCGGACATCCCTCCGCGCTACCAAGTGGGACCCTCGGCTGCAGAGTTGGCACAGCTAGTCCGGGAGCCGAGACACTCACCGCGGGCCTGGGGCACCCGCTGGGCCTGCGTGGATACACTTCGCGAGTGTCTGCTGCCTCCCCCGGGGGCCTGGTGCAGCCACGGGACATCCTTCCCCAGCACTCCGTGCACAGGGCAGGCAGCGGGGCTCTCGCCGGGCTCTGCACGAGTGAGTGTGAGGTGGCTTGCTCAGGGATTGCACCAACAATTGCTGTTGCTTAGCCCCGGGCGGGGGACGCATGTGGTGGGGGTCCAGGCAGGTGCTCACATGGATGGGCTCGGTTCCGACCCTGGAAAAAAGCCCTCCTGTGTTTATGAATCGCCTGGCAGGGCTCTGGCAGCCGTGTCTGGGACAGGGCTCAGCCAGATTTATTTCCCCGTACGGGACATGGGGGTCTGCTATGGGGTGTGCCGGTCTGGCACCCCCGTGGAGTGCCCAGGTGGTTGCTTCAGCCCTGGCCGCGCTGGACGAAAGCCGATGCCGAGCGGGGCTGCGAGGCCAGCGTGGGCTGCGGTCCTGCGCGCTCGGGGAGCTGCGCCCATGGACGGGGGCTCGAGTCAGAGGAGGCACTGGTTATGTTAGTCCGTCGCTTCGGCTCTGGGGCTCCCGGTGGCGAAGGGAGGCTGCCCTCGTTCGGCGCCCCGCCGGCAGCGCTCCCGCAGCAGAGTCCGGGGCCGTGCTGCCTCCGAATGGGAGAAACTTGAATTGCACCGGCTGATCCGTCCCGTCCCGTCCCGTTCCCTGTCCCGTCCCGTTCCCTGTCCCCTTCCCATCCCGTCCCGCCGGGATGCTGGAGCCGAGGGGCCGTAGAGGGGTAGCCGGCCGCGGAAGCGAGGACCGGAGAGTCCCTTCCCAGCAGGGCGCAGGGACCCTCCGGTGGTGCCGGCCTGGGAAATCCATGACCTGGCGGCAGCGGCTGGCGTGGGGCCACGGGCCGCCACGGGAGCGAAGTGCAGTGTGGGTTGTGTTTGGCCAGGCTGTGGCGGCTGGCGCGGCCGGGGGGGCGGGTGCGAGCCCTGCCGGCACCGGGGGCTCATCGCGCCTGGTGCACGGCCCCTAGAGGGGGCACATGGGCCTGGCAGCGCCCACTACAGACCCGTGTCACAGTGTGGCCAGTGCAGGGTGGCATCAGATGCCACAAATGGGACTTGGGGACCATCCCCTGAGATCCTAGAGGGACTGGAAGAAATTATTTTTTCTTCTTGTGCCAGCAGTACCCAGGCATGTGCTTTCACTTTTTTTTGGTCAGGAGTGCTCTCTTCAGCATGTCCTCGTCCCCCGTTGCTTCCTTTGCCGTGGAAGCAACTGGGACATGCTGGGGCAAAGCCAAAGTCATAGAGGGGATGGAGGAGCTCCTGAATGCAGAATGTCACTAAGCTCCAAGAGGACAGTCCTGTCTTGAGAGAGAGGGTATGCAGCAGATACACCAAAGAGGGTACAGCCCCTTTTGGAACCACTTCTAAAGCCCTTCAGAGCCAGGATATCCTAGTTTTGGACACTGGGGCACCCCTGCACCATAGGGGGGAGCTGGGGAAGGAAGCGAAGATGTGGCTGCAGACAGGAGTTGCCCCAGCACCTCCTGGGACACATCACTCCCCTGAGACCGTGCTTGCTGCTTCACTGGGACCACGCACAGCAGGGATGCAACTCCTTTCTGCATGTCAGGGCAGTGGATGCTAAGCAATGGTGTTGGGGTGAATGACTACAGTGAGCCCAGCATGGTGCTGCATACCCTGCTATGTCCCCACAGGACCTGCCTGACCATCTTGCCCCTTGCAGTCCCACTCATCCAGACTGCTCAAGGGTTGCGTGTCCCAGCTTGGCGCAGGCAGCAGCCTGTGGAGCCAGCGCAGGGCCAAGGGGTGGCTGCACCCGAGGACCCTGTGCTAATGGATTTGGAGTTTCCAAGGTCAGGCTCCCACTGTGAGCAAGAAAAACATTCCCAGGGAAGGGCCATGGGAAAGGGCCCCCCCGTGCAGCGCTCCCAGTCCCAGCCGCTGCCTCATAGCCCAGCCTGGCATCCCAGGCTGTTCACACAAGGACATGGCTGCATTGCCCCTGAGGAGAGGTGCTGTACAAAGGCTGGGTTGCACAAGCTGCCCAGTCTCTTGGAAGGAGTGTTCGGTGTGGTGAGGATGCCTGGCTATGCTAGGAGAGGAAAGGGGTAGGAGTGGGCCATGAATGGGGTGCAGGAGGTGTGAGGTTCTGGGGGGCAAGGGAGGGGGTGGCATGCTTGGCCAGGGCAGGGGAGGCATGTGCCAAGTCCCAGCCAGCCCTGTGTGGGCACTGACCCCAACCTCTGGACTTGCAGCTAGCATGGACCAGCAACAGGGGCCACCAGAGCGAAGGCCTGCAGGACCTGCCACTCACCTGCAGCCCAAGGTGAGCCCAGGTCTGTCTGGCTGCAATGGCCAAGACTACATGACCCCATCCCCACCCATCCCCAGCTCATGGAGCCTCATTCCTGGTGTGGAACCCTGGCTGGGGCTGACCTTGCTGTGCTGTGAATTGTTGCAGGAGGGGACACTGTGGGGATTCTTTGCCATCCTGTCACTGCTGGCTGGGCTGGCCACAGGCACCCTGCGAACACCACACTGCAATGAGACGCTGGATGCAGCCCCCACGCCACGGGGCATGGCCACTGCCAGCCTGTCTGTGGAGGATGGTGTGGAGGCACCACTTGCTGCTGCCTGGAGCCAGCTGTACGGTGCGTTTTGGGATGGGCCCCCCAGCTTGGGCATGGTAGTCCCATGTGTGGGGCATGTGCAGGTTGGGAGCTGCGGGGGGGGGCCCAGCTTATGTGGGGCTGTGGCTGCACTTTGGGGCTGGGCTGAGGGGATCTGAACGCATGGGGCCCTGAGCTTCATGCTGCGTATGTGGCAGAGCCCCAGAAATGAGAAGATGAGAAGATTCCTGGCTGGAAGAATCTTCCCACACATCCATGCACCCTCTCAGGCACCATCCATTGCCATGGTGGGTGATCAGGAAGGATCCATAGGTCACAGTGGGGACTGGCAGGCTCAGAAGGAGGGCATTGGGTGCAGGATGGGTCCTGACAGTGCAATCTCCTCCATGTGCAGGGGACAACGTGACAACAGGTAGCCCAGGCACCGCAGAGCTGACGGAGGACCTGCTGCTGCGTGCTGAGCGCTCACCACCAGGCGCCAGCAAAACCAAAAAGGGGCGGAAACCCTCACGGGGCACCCGTGGGCGCAACTGCCACATCCGCAACCTGATGGTGAAGGTGCGTGACCTGGGCCTGGGCTTCAACTCAGACGAGATCGTGCTCTTCAAGTACTGCAGTGGATCCTGCCACCGGGCACGCAGCAACTATGACCTGACACTGGGCAGCCTGCTGCGGCAGCAGCTCATCACCCCGGGACCACAGGAACGGGTCCTCAGCCACCCCTGCTGCCGACCCACCCGCTATGAGGCTGTCTCTTTCATGGATGTGGAGAACACGTGGCAGACAGTGGAGAAGCTCTCAGCAGCTGAGTGCAGCTGTATTGGCTGAGGAGGGGGCCGCTGGCTTGGCCCCAGCTCAACACATGCCGACAGACTCCAGCTTGCCACGTGCAGTGGCACTGTTGCTTGAAACAAGTGTCTGGCAGAGGCAGATGCCCCTGTTATTATGCGGCTACAAAGAACCGAGGTGAGATGGAGTCATGACTGGGATGTGGGTGGCCAAGCCCGCTCCTGCTCAGTGCCAAGCAGCTGGTGCCACCAGCTACATGGGCTCCTGCCCAGGTGCCCTGGCTCATCCCTGGGAGATGAGCTGAAGAGAGTATGGACCATCCCCATCACTCCCAAGGGTCTGCCAGCACAGTGTCCATCAGCAGCGCTCCTGCACCTGTGCTCCAGCGGCCAAGCATCACTCAAGCTTCAGAGGGGGCAAAACCTCCCTGTCCCTTCGGGGACCCTGGGGTCAATAGTGCAGGGAAGGGGTGTCCCTGAGAGCAGGGATGCAGTGGGGCCAACTTGCACCAGTGTGGAATGGGGGGCCTGCACCCGGACCAGCAGCAGCCCCTAGTACTCTGCAGGGTGTTCAGTCATAGACACCCATTGGGACCCCCACCCCTGCCTGGCTCCCAGGGTAGTGGCAGGGTCCTCCGGCTGCTCCATGGTGCTGTGGCACTAAACTATTTATTACTCTAAATTATTTATTTATTGTTCTTGAGCGGCAGCTCCTATTTATGACTTTGGGCCCCCGGGGGCCGGGTGTAATTTAACCCCAGCGCTGCACTAAAGCCCTGGGCAGCGCCCCGTGCACCCCATACCCTTTTTCTATTATTTGTAAAATTTGAGGGATAAACTATTTTTGTACAGTCGCCTTTTCCTGTAGCAATAAAGCGATGGGCTGCGCGTCCAACCCCTGCGTGTGCCCGTGATGGGGACGGGGACGGGGACGGGAGTGCCCCTGAAGTGGCAGCAGAAGGGTGCGGAGCGGTGCTGCGGGCGGCACTGCCCGCCCCGCGCGTGGGGAGCGGTGCCGGTGCGCNCGCCGCCTCCTGAGCGCCGCCGCAGCCATGGAGCGGAGGGCGGAGGCGCCGCCGCCGCAGGGCCTCGACTTCACCGTGGAGAACGTGGAGAAGGTGAGCGAACCGTGCAGGCCCAGCCGTGGCCGTGGCGGGGCGGGGCCGGNTCTAAATTATTTATTTATTGTTCTTGAGCGGCAGCTCCTATTTATGACTTTGGGCCCCCGGGGGCCGGGTGTAATTTAACCCCAGCGCTGCACTAAAGCCCTGGGCAGCGCCCCGTGCACCCCATACCCTTTTTCTATTATTTGTAAAATTTGAGGGATAAACTATTTTTGTACAGTCGCCTTTTCCTGTAGCAATAAAGCGATGGGCTGCGCGTCCAACCCCTGCGTGTGCCCGTGATGGGGACGGGGACGGGGACGGGAGTGCCCCTGAAGTGGCAGCAGAAGGGTGCGGAGCGGTGCTGCGGGCGGCACTGCCCGCCCCGCGCGTGGGGAGCGGTGCCGGTGCGCGGTGCCGATGCGCTATGCCCGGCAGGGGACGCGCGTGGACCGGGACTACCGCTCCCGGCGTGCGGCGCGGCGCTGCGGCAGGTCCTGGGCTGCCCGGCCGCGCCTGCGGGGCCGCGGGGAGCGGCGAGGCGGGGCCGGAGAGAAGCGGAGCGGGGCAGTGGGGCTGCTNCGGGGGATGCGGCTCGGGGAGCGGGGGGTACCTGCTCGGCGGTGCCGGGCCCGGCGAGGGCGGTGGCGGGGTCCCCTATGCCTGCCGCTGCTAGGGCCCGGGACGTGGGACTCGAGGGGGAGCCGCCGGGGCACCCCGGAGAGGGAAAATGATGTGGCAGGAACGGGAGCAGAAGGGAGGGGTTGTGTGTGTTTCTGACTGGCGTCCTCTAGGTCGCCAGCTGCAGCGCTGGGCAGGGAGAGCCAACGGGTCTGGTCCTGGCTGCTGAACCAGCTGCATCAATGTGAAGCTCATTATCAGTGTCTCCGTTAGGCAGTGAAGGAAGGAACTTTTGCCAGGTGCTGGGAATTGTTGGGTATTACGGTTAGGAAAAGCCTTCAGCAGGCGGATGGTCCACTGATACCTTTCTAAACCAGGAATCCAGCCCCTTTGCTCCTGCTGATGCTCAGTGTCCTTCAAAGTATCTGCAGGGCAACAGGACTGAGGCTGATTGCTGAAATCTGGGATCCAGGGAATGGCCACGGCAAACCAAGGCCTACTGGCATCACACTGCTGCTGGGATGAGCTCTGAGCAGTTGATGTGTGACCTGGGGTTCATCGCAGGGGCTAAACAGGGCACCTCAGTGAGCACGCCCTTGAGGGCAGCTGAGCAAAAACCTTCCCTTGGCCACCTTGGAGGTGATGGGGGCAGGGCAGCAGAGGATGCATCCCTGAAGGGCAAATGGCAAGTGCATCACTCTTCTGCTTAGCCTGTAGCCAGACATCCAACACACATCCATAGCTTGGTCCTCAGACAGTTAGTGGGAATCCCAGTGTCCTCATTTTTCCTCTATAAGAATAGACTGAGATCCTTGCCAAGGCAATACTCATGGGCGTGCTGGTGGGCACATAGAATCATGGAATCATTTAGGCTGGAAAAGACCTCTCAGATCATAATGTCCAATGGTTAGCACAGCCCTGCCAAGTCCACCACGAAACCATTTCCCCAAGCTTTTCACACCCTCCCTCCCCAGTAGGCTGCCCGGCCTCACAGGAGATGTCAGGTCAGGGATGTCAGGTTTGTCACTGGGCGCTGGTTGCCTTTGTGGCTGCAGGTGAAACACAGCCCACCTCTTCCAGGGAGATGGAGACAGAGCACAGCCGGGGGATTAACTGATGTCTGGAAAATGCTACGTTCATGCAACCTTCTGCAGCTTAATCTGCATACATCCAGGGCTGCTGGATGATTTTGCCTCTGACTCCCTTTCTTTTCCTCAGACACAAACCACTCCTTTGTTTGCACCAACAATGAGGCGCACACTTGCCCGGGAAGGGTGGGCAGTACCAGGGTGGGGGCACCCGGCACAGCCTGGCTGAGGTGTGGCTGTGCCGAGAGGCAGCTCGTCCTTGCCAAGCTGCTCGGGATTTAGTCTCCCAGTGTCTGGGAGGAGGCAGAGATGCCCTCTAGGATGCTTCATCTCCCCTCCCCCAGCCTGCCTCTGCCACTCCTGATCTCCGCAGGCTTTGCTATCTCAGTGGTGTCCTCTGAAGGTGCAGCTGTGGACTGCAGTGGGGCTCTGAGCTGCTGGTGGGGGGCTGCAGCACAATTCCTGAACAGGGGAAGAAGCATAGCGTGGGATCAGAAAAAACCACAGAGGTTCAGAAGCTCAGAGCCTCCCTGTGTCAGTCTTTTCCAGGAAGGTCTGTGGGGTACAAAGTGAAGGAAGGATGGGTCTTGCTGGGAGCAGGGTTGGTGGGAGGCAGGTGGGTAGAGCCACTTTGTCAGATGTGATGCTGACAGATGAATGGTGCTCCTACTGGCCCGGGTTCTTCCACCTGCCAGGTTTTCTGCATGGCTCTATTAATAATACTGAATACTGATTAAAGTCGGGGTTTGACTCCACTCTGAGTCAGTCAGTGGTAAGTGCTGGGGTTAGGAACAGCGTGAGGAGCTGGTTATCTCTTAAATCAGAGGGCTGAAGCCTTTCCAGGTCCCCTGCAGTGGAAGTCATCATGTGTGGCAGTTGTAGCTAGGGCAGTCTGGCGAGACTGCTTGTCACACTCTTCTGACGGTTTTCATGGAGAAGATTCTGTCCCTGGAAAATCCTTTTGTACCCCTACTGTTGTTTATTACGCAGTGGGGTTTTGCAGGGCTCTAGGGTGCCTGTGTAGCTGGAGAGGATCATTGCTGTGTTTATGAATAACCAGTGCCAGAGAGAGATCCCTTCAGCTGTCAGCAGTGGTTTCAGGAAGGCAAGAGGGTGGAGGTGCTGAAGGCAGGGCCAGCTGACAGGTCTAAAAGCCTGTGGACACGTGCCAGGTTCAGGTGCTGCACATCAGGAACCATCTGAAAGTTGCTCCCTGTATTTTTTTCCTCTGTTTTTCCTTAGGGAGCTCTCCCGTGGCACAGGGAAGGAGCGTGGCTGCACTGGGGCTGAGCTGTTTTGATAGGGTTACTGTGTCAATATCCCCCAGTCCTAGCTGAGGGCTGCTTGTCTGCTTTTTGTTTTCTTCTGAGCCTGACCTAGATGCTGCTCTGACTTCAGCACAGCTAGAGCCGGCTGGCATGGCCATGCTGTGTGGACCTGCTGGGAGTCCAGCAGCTCTGGGCTGGCTCTGCTTCCCCTGCTGCTGAGTGGGGCTCTGTTGCTGTGTTTGGAAGGGTTGGAGGGAAGGGAAGACTGGGAAAGCCGAGGGCTTCAGGCTGTGAGAATCCTCCGCCTTTCATTGCCTAAATGGTGCGATTTGGTTTCTGACCTGCGTGTGCTTTTGTGTGCCCAGGAGCTGTCCCTGGTGTGACTGATAGCCTGGTGCTAGGGTGATGATGAAGATGGATTGCAGATGTTTAATCCAAGCTGCTCTGTCTATCTCAGAGGAGCAGTGGTTTCCCTCAGCACTTAATACTGCAGTATTGTACAGGAGAGGAAGAATGCGAGACCCTCCTCACATGTTCTTAGTGCAGCTGAATCTGCTTCAGCAGTATCACCCTTTTTGAAATAAGGAAGAAGGCAGTACCATTCCTCCCTGATTTTCCCAAGTGCAGGTTCTTGCCCTCTTTTTTTTGTCTAATTCCTTCCAGGTCTTTCCTCTCTTGTCCTGCCTCTGATCCTCTGGGGTGTTTGTAATATTTGCTGACGTCTTTTCCCTAGCACATTAGCGGTCTGGCATCTCTGGGCCTTCCAGATTGCCGTGTGCCTCTCTGGAGATGCCTGATGAATGCACAGAGTCTCTCCGGCAGGATGGGTAGGCGGGGTGTCATGGAGCTGACATCCGGAGCCTACCGCAATGGGAGAGGGATGGCTTTGATCACTGCTCCTCCCGAGATTCTGAGCCTCGGGGATGTGGCAGCTGCTGGGGCTGCCTTCTGCCCGGGAGGATAGGGAGGAGGAATCAAGTGCATCTGGTTTCTTCGGAAGGCTATTGCCTATCTTCAGAAACCTGATCAAGAGAATTACAAATACCCAAGGGTGAGGGAATGGCATCCTTTGGTAGTGGATCGACCACTTAGTCCTTAGAGGCAGCCGGCATGTGTGAGATGTGGCAGCCACACTGGGGATGGTAAGCTGGGAGCCTTAGGAGGAGAGATTCTTGCAGAATTGGGGAAAGCAGGGAGTCACCTTGTTACATGTTTAAGCAAATGTTCTTGCAGAAGCAGATTCCAGCCAGAGCCAACCTTGGCTGAACATGTGGCTCCTTCCTGTGGTGTGGTGGTGATAGGATGAGAGAGCAGCATCTTGTTGTCCAGTGCTGGTCTGAGCTCTACAACGGCCATCGCTGGAGCCTCATCTCAGCTCTGATGTATTTTGGTGCAGGAATGGATGGGATTGGTGCCTGGGCTCCAGCAGAAATTCCTCTCTCAAATTGCATGTGTACTCCATCATGGAAGCATTGAGTAGAGACAAGGGATGGTGTACAGGGGTGTTTGGCTCACCCTTGCAACTCATCCTGGGCTTTGCATCCCCAGGGTTTCTTCTCACCCTTTGTTTTTACAGGCCCCTGCCCACTCTTGCTGGGAGCGCACACGTGTCCCACAGCCCCTGTCTCTGCTGGGGACCACTCTGTGCTCTGCAGAGGGCTGATGGCAGTGAAGCAGTGGGACGGCTGCCAAAGCTGCTGAGCTGTATCTGGGCTGCAGCCTCTTCTGGACAGCCGAGGACTTGGTGTGGGCAAGCTGGGGCTTCAAAGAGGGGCTTCAGAGTGGCAGCATCTTTTATCAAGAGAAGGGAGAAAGATCCTTTTCTTTTGGACTGCTGGCAAAATGTGGGTCCTTGAACAGGAGCAGCATGCCTGGCGGCACACAGCCGTTTTTATTTTGCATCTATTTGCTGTCCTCAGCAGGCTGCCGCCTTCCTGGGGTGCTGGCTGCTCAGCCTGCCCCACTGGGGCCGGGGGGGCCAGCTGCTGCAGGCAGGGGAGGCAGGGATGATGTTCCCTTCGCTTGGCAGAGCCAGGGTAATGGCTGCGCTGTTGCAGGCCTGGAGCACTGACGGTGCGAGTGCGTTCAAGTAGAAAGGACAGCGAGAGATTGCAGCGGAGACATCCCGGGGGTCCTGCTGGAAGGAGGCTGGTGGTTGCCAAGGGGCCGTGGCCACGCTGCCCCTGCCATGCCATGGCTGTGCGCACACTACCAGGAGCCGAGCAGGAATGTATTTTGCAGCTTTCTGTTTCCCCAGCTTCTATGCAGACCTCACTCAGGGCCGTACCTGCTGTCAGCTCTGTGCGCTCAAGCAGACTGGCCCTTGGAGGGCAGCAGTCTCCCCATGGAGCCCCCAAAAACAGGAGGCAGCACAGTCCTGCTCTGGCATCAGAGCCAGGTGTCTGAGGCTCATCTTGTCACCCCGTAACAGCATGGACACAGCACCTCTCTGCAGGGTACCCCATGTTAGTGCATTTACGCAGTGCAGTGAGGGACACAGCCTGCTGGCACTGAGCTCCCTGCAGTAGCTCTGAAGGGTAAGAGCTGGGCGTTTTGGGCTTGTAGCAGATCCTCTTCTCTTGCACTGCCTGAGTGCAGCCTAAGATCAGGTGCCTCTGCTTGGCTGTAACTCTCCTTGAACTGCTCCCATTCCACCTGACAAAGGAACCAGCATGGGATCTCTGACCCATGTCTTTTGGGCAGGCTGCCCTGCACCAGTGCAGCTTACTTGGGGGGCTGATGTTGCTTCAGTGACTAAAGCTTGACTGAGGCTTTGATCACAGCTTTTTAGAGCAGGGAAGAGCTATTGTAATAAGCTTGAATTATTTTCAGCCAAGCGGAGCTGATGTTAGAGAAGGCTCCTTCCCTGGCCAAAGGGCATAGCTGACAGCCAGGCTGTTTACCAGCTCTCAGATTACAGGTCTAATTGCAGAGAAGGCAGGTCTGGTGTCAGCTACCCATTCAAATTGGAATGCACAAAGCCTCCCTGTTAGACATCACCTGATTTCGTGCCTTCTGCTTCTCCCACTTGGGGCTAATGAGTTCCCCTTGTCTTCTCCAGTGCTTCCTGATGGGCTTCAGGGTGCTGGCCAGAGTGATCAGACTAAAGTCCAACAGCAGATGATACTATGCCTGGTCTGGCATGAGGGCAGTGTCTCCTTGCTGAGGAGGAGCATGCTGGCTGTTTGGGTGGCCTTCTGCAGGGCATGGGGTCTTGCAGTCCCCTGCCCAATGCTCTCAGCAGAGGCTGGTACTCAGCTGATGTGTGTGGTAGGCCAGGAAGAGAGCCTAGTCTGCTCTCAGGGGCTTTTTCTGCTGCTTTGAGCTTAGTTAGGATGGTCCCAATATTTATGCCCAGCCTTGGAGGTCCTCTGGAAGAGTGTCCTGTGTTGTGTAGAGTACCAGATGGGGTGTGCTGTTGGTAGCCCTGGGGCATGTGCTGTTTTCCTTTTTCCTTTTTCCTTTTTCCTTTTTCCTTTTTCCTTTTTCCTTTTTCCTTTTTCCTTTTTCCTTTTTCCTTTTTCCTTTTTCCTTTTTCCCTGGCATCCTGCAGGCAGGCAGGAACAGCCATGCTTTTTCCAGGAACCACCACAACCAGTCCCCTCTCAGGCAGGGAGCTTGCAAAAGAGGGCTGAGATAATGAGCAGATGCTTTTTTCCAGAATATTCTTCTGCCTTCCAGCAGCTTGTAGCATGAGCTTTCAGTATTAACTTTGCTTCCATCTTCTGAATTTCTTTGTGTAGTTGGTAGGCTTTTTCGTCTTACCACTCACCTTCTCACCCTGAGGTGCTGAGCAGTGGAGGCTCCAGCGTGCCCTTGGGGATCTTTGCTGGAAACCTCCTCAGAGACAGCCTGCAGGAGGAGTGGGAGGAGCAGGGCTCTGAGCTGGTGTTGCTGGGCGTGCATGCCTCTAGAGAGCTCACTGGTGACAGTGGGGACTGTGCACAGGGCGGAATACAAGGGGTGCTGGGATGGTGGTGGTGGGAGAGCTATCCACGTATCTGGAAGGCTGTCCCTGCCTGGGAAGGGGTCTTGCAACCCAACTGCTCACTGTTCCTCTTAATGCAGGGGTAGTAACATCTCCCCAGTGTTGAGGGGAACAGCTATGATAGTGCTCCCTCTTTGCCATTGTTACAGTGCAGCAGCCAGGGTTTTTTAGCATAGCTAGTGCTGGAGTCTCTGACGGGGCTGTGTGCAGGATATGTGTGTGCAGGATGTGTGTGTGCTGGAGATGTGTGCAGCATTGGTACCTGCTTGCACCTCAGCTTCATGCTGGGCTTTTCCTGGTTGCTCACTCCTCTCCATTCAGTTGGAGATGATCACATGGAAGCGCCAGAGGCTGCTGGCTTGAAGCAGATCATGTTGGCAGGATCAGGCCTTAGCCAGCAGCACTGGCAGCCCCAGCCAGGTGGAGGATGAGCCCTCAGCTGCTTCCCAGCAGGCAGACTGTATTTGCCAACCCCTGCTTTGCTGCCCTGCATGTACATTGCTCTTGGGGCTCACTGTGGTGTGCCTGGAGCATGCACAGTGCCATGCTTTGCCTGGCAGTTTCCCTGATGTGAGACTGGCATTCAGCAGCTCTGTTGCCAGCACAGGTGAGCAGCTGGGGAGCTTGTGGGTCAGAATCCCAAAGCTGTGGGCCAGGTCCATCCTGCACACGTGGCAAGGACTGTGTTTTACAAAGCTTGTGCAGGTTTAGAGGTTAGGGCTCCTGTGTACACATTGTGCCTTGTAATACATGATGCAAAGGGATTTTTTTCTCCCCACAATTTTCTAAGCAGTAGCACTATTCAAAATAGAAGAAATAAATTTTTTAGGAAGTGCTTGGAGGTGTAAAAATGGAGACTGGGAAGAGGTGGGGAAGGATCCTGGGGTAGGGAGCATGCAGAGGCCACTGCTCGTTTCACCCTGGGACAGTGTCCAGCAAGCAGGGAAGGGAAAGAATGGGCTGTCGCCATACTGGGAATCTCAAGTGAGATTTTTTTGGGGAAGAAAAAAAAGCAGCAAGCTCTGATGGGAGCAAGAGACTGAGCCGATAAGAGCTCCAGCTTCAGCCCTGCTGCAGGATGACTCAGTCCTTAGCACAACAGCAGGGGTAGGAGCCAGGTTCCTACCCCCAGGAGTGGCTGAGCTTTTAGCACATCTGCAGCTGCTGCTCTATAGCGAAGTACATTGTTGCTTTGCTTGCAGGGGATGCCTCTGCCCCAGCAGCTGAGTGATGTTCCCTGCATCCAAGTCCGAGATAACTGGGAACAGAGCAAAGATTTGGCTAACTACTGGGAGCTCATGGTCTCCCCTTGGCTTGCTCTGTTAGGACAGATGTCTCTCTCCCATGTTCTGCTTATGTAGGGTTAACCTTTTCTGTGTCAGGATAGATGTTTTAGTGGGTCAGACACTGTCCCTCTGCAGCCGATGCTGGCTGACTCAGTCTGCTACGACATACTTCATAACCTCTTTCTTACAAAGAGGTTATCCTCATTTTCCCTTGTCACAAAATCTTGAACAGCAGTGATTCAAATTATGACCCAGGCAATGCCAACTCTGTGAAGTTCCTGCCATATTGTCCTGCTCTTTGGTCTCACACTGGGAAGCAGCAGGAGGCACAAGCACTTGCTTGGGAAGCTTGTTCCTGAGCCCCAAGCTGCCAGTTCTGCATGCTTAAAAATAGGGTTCAAGTCCTCTCCTGGGTACAAGAACCGCAAGAATTTCATAGAGTTTTTTAGAGGGGGAGGGGGAGGCTATTTGAGACCTGGAGCCAGGGTGGGGACACGAAAAAATCCCCTGCACCTGCTGCAGTCCATCCTCTGATTTGCTGGTGGGGTGTGACGGATGCCTGATTGCCCGACAGGTGTCATGGATTTTCCTTGCTCCTGGCGTGTGCAGTCAGCAATTTGAAATGAAACGTGCTGTGCCAGGCAGAAATCCTCACTGCTGGAAGATGGAGTTCAGGCAAGGGGTAGTTATTCTTCCCCTCCTTGTGCGAGAACTTCACTAGTTGCTGGCTGTACCCACTCAGGATAAGTAGCTAATTAAGGTTGGGCTTCATATCTGTATAATAATCCTCTGGAAATAAAGCTTTGTCGCCTGTGTGAAGCTGTTCATGTGGATCTGAGCTATGCAAAGCAGTAACTAGATCTCACAAAGCTACAGGAGCAGGTAAGTGATGTTTCTCTTCTCCATGTGGAGAGATGGACTAAGCAGCACTGGACTGTCACAGAAACTGGTGACAGAGGCAGGGTGGGATGCCAGCTCTCTTGGCTCAGCTGTAACTGGGTGGGTTTGGGAATATTTTGAAGAGACTTAATGGAGAGATTAATCCCTGAATTTAGTGACTGTAGGTTTTCAGGACTCTGCATAACCTGGCAGACAAAGATCTGCAGTGGCTCTTGCATTCCATGGGCTCATGGATGCAAGCTGTGGACCACAGCACCTTTCAGAGAGCAGGCATGAGTGGACAGCAGGAGTGCTGCTCAGCCGTGTCCCTTACAGTCCTCATGTGGAAGAAGGGTCCTGCGCCCACCTCAGTGATGGCACATCAGCAGGGAAGCAGGCAGATTCAGCATGAGTGAAGGTGACAGTGGGAAATGACTAAAGAAAAGACATTTCTAGAGTGAAGCATGAGAGGAGGGGAAGGATGCTTTGCAGGTCCTCTCCTGCTGCCAGATCACTCTTGCTTCACTGACAATGGGAAGAGGGAGGCCAGCTAACACAAGCTGCCCTGGGGAGGGGGGCTGGCTGTGCAAGGCAGCCTGGGCACTGGGCTCCATGCTAGTGAGCCTTCCTGGTAAGCCTTTCCCAGGCAGGACAGGCCACAGTGGTGCTCCTCAGCTGCTCTAGGGTGCTTCCCTCTCTCTTGCAGGCTCTCCATCAGTTGTATTATGACCCAAACATCGAGAACAAGAACTTGGCTCAGAAATGGCTGATGCAAGCACAGGTGTCCCCCCAGGCATGGCACTTCAGCTGGCTGCTTCTCCACATGGACAAGGTGCCTGAGATCCAGTACTTTGGTGCCAGCGCTCTCCACATTAAAATCTCGCGTTACTGGAACGACATCCCAGCTGACCAGTATGAGAGCCTCAAGTCGCAGCTCTTCACCCACATCACGCGCTTTGCCAGCGGCTCCAAGATCGTGCTGACCCGGCTGTGCGTGGCGCTGGCCTCCCTGGCACTCAGCATGATGCCAGAGGCCTGGCCCTGCGCTGTGGCAGACATGGTGCGCATGTTCCAGGCGGAGGACTCCAACGTGGACGGGCGGGCGCGCTGCCTGGCGCTGCTGGAGCTGCTGACGGTGCTGCCTGAGGAGTTTCAGACCAGCCGCCTTCCGCAGTACCGCAAGGGCCAGGTACGCAGCGTCCTGGCGCAGGAGTGTGGCTCTGTCTTCCCTTTGCTGGAGCAGCTGCTGCAGCAGCAGGACTCCCCGGGTTTCATCAAGCAGAAGGTGCTGAAGTGCTTCTCCAGCTGGGTTCAGCTGGAGATCCCACTGATGGACTGCGAGAACCTCATCCAGGCAGCTTTCACCTCTCTGCAGGACCCAGAGCTCTTTGACACAGCAGTGGAGGCTGTGGTCAATGCCATTTCCCAGCCCGATGCCCAGAGGTAAGGGCAGCCTCTCCTGTGTGCTGCTGGCTGGTGCTCCTGGACATCAGCAGGGAAACAGGGTGGGAAGGAAAAAATCTCAGACTTTTTTCTAGCTGTTGTTGGCTCTGAAGGTAACAATGACAGGGTTTGGAAGCGGGAGAGTATCAAAAGCAGTTGGAGGCTGTTGTTTTCTTGTGGTTGGTCCTGGAAGGCTTTTCAGTATGGCTGACTTGTAGGGACCGTGAAGTCTTGGGCAGCTGTAGCCCATGTCCATGTCCATGCTGGCCTCTGAGGCAGATGAGGATATGTGCTTCTGGCTTCTCGTGTCAGATCCTGCAGCAGCCAACTGGAGAGCAACCACCCAACTCCTGCCAGCAGGAGTTCAGAGACCTTCCTCTGCCTTGTGCTGCTGGTCCAGCCGAGGAGCTGGTTCAATGCAGAGATAATAAAACCAGATCTGTCTTTTTTTTCCCTCCTCTTGGCTCCGACAGCTTGTGCCAGCCAAGGACTCATTCTTTGTTTGTGGCCATGGCTGCCCTGGGAGCAGCTGAGCTGGTCCTGCTGAGGCTGCACTATGGGGCTCTGAGCTTGTCTGCTTGGCTGCATTGCCTGAGCTGCTGTCAGCCCTTGGGACCAATGCCTGCAGAAGGGACAGTACATCTCCAGTTCCTGTGGCTACATCCCTTCCTGGCTGCTTAGCAACCTTCCCCTGAAGAGGAGGATTTCCTTGAAGGCTGAGCTGAGCTGCTGCCACTGTGCATGCCCTGTGCATGGCTGCATATTGCGCAGGCTCCGACCCTCTGCAGCGGTGGGAATGATGCTGCCACTGCAGTTTTGAGCCCTGGTCCTCCCTTTGGTGAAGGGCAGGGGCAGCCTGCATGTTCCCCACCTCTAGGGCAGCCTGGAACTGTTCTTTTCAATGACAAGGAGTTGAATCTGTGGACTGCAAATTCTGGTGCACAAAGGGAACCATCAGGATTTTAATGTGTTGCTGGATGGGGGGAGGGGGTTGCCTCATTTGCCAGTGTTTAGAATGTGACCACAAACTTTTTTCTTGTGCCTAGCAAAGGCCGTGGACCAGCTCAGATTCTTGTAGCAGGTCTGGGGCAGAAAGTGAGAAGGTGTGAGAATGTCACCTGTAGTCCTGAAATGTTGGACTCTGTCTTCCTGCTTTCCGTTTCCCTTGAGTCTCAGAAGTCCCTTGGCTGTGATTCCAATTCCATACCTTTGTGCAGGAGCCTGGCCCTGCAGTGCTGCTCATTGATTGTATTAAAAGACTGAATTTTCTGCTGAGCTTTCAAAGTGAATTGTGGAGAGAAGTGTGACTGACAGTGGGGTTTCCTCTCTGCTTCTGTGCTGACCCTGCATTGCAGTTTTTGGCCCCATTCAGACCTACCATGCTGGCTGCTCCATTACAGAATCTTCAGTACCATCCTTCTTCCTGGAGGCATCACCAGCCATGCAGAGCATCCTCCTGTCTGTAGGCGTGCAGGCAGTGGCCAAGACAAGGCAGGCAGCTGGCCTGACAGGCTACCCAGTGTGTGAGCCTGGTGCTGCTGCTGCCCCGGGGTGTGTGGACAGCAGGGGCATTGTCACAGGGATGCCCTGCCAGGCAGCGTGTGGTGTCGGCTGCTTCCCAGCCCTGGTGGGTGCTCTCCTCTCCTTTGTTTCTTGTGTCTACTATAGTGTGTTCCTCCTCCTGCTTTCCCTGGTGCCAGCTGTCCCACCCCTCTGGCTTTTTCGCTCAGCCAGAGTGGATCCAGCTCTTTCCCAGAGCCCCCGGGGAGTCTCCTGGCCTTTCCATCTCTTATCTTGATAGTCTGGGAGATCCCTGCTGCTTTTCAGCTGCTCTCTTCCTCCACGGTCTCTCGCCTTTGTTTCCACAGGGCTCTTGGCTGTAGGCTCAGAGCATTCTTGGCACTGGGCTGCTGGCATGTTCCTCTCCAGAGCTTATTAGGGCATTGGTCCATGACAGGGTTAGTCCTGGGGCTCACCACTTTGCTATGGGTACCTTGAGTGCTTTGTACACTATGTCTTTTCCCTCTCACTCCCTCCCAGCTGTCTTCACTGACATTTCTGCAGAGGTGACTGTGCAGGTGTGCTTCTGCCACCAGCAGAAGTCTCAGAGGCTCATGAACTTGGCTTCTGACTTTGAGGGTTAGATAGTTTGTGGGTTATCTTCCCGGGGGAGCACCACCTTGCAAGGCAGCTCTCCTGCTGTAGCGGTGTACAGCACCTGTGTCTAGGTGGAGGGCAGCTATGATCTCGTGGGTAAGGACCACGTGGCCCTGGTGCTGCCTCACTCTTGGGTAAGTCACTTGTGTTGGCAGCTCTCATTTCCCTACTTGCAAGGAGCAGTGAATGGTTTCCTGCCTCTGAGGTGTTACTAGAAGTGATGCACCAGAGATGTGTAGGTGCAAAGTGTTTGATCTCTGTACCTGCCAGGTAGGTGGGAGCCCTGTGAACCCAGAGAAAGGCATATGCTGAGTGTTGCTGGAGTCTTGATGCTGCTCCTCTGTTAGGACATGGCATTCCTGAGAAGAAACCTTGGAGGCTGGATCAGGAGCTGGCACTGGAGCATCTCTGAGCACACCTCTGCTCTTGAAGGTGGTGGGAAGCTCCTGAGTTGCAGGAGGGGAGGAATGGAGATAGTGTTGCATCTCATTTGCAGAGAGGCTTGGGCTGTATTTTCTGTCTCATTTGAGGATTATCCCCTCAGCTAAATGGGTCAGAGAGCTTGGCAGCACGTGCTGCAAGGGGAGAGTTGGCATGTGGCACTTGGCCTCTTGGCCTTCCTGTAGTGCAGTGGGTAGCATCAGAGTGGGGTAGGGACCTCCTTGTGGTATATGCCTATGGTGGGAGTTACAGAGTGTGGATGCTGGACACTGAATCTCCTCTCTGAAAGCAGCAGGGTGTTGCTACGGTGGTGGACCTGGCAGGATTGCAGGTGTCGCTATGGGATTGCCTGGTGTACAGCCCATCTCTTTCTGGTCTTGGTACCTGGTGCTGAGTTTTTGAAGAGGAATTTCACTTGAAGAGTTTTCCAAGAGCTTCATTAGAAACAGAGTTTTAATAAGATTGGGTTATTATCTCATAAAAATGTGGTTCAGATTTTGGATCAGGAAGGATGAGATTGTCCGATATGCCTGTGTCTCCCCTCTAGAGGTTGTCCCCCACACTGGTGCAGTTTGCAGAGGGTTGTGAGAAGAGCAAGAGCAGCTGCTGGTCCCACAGAGGGAGCTGCAAATGCTGCAGTTCACTGGGCTTTGAGAAGGGACCAGACAAACTCATCAAAGCAAAACTTGCTCAGCCCCTAAATGCTGGGGCAGCAAATCTTGCTCAGGAAGGCTAAGACAAATCACTGCAGGGACCTGCATGGGCAAGAGTCACCATGTGGCTGCCACGTTCATATCTCTTTCACAGGCATTCACAGTTTTTGGCTGCTGGAAACAAGCTGGGCATCCAGGGGCTCTTCTGAACTGGGATAGTTTTGTCTTCTTCTGCCTGTGGGGAAGTGGTGGCTGGCAGCACCTCCTGGGGCAAGCTCTGCACCTGGTAGGGATGTGGCATCAGCTGGTCCCTTGGGCTGGAAAGCAGCATTGACCAGGTGAAGTGACCTGAGGCTCCATGCTACTGGATATGGAACAGAGCAGATCAGCTCTGCCTGGCTTGACCGCGGTTAAAAAAACTTATCTAGAGCAAGCAGTTCCCTCCTGGCTAGGGACCCTTGCATCCAGGATGCCCTTATGTCTGCAGAACAGTTAGCAGAGCAAGGTAGTGCTCAGGAGACATGGTTCACCCAATATTTTCTAGAAGTCTTCAATAGTATGGGATAAGAAGTAAATCTAGGTGGTCATCTCTGTTGGCTGTGCAGGGATTCCAGAGGATCAGATCAGGTCCAGGCACTGTATTTCAAAGTAACTGGCAGAAGCAGGATCCTTGTCAGAAAAAGTCAGAAAAGTCATAAAGCCATAAAATCCTCCCTAGGGTAATGTGAACCCAGTGCTGTGGAGGAAGGATGGCTTTGCCTTACACTGGAGCAGTGGAAGGTTCCCTGTGGCTTTTTGTCTGGGCACTGTCCTGGCTTGCTTGGGCCTACCCTGCATGCAGCATTGGTTCCCAGGGAGAGGAGCTATTGAATTTCCAAATCCTTCATCATCACATTGTTCCCATGCTGCCACATGTATAACTCACATGCCATCAGAGGCTTGGAAATGGTTTATGCAAAAATAAACCCTTTGCTGTGTGATTTTCTGTGGGGGATAGGGCAAGAGGAGGGTGACTCCCAGCAGCACAGAGGGAATGCTGGGACGACCGCTGGGATTGTAGACACCTTGTTTCCTCTGTCTTCTCTTGCTGACCCAGAGAGAAAGCTGCCACCACGAGCACAACTCTGCACTGGTAGCACCAGTGGCTTTGTTCTCTCCTAAACCATCCATAGCAAAAGCCACCCTGCCGCTCTAGGGTGGATGTTTGGCTCTCCTGGTGTCAGCACTCACATCTCTTCCCCAGGGTGGGCACATCATGTATGCCTCCCACTCCAAGCATCCTTAGCCCCGCACCTGCGTGTAGGGGGTGGGCAGAGAGCACAGGCTGCGGCTGCAGATAACACGCCTGGGCGGGCAGGGAAAAGGCAGGCTGCTCATCAGCCTCCAGCACGGCCTCTCTCCGGGGGCCCTGGGCTGCCTTTCACCTTGTCTGCCTCCTTCTCGTTGCCGTGGTTACCATCCCTTATAGGCAGCAGAGGGGAGGCTGATGTGCGGGATGGGATGTGGAAGAGCAGTGCTGCACTGGGCTGTGGCAGCCCGAGATGTGCCAGGGGCCAGCATTGTCCCTGGGTGGGACTCCCCAACGGTGGCTGCCCAGTTCATCCCAGACATGGCACACACTCTGGGTGTGCCCAAGCTGGAGAGCTGTGTGGTTTCCTACTGGCAGCTTGGACTGTCTCTGTGCAAATTTGAAGGCTTTGAGGATGGTGGGAAGAGCCCACAGGTCTGCCGTTGCTGCTGTGTGCAGGCACAGCTCACTCAGAGCTGGTTGTGGCACTGGCAGGTTGGAGGTGCTGGCAGCCCTGATGGCAGGTGTGGGTGGGCAGAGGCAGGGGTCCACACCGTGGTGCAGTGGGGGGTTTGCCCAGAGCCGTTGGCCACTGGCTCAGCACTTCACTTGCAGAGGCTCTGCTGCAGCAGTGCTCAGGGCTTCTGCTTTTGTCCTAATGCCACAGGCTGCAAGGAGAGTTCACGTAAGCAGTAAGGGCTCCTGCATGCATCCCATTGTACAAAGCAGCCTTCAAGTAGACAAAGCTGGGCAGGAGCCCTGGGAGGGCATCAGGAGGGATGGATGGTATGGCAGCCCATGCCAGGGAGGTGATGCCTGGCACTGATTCAGGCTGTGCTTGCAGGTACGTGAACACCCTCCTCAAGCTCATCCCGCCCGTGCTGGGGCTCCAAGAGCAGCTGCGCCAGGCAGTCCAGAGCGGGGACATGGAGACATCACACGGAATCTGCCGCATCGCTGTGGCCTTGGGGGAGAATCATTCCCGGTGGGTGCTGGGGGTGGTCCCTAGGAGGCGGGAGGAAGCTTGGAGCAGCCTGCTGTCCCCACATGCTGCTTTGTCAGGGGCCTGTCCTGCACCCAGTGGCATATGTCAGGGCAGAGAAGTTGGGCTCACAGCAGAGATGCCACTCTCTGACTGTGCTCTCTGCTTCCCAGAGCCCTCCTGGACCAGGTGGAGCACTGGCAGAGTTTCCTGGCCCTGGTCAACATGATCATGTTCTGCACTGGCATCCCTGGACACTACCCTGTCAATGAAACCACCAGCTCCTTGACTCTCACCTTCTGGTACACGCTGCAGGTCAGTGACTATTGTGGACTGCCTGCCTGTGCTCTGCCCTCCAGGCAGGGCCAGAGGCATCAGTGCGTGGGACCTGGGGTCTGGGCTGGATTTAGCTGGCCCCAGGGATTTCTAATGTCCCTACTCCTTGCCCTATATTTGCAGCTAGGGCAGGACACATACCTAGGAAATGCTGGCCTTGTGGCTGGCTCTTTCTGCCACCAGTCCTCCTTATAAGTGAGAGCCATCCTTCAAGGGGCTCGTTAACAAAACTAATCGAAACTTCATGTTATTTTTATTTTCTTCCCAGCATCAGACCTGGTTGTTTAGCTCCTTGCTGTGTGCCTGCAGCAGGCAGGAACAAGAGCATGGCTCTGGTGGCTGCCCAGTGTGGGCTCCCTCTCCCATGGTCAGTGTTCCCTGGATCGGCAGAGCAGCCCTGCCACACTGTGCTCTATTTTTAGCTCCCTTTTATCCCTCAGCTCCGTTCCTCCGCAATCCAGTGTGGTGTGGCTGAGCGTGGGCAGGGAGGGGAGTGAAGTCAGTGCCGTGCCAGCAGCTCCTCTGCTGCTTGAGGCCAGGCCGAGGCTCCCACCACCTCTTGCTGCTTCTCCAGATGGGTCTGAGATTACATGTGCGTGCAGGAGGGCACTGTGCTCAGCTCTCACAGCAGTCTGAGGCACGCATTGAGGTCTGAGGCATCTCCTGGTGTAGGTGTGCTCCCAAGGATAGGACATGGCAGGACACTGCCACTCCCTATAACAATGCTGTCTGAGGGTCTGCCCAGCTTTTGGGGCTTCTGGCATCTTGCCTCCAGATAGTGCTTCCACTGCAGAAGGGCACAGCACCAAGTGCATCTTAGGGAGCTGGAAATGCAGCCTTCTAAGGTTTGACAGGTTCTACCAGCCCAGGGAGATGTGCCTGAGTCCCTTGTGCAGCAGGCATATTAGCTCTATTTTCCTTTCCCTGCAACACCTGATGTATTTATTCCTCCTTCTGCCTCCAGGATGATATCCTCTCCTTTGAGCCAGACAAGCAGGCGGTGTACCAGCAGGTCTACAGGCCTGTCTACTTCCAGCTGGTGGACGTGCTGCTGCACAAAGCCCAGTTCCCCTCTGATGAGGAGTATGGCTTCTGGTCTTCAGACGAGAAGGAGCAATTTCGGATATACAGGTACAAGTAGGAGATTTGGATTTGCTTGTCAGGCAGGTGAGGAAGCAGAGGCAGCATTCTGCCACCCTGGAGACTGAGTGCTGTATGATGAGCCAAGGAGGGACACAGAGGAGATTCCTTCCATCAAGAGCTGTTTTGGCTGTGGTAGTAATGTGAAAAGGAGCTGGTTTAGCTCATTTGGCAAAATTTTGGCACAGCACCAATTACCCTGCCCAAGAGGCCATAGGATCACTACATTGGTTGGGACAGTGTGCTTATACAAGCAGTGCCTGTGCCCTACTTGGCAGCAGGAGAGAAAGTGATGTGTCCACACATGAAGCTCTCTTGCTTGGGTTGGGGACAGTATTTGGAGACACCCATGTTCTCTGCAGGGTGGACATCTCTGACACACTGATGTACGTGTATGAGATGCTGGGCGCTGAGCTCCTGAGCAGCCTCTATGACAAACTGGGACGTCTCCTGACCAATACGGAGCAGCCATCCACGTGGCAGGTGAGCAAAGGGACCCAGGTGCCAGGCTGACAGAAACCAGCCCTCAGGGACCTGTCCTCACCCTCAGTGGAGCATTGAAAGCAAAGGGACATGACAGAGGTGAGGAGCATGAGCACCTTGCCAGCACACATACAGGTTCTCTGGGGTCTGCTGTGGACAGGAATAGATCTTCTGCCTCCCTGTCCTTAGTGCTGCCAAGGGACCAGCCTCTTCAGCTGCTGTGGGGGTGCTGAGCTGGTGCCTAGAGCTGGGGCAGGGTTAGGCATCAGGGGTCAGTGCATGGCTCTGACAGTGCCTCTCCCACCCTGGCAGCACACGGAGGCCTTGCTCTATGGCTTCCAGTCCATTGCTGAGACCATCGATGTAAACTACTCCGATGTGGTGCCAGGACTGATTGGGCTCATTCCCCGAATCAGCATCAGCAACGTGCAGCTTGCCGACACCGTCATGTTCACTATCGGTGAGTGGGCTGGGCTGGGGAGGGAAAGCCCCCCTGAGACCACATCTGCCCAGCAGAACCACTGGTGAAAAGCAAAGCTGGGCATTGCGGAATGCAGAGAGAAGAACCTGTGGTACAGTCCTGATCTCATCTGTGTATTCAGGGTCCCTGTCCGAGTGGCTGGCTGATCACCCTGTCATGATTAACAACGTGTTACCACTGGTGCTCCAAGCCTTGGGCAACCCTGAGCTCTCCATCTCCAGTGTCTCCACCCTGAAAAAGATCTGCCGAGAGTGCAAGTACGACCTGCCACCCTATGCTGCCAACATTGTCGCTGTGTCACAGGTAGGAGCAGGTGGATGTGTGGTGGTGACCTGGGATGTGCTCTGTGCACACCTTTTTCTTTGTAAGGATCAGGGCAGGGGGCCAAAGGAGCAGCTCAGGGCATCTTGCTTGTGTGCCGATTTCTTGCCTGTTTTGTCTGTAGGCTAGTAAACCCATGTGGCAGGCCCTGTGTCCTGCTGTGAATGCAGAAATGGCAGCCAGTGACAGACACAACTGCCAAGGGCTTTGCTGGGGTTGCACATGGGTGTCTGTCCTTCCCCCAGGGTTTTGTTTGCCTTGGGAGCAGCAGCCTGCCAGCTGTGCACTTGCCACACTGCTAGTGCAGTACCACTTCTGGCCATCTTGGGGGGCAGTGCCCTGGTGTTCAAGCCTCTCCTTGGAGACTGAGCTGATCCCTGTGGTGCTGGGGCAGCTTGTCTCATGTTCTTTCTTGACTCTCAAGATTTGGGGTGGGTGGGGCTCAGAGTCCTGAGGCACTAGGAGAGGGCTGGACTTGGCAGGCAAGCTGCCAGGATGTACATGGGAGCAGAGAGTTGAAGCGCTGTAAAAAGCATCTCTGCTTTTAGAGCCTAGGGACCACCATCACCGGAATAAGGAAACCTTGGCTCAGGTTGACTCCTTGAGCAATCTTGCTGCAGAGCCTGTCCAAGCCTGGAGCTCCCCTTGCTGGGTGGCTGAGTGGGCTGACTCAGGGGACAAGAATTTTAGTTCTTGCCTGTGGCATGTTGTGGGGAGCACATGATGTTTGTCTGTGCCCACACTGGTGTTAGTTGTCTTGACCTCCCGTGTCAATCCTACCTCCTGTTGTCAGTCCTGCCTCCTGGAAGGGAAGGGCCTTTCCACAGCGCTCACCCTCCTCTTTTCCTCTCCCTTTCCTTTTGACAGGAGGTGTTGATGAAGCAGATTCACAAGGTAAGAGAGGCTGACTCACACCTCTGCTGGTTCTCCTTGCTCCCCATGCCCCCTTACTCATGCTCAGCTGAAAACACAAAGCTGTCCCCAGAGGAGAGCTGAGCACTGCATCCATGGTGTGCAGGATGAGGAGAACCTGCTGGCTGCCTCTCGCTGCACTGCTGGGCCTCACTTCACTGGGCTGGGGTTGTGCTGGGAGGGTATGTCCCCTAGAGAGGGAGGAGGAGGAGGCTTAACTCTAGCAGTTCCCAGTCTCTCCAAACCCAAGGATACCAAGATGACAAGCATGTTTTCAAGAGGAAAAAGGGAGATAAGTGTAGGAACTGAGCCCCAGCCTTGCCTGTGACTAGGACGGGGTGGCTAAGACAAGCTGTGCAAAGGATGGTGTGTCAGGTTAGGGTGAGTGATACCATTGTGGAGATCTCTGGACACCAACTGGTCTTTCCTTGTCAGGTGCTGGGAAGAGGCCAGGTGTGCTGAAGCCAGAACTCCTGTTCCCTAGGAACAGAAGCTTTTAGGGAGCTGTTCTCCTCTCCTGCAGTGAGATGCACCTAGAGGGACCCAGATAGAGCAGCTCAGGAGCTGCAGCACACCCAGCTGGGACCCTGGTAGCTGTCAGAGCACAGACTGTGGGCTAGGCAATGACCTGGCCTGTTGTGTCTTCTCTGTCCCAGACAAGCCAGTGCATGTGGCTGATGCAGGCTCTTGGATTCCTGCTTTCTGCACTGCAAGTGGAGGAGATCCTGAAGAACCTGCACTCCCTGATCACCCCCTACATACAGCAGCTGGAAAAGCTGGCTGATGAAACGGTGAGTGCCTGTGTGCTGCCTCCATCGAGAAGTGATTTCTCCTGCTGGCTGTAGCCCTGAGGCTGCTGTGCTGAAGCAGTGCTCTTAAACATGGGCAGTGCAGGGAACCCCTCTCTGGCACTTTGCTCTGCAGTTCTAGTTCCTCAGCATCCCAAAGACATGACTATGATTGAGTAGTGCAGTTTGTGTCATACTTTGGCTTTATTTTCCCTGGCAGCCCAATCCCTCCAACAAGCTGGCCATCATTCACATCCTGGGCCTGCTTTCCAACCTCTTCACCACCCTAGACATCAGCCACCACGATGATGACCACGAAAGCACCGAGGTCAAAAAACTGCCAGTGCAGCAAGGACCCAACCCAGTGAGTAGAGCGATAGCTCCTTGTTCTCTGTCACAGACTCACAACTCACTGCAGGAGACGGGGGTTAATGGGGAATGCAGCATGTGCCAGCAAGAGGGTAGTGCTAGTCTATTCCAGCTAAAATAGCTCCTTCAGCTCATCCCAGCACTCCTGACGAGAACAGAGGTGACTTGCCTCTTGGATGCCTCTTGGCTAGGTACTGCTCTGGAGGATGGCCTGGGTGCTACCTCCCAACTGTGAGCTGTGCCAGGCTGCTTCAGAAAAAAACTGTCCAGCTTTGAGAGGGGTGGTGCCTGAAGGTTTGAGTCCAGGCCATGCTTAGTCTTAAATCTCTCCTTCCCAGTGCCATGGGGGCCAATTCTCTATAGTGTCTCTCATTCATTACAGGTGGTGGTGGTCCTGCAGCAAGTCTTCCAGCTCATACAGAAGGTTCTCAGCAAGTGGCTGAATGATGCCCAGGTGGTGGAGGTAACCAGGCTTCACCTGTATACTGCCTGCAGCTCTGCCTGTCCTTGCTGACCTGAGTGGGGGACAGCAAAGGACAAACTCTGGGTGATGGCCTGTGAGAGGAATGTCTTGCTGGGTTTTCTGGACCAGTGCTGCTTGCTGTCACCGGCAGCATCAAGTCATTCTTGTCTGTCTTGTTCTTCCATCAGCTCTGATTCTCTCCAGTAACTGAGGTCCTGCCATGAGCAGGGAGATATGGTCTACCCAGCCTGTGTTCCCTAAGAGAACAGCTCTGTTCTGAACTGGACTTGTATCATCTGGTGCTTGTCCAGTTTGTTCAGTCCAGTAATGCCCATGTGCAACGTACCACCAGCCATTTTTCCCTGGCCCTTGGGGAGCCTTCCTGCTGTAGTGGGAAGGGTGTTTCCTGGTCACTGGGAGCATCCTATGCTGCAGGGCAGGCCACTAGTACCAGAGCAGGTCTGAGCCCTTTACCTAGCTGGTCCCTGTCCCCATTGCCAGCTCTTTGCTCCCTTGGGACCCATCCATTAAGCCCTGGGAAAGGTCTCCTGATGCCCATTGCTCATGCAGTCCCTCTTTTCCCGCAGTCTGTCTGTGCCATATTTGAGAAGTCTGTGAAGACCCTCCTGGATGATTTTGCCCCCATGGTGCCTCAGCTGTGTGAGATGCTGGGGCAGATGTACAGCACCATACCCCAGGTCTCTGCCATTGAACTCACCCGGCAGGTATGGAACTGTACTTGGGAGGCTGGGGATGTGCAGGGCCAGCAGAAGCTTCAGTCCTTCTCTTTCTTTTGCAGCTGGTTCACATCTTTGCCCATGAGCCTGCCCACTTCCCTCCCATCAAGGCCCTCTTCTTGCTCGTTACCTCAGTCACACTGACCCTGTTCCAGCAAGGTACGTAGGATTAGCCCGTCTTCGTGCTGGGGATGTTGTCGGGCTTTGCATGCATGGAATCTGGAGGCGTCTTACCAGGAATGGCTGCTTTCACTCCTAGCTAAACTAATTGGGGCCATCTCTGTTTCTTGGATTCATCCCAACCCCTGGAAGGTGGGTACCTTCCCTGCAGGCAACAGAAGCAGGAAATCCCTGGGTGCTCTGGGCCTCTGTACTGTTACAGCAGCCCAGATTGGATATCACATGCAGCAAGGGTCAAACTGGAACTGCAGTCCAGCTTGGCAGAGAGGCTATGCCCACAGGAAGATCTCGGGGCTTCTCCAGGGACCACTGCTGCTTGTAGTGGCCTGAAATCAAGCCCTTATATGAGCAGGAGAATGTGTGTGAACAGCTGGGAAATTACTTTTTTAGAGTCACTGGTGGCCACTGGGTCCCTGCTGTGATGCTGAGGATGGTGGTGTTCTCCTGCAGAGCAGGGACCCCTCTTTGGCTCACTGCCCACCCTACGAAAAGCAGATGGGGTTAGAACAGACTCCTTTGCACCGTGGCTCCCCTCAGCATCTTGGTGACGTGCCCTGTGACAGAGACATGTACATTGGAGCTGCTGGATCTGGTCCTTCAGCATTACCACATGTGGCCCCCAAGGGGTTTTATCCTTTGCTCACAGCTGGGTGCCAGGTAGGATGATGCTGTCCTCCAGTTCAAGGCTCAGAGCTCTCTAGAGAGGTGGGGGGAGACTTGAGGAGCCCTGCTTCATCATCACGCCACGGTCCAAGCAAATCCCACTGTGCTGAGGTGTCACTGGGTCAGTGACGAGCAAGCCAGACTTCCTCAGATATCAGGTCCCCGCTTGTGCCAGTGGCATGTGGATGTGTCTATGCTGGAACCCTTTTGCCTCAAAGCTGGAGAGCTGGTGATGCCTCCAGGCAGCAGCAGGCATGTCTGCAGGAGGAAAAGGGAGGGGACAGAGCCCAAGCTGTGCCAACACTTGGATGCGAGCTTTGCTCAGGCAAGCAGTTGTTCAGCTTGGTGTGTGCCCAGGACTGACCCCTTGGGTGGGTGAGCAGGGCAAGCCCCTTCTGCTGAGCCCACATGTGGCAGGAGAAGGGGGGCATGGCTGAGCCTACAAGGGCCAAGAAGCGAGTGTGCACAATCAGATGCCAAGGTAGGGCGAGTGGTGCTGGCACAGAGATCTCTGGGCACTGAGCTGCTCTCTCCCATGAGGATGCTGGAGGAGACCTCCAGGAGGGTCCTGGACTCACTGTCCTGGAGAGCATCTGGGAATGGGGAGGGAGGGTGTCTGTGCCAGGGTCTCCTGAGCAGCTGATGCTGGTGACAAGCATGTGCACGCCTGAGCCCAGCCAGGTCTGTCAAGCATTTGCTGAGGTGTTGTCGTTCACTTGCAGTTACCTTCCAGGACAAACAGTGCTCTGAAGACATCTGCTCAGTCCCCACAGTGCAAAAGCTATAATTCTCCTTGTGGAGATGGTGCTCAGCTAGCCCCTGCTCCTCCTTCTCTTCCTCCCCAAGGAAATGAAGATCTCCTCCTTGGCTCTGCAGCACCCAGGTGCTAGCTGGAGACCCTGGGGCTTTAGACCCTTTCCTTTGCAGTTTCTTTCTGTTCTTGGGTTCTCCAAGTTTCATGATTTTTTGTATGTTTTGTTTCTTTAACTTGCTTCAAGCTGCTCATGTTGCCCATCCCCTTCCCCACACACCCCTCCTCCCTTACACTCCTGTTTTCACTTGTAAATTCTTTCTGTATCACATAACTATATGATGTTGAGTTGCTGTTTGTATGATTTTTCTCTTAAGTTACATCTTTATTATATTTTAGGGCCCAGGGATCATCCTGATATTGTTGATTCATTTATGCAACTCCTGGCACAGGTGTGTTTTAGTTTCTTATTCATTCACTTTCTGTTCTCTCTCTTTCTCTTTTTAATTCAATTTAAACCTATTTTTAGCTTTCTGTTGACAACGTTTTTTTTTCCTTTTAGTTGAATATCGAGTTTCTCCATCTGTTTCCGTGGAAGTTGAAAACAAAACATTCTCCTTTAGTTCTGGGTTCACACCATCCCCAGGGCCAGTGCCCTCCTCTGCAGGGCAGCTCCAGCTCCCACCCCCTTGCTGGACTGAAGCTGGCATGGGGCGCTTGGTGCTGCTGCTGCAGTCACCCTTGGGTGACAGACAAATTAGAGCATTAAGTGGATGTTTTCCAACCCATTTACCTGTCCTCTGATGGGTCCTCTGGAGTGGGGACAGGCTGAGCTGGCTGCCCTGCCCAGGGGCCAGTGGAAGGAAGCCCCTGCCCTCAGGAGCGCAGCTGCCAGGGTTGGGCTCTGAACAATGTGCTTGTGATGGCATCTGGATCTGGCAAGTGCCACATTGCCTCCTGCCCCAGCAGCCTGTCCGGGTGGTGGCAGTTCCTGTGCAGGAGCTGCTGGCTCAGCAGCGCATGGGGACAGTTTGTGTTGATGTGGCAGGGGCTGCAGGCTGGCACGTGGGCTGGCACTTGTGTCACTGCTGGCAGTGGGCAGGCAGGGCCAGTGCTATGCTGTGTGTGTATATACACCTGCAGTGTGCTCCTCAGCCCCCCTTGATGTCCCTTGATACCCCCTGATGTCCTTGATGTAGTCAGTGTCCCTGTCAGAGACATGTTCCCTGCCCACCTACCTACAGGGTGGGTCTCTGGTGAGGAGGAGCCTGGCAGAGTTGCTTTCTGCTCTGTTTCTGTAATGAGGAGACCTCTAACCACATGTGCTGGACCAGTGGCTGTGCAGGAACACTCACCCAGGCTCCTCCCAGAGCTGTGGCCATCCTACCCTTGCTGGCAGCCTCAGGAGGGTACCTGGCATGTCCTGGTTCTAAGCTGTCAGACCCCTCTGATCCTCTCCTGGGTCTTGAGGGTTGGAGTGGGCAAAAGGGCTGCACCTGACCTCCCCCAGGCAGGCTCTTCTCCTCACAGTTTTCACCTTGATGCCTGCTGAGACCCATTGCATCTTAAAGCCGTATTGCAGCCTTTTCTTCCTTGCTTTTCATCTTGAAAGACATAACATAATCAAGGCTATCAGACTTCTGCTCTGCTTTTGGTTTTGGAAGCTGTGACCTTTTAACAAGGGATTTGAACATGATGGGAAGGTGTTAAATGGGGTCTGTGCATGAGGTTTTTGGTGGTGTCCTCACTGCTAGCAGGACCTCCATTTGAACACTGTGCCTACTTTGGGGCACAGCATTTCTGTAGATTTATATCAGAGGCCACAGAGAAAAGCATCTGGGAAGATGGCCACCTTGTACACATGGTGGCGAGAAAAAGCTGATGGAGCCTGTGGAGCTGCAAGAGTCTTGGAATGTGTAAAAGGTAATGTGCCAGTTGTAGGCAAAAAACCTTTTTCAGTTCTCCATGAGTGGGACAATCAGTAATGGGAGGAAATCATGGTAAAGGATCCAGTTCTGGCAGGAGCAAGTCTTCCTAAGAGGGCAGGGAAGCACTGGAAGATCAAGTGGGGAGCTGTTGTTCTGTGAAGCTCTTGAAAGGACCCAACAAGCCCATTGCTCTTGGAGGGTAGGTAGAAGTGATCCTGACAGGGTTTAAAGCATTAGGTGACTCTGAAAGACTCTCCCAAGGCTACTCATTGTTTCTTTGGAAAATACTGAATTTCTCTCTGGCTTGGGTTCCTCCTCTGTGTCTGGACACAGAATATTTGTGCTTTCTTGGAGGGAAAAGTGCAACCATGCTGCACTTCCATGGGGTATACTGTGAGACCAAACACCACCCATCCAAGGTGCTGGGAATCTGTTACACACTGTCCTCGTGGGCAGGATCTACAGGCAATGCTGGGGCAATGTGCTGGCAGCTGGCCCTGTCTCGTATGCAGATCTCCAGATGTCCTTCAGAGGCACTCGTGTAGGAGCAGCTGAGAGGCTCCTACCTCTGTGTCTTCTCCATCTTGGATCACTGTGAGACATCCGACATCATGCTGCCAGCCTGACACCACCCGCTCAGGACCTGTTGTTTTCCTGGGCTTTGTATTCCTGAAACCCCATGGAGCCCAAAGGATCCCATCCCCATCTTCTCTATTCATGCATAGAACTCAAGGTTTCCTCTTCCTTGGCCTGACGCTTCTCACAGACTGATGGTCTAGTGAGGTGCTTTAAAACTCATCAAGAATTGGCCTTAGCATCCCTGATTGACTCCTTGCTCTCAGGACTTTGAGGGATGTATGATGGCAGAGATGGGTCTAGCCTGTCCTCTTCCAGAGAACCATACTCTGCAATGATGCTGTTGAGGATTGGAGGATTAAACTCAGAGGGAGCTGCAGATCTCTTCAAACCAGATTTTTGTGTGTCAAGAGCTGTGTTCTCACCCAGCCTGCTCTGCCTGCAGATCCCTTGGCAAAGTAGTGCATCTTCTGGAGCAGCAGTGAATTTGGACCCAAGAGTGTGTAAAGGTGGAGATTTTCCCGCTTCCCTGACCATCTGTTTTTGTGGTTGATCACCATGGTGGAAATATCATCTTCCCTGTTTTAAGTTTGTCTGGTTCCTCATTGCAGGCACTGTTTCTGCCTTCTCTTCCAGCAGGTACTGTCTTGCCTTCTGATAATTCAGGAGAAGCTCACAAGGCCTGCATATCAGCTCTCTGTCACCAGCACACAGGGAAGCATCTCTGTCTGTCACAGGATTCCTGCTGACTTTATCTTTGGACTTGGTTGTAGCTCCTGGAACTGCCCAGTTGTTGCAGCTGATCCTTTTGCCACATTGTCAATTGGCAGTCTACTCTTGATGATGGCTGGCTGATCATGGGAGCTGCTGGCTTAAACCAAATGACAGACAAAGTTATCATACTACTCAAAGCTAAGGATAAAATAACCAGTCTTCCATAAGGCTGCACAGAGTAATGCCAGCATCCTGTTCTCAGCTGCTCCGTACTTCCTCTGCTGCATGCTGGGATTGGTGCAGAGCATTGCTACTGCAGTGCCCAAGGTGAGCATCCCACCTGGAGGGCATGGGGCTCAGTTCCACCCATGCAGCTGGAGCACCTCTGCCCAGGACCACATGGCCATGGTGGCTGGAGCTTGCACCCAGGTCTGCATTGGCAAAAGCAGGCAGGTTCTGAAGTTGAGGAATCACTAGGTATCCCATGTGTGCTCATGGCTGCAGGTAGGATTTTAGGAGTCTCCAGCCTGCCTTTCCACCTCATCCACCCCACCCCAGCAGGGCCTCTTGCTTGCACACACCTTGGGAACATTTTGTTGACTTCCCTTGACAGATCCTTAGGGCAGTCTGGGTGCACAGGGCCTCACCAGGCAGAAGATGCAGGATTGACCTCCTGTGATGGCACAGACAGTGCCTGCCCAAGCACAGACAGTCTCATCCCCCACCTGCATCCCTTCATGGTCTGGTCCGGGCTACATGCAGCAGTCATTGAGTTCTCCACCTCACCTGCTCCAGCCAGACTCTGAGAACCCCATGGAGGACATGGGTTCAGCATCCCCTTGCTGAGGCTCACTGGTCCTGCCTGGCCAGCCTTATGTGCCCTTTTCAAATCAAGACGCTCTGCTCTGCCAGGTGTGGGGTCTGGGAAGAGATTGGGTACTGGACACCAAGGCTGTGTGTTCTGGAGAGCTGCAGGAACTGGCAGTGCAGTCCCCACTGTGCTCTGTCTACTGGAGGAGTGGGTGTCCCTTCCATGTCTGTCTGCCTATGAAGAAATGGGAACAGAAGAGCCTGCTCTGAAGACCTCTCTGGTGGTCTCTGAGCTGCTGTGGAGAAGAACCCAACATTCCCTCTATGCTGTCCTGCAGGACAGTTCTTCTGGGAGAGTGAGTGCCTACCTCTGCAGTGGCTGCTCATGCAGAGGATGTGGTGGGGGGGGACGTTTGAAAACATTTAAAGACCCACCCCCATGTTAGCAGAGGTGCTCTGGCAGGAGACAGGGAAGATGGGCTGGCAAGAAGAGGTCCTAGAGCTGGAGCAGGGTTCCTGGTGCTAGGAAAGAGTAGCTGGACATACCTGATGTTGGGAAAGAGTAGCCGGATCTACCTGGTGCTGCTTTCTTATGGGAGAAGCTCCACAGGGCCCCATCTTGTGGGGGTAAAAAGCATCTCTCTTTACATTAGACATGTGTATATGTACCAGGTCTGCATTGGGCTTGCACTCTGCAAAGTGTCCTATGGGAAGGAGCTGTCCCAATACTGGCACACTTTTTCCCATGGCACTGATGGAGTGAGAAGCAGATGCGGCAGTGAATCTGCAGAACCTGGGGGGCTCTGCCTGGAGCGGGTCTGGTTTGGCTGGGAGAAGCATGCTGCAGGTAGGTGGGAACCTGAGCACATTTGAAGACTTGTGCCAAATGGAACACTTGTAGCATGCAGGACTCAGCTGAAAACCCATGGACTGGCAGGGTAGAGGAGCTTGCAGGTGGGTGGTTATCACAAGAGCCAGCTGCCCTTGAGCAACATGCTGCTGGGGGAAAGGCTCATAGTCCCTGCTCTGGAGCTCACAGTAGGGCCCCAGCAGGGGTAGTCTCCCGGGGCTAAAACTGTAACATCTCTTGCAAGTATTTGTCCTGTATGGGACCAGCTGAACAGCAGCAGTCTTGATGAGTGGGTATGTAATGGCTAAGCCATTTTGGTGCCAGTGCCTCAGGAGCAATGGTGCACAGCCTGTATATACACACACAGGTATAACGTGGCCCCTGGTCGCCCCATGAAGCTCTCTGCTTGTATCCAGCAGGGAGCAGGTCCCTGCAATTGTGCCATCTCCACCTGGTACAGCTATGCCTTCTGTATCCGAATCTTCTTTTTCAGTGTGTGATAGAAAAGGTCAGAAAGGAGATAGAGTAACTCTGAAACTTGCTCCTCAGCTTCTTGTTTTCCAGCATCTGCATTGGGCAGATGGCTCTGCACTGGCAGATCTGGAGATCTGGAAAGATCTCCAGGGACTTTCCCTGGAGAAGACAGTGTGGGAATTAAATCTGTTTTGCACCAAGTAGAGACCACAGGGGCAGATGGCTGTGTGTCCTGGGTGCTGTTGACTGAGAGCTGTCCCTGCTTTTATACCTGGGGGAAGGCTCAGACGACAGCAGTGGCCCCACAGAGAGCTCAGCCCAAGGGCTGCCTGTCCTGGTATGCTGCTCTCTGAGCTCCAGGTACACAGCAGGGCTGCTCCAGTGCTATGGCTGATGTCCCTGGTGTTGCAGTGACAGCAGGGCAGGAGGCATGGCTGCCATTCCCAGTGCTTTTCTGCAGCGGTGGGTATGGTGGTCAGGGTATGGATGTGGCTGCGTAATATAGCAGAGCTCACTGGGGCAGGTTGGAAACTCTTCCCATTGAGTGGAGGGTGCAGGCTGAAACATTCCCGCCCAGTAATTGCTCAGTGCCAGCACCAGGGGGACTAAGTCATTGCACAAGGTACCATAGCTCAGGTTGTCTCCAGCAGCAGTGCCTGACCTGCACAGAGGCTGGTGGAATCACTGTGTGGCATTAAAAACCCCCAGGCTTTCTTGATCTCAGACTTGCTGCTCAGGAACTGCCAAGAAATGTTGGCATCTCACTGTCATTTAGTGCAGTCTGGGGCTACTGCTTGAACCAGTTGCTGTGACCCCAGGGATGCCAGCATCTTCAGGAGAGGAGCAAAGTACACGGGTGGCTGGTCTCTGCTGAGCCCTGCATGGCTGCCCTTGTCCTGGGAGCGGTGCTGCTGCCTGATCTGCTCTGATGGGACAGGAGCCCTCTGTGTCTGAGTATCTGCACACCACTGTGGCACCTATCCTCAGGTCCTGGGGTCAGCGGATCCTGGGCATAGCAAACTGCCTGGCTGTTTGAATGATATTCTTGGGGAGGGGTAAAGTGATGGTTTCCTGCTGTACTGTGTGAATCTGCCCTTTCCTGGGGGTGTGCTCAGGTAAGTGTGTGTCCAGGCAGAGGCTGTCTGGGGCACCGGGTTCCTTGGAGGCTTCCTGGCTGCCTCTGCAGTGCTGGGTTCATGCTGCCTGTCTGTGTGCCTTGCAGGCTCTGAAAAGGAAGCCGGATCTCTTCCTGTGTAGCAACCTGGATGTCAAAGCAGTGTTTCAGTGTGGTGAGTACCATGGGCATGGAGATGTGCTCCAAATCACTCTGAGGAGAAGCCAGCCTGCTCCTCCTGTAGAGCTGGGTGCAAAACAGCTAAGGGCTGGGGACCACAGAGCTGATTGGGGATGGCCAGGGGATTTTCTGGATGCTAATCTGAGCAATTTTTGCCTGCAGGTGTCCTTTCACTCAAGTTTCCCGAGGCCCCAACAGTCAAAGCATCCTGTGGCTTTTTTGTGAGTATGATGCTATGGCGGAGTCCTCTCTTGAGAGCTGGGAAGGCAGGAGTGGGGCTGAGGTTGGGCACGGGTGCTGCAGTGTGGAGCCTGTGCTGGCACTGAGTGAGCCTGGCCTCTGTGTTGCAGACGGAGCTGCTGCCTCGCTGTGGAGAGATCGCCCCGGTGGGACAGGTCGTGCATGAGAACGGCAAAGCGCTGCTGCAGGCAGTGCTGGAGGTGAGAGACCCTGACCACGAGCTACCCAGGCAGCACTGGGCTCTGTTCCTGAGCAGCATCCCTGTGGAGCCAGGGGCAGAGAGCCCAGCAGCATGGGTGGGAGCAGGGAGAGTGACAGTGTGGGCTCAGCATGTTGTTTGCTCTGTGGCAGGGCATCGGTGGCCAGGCTTCCCGCAGCCTCATGGATCACTTTGCAGAAATCCTCTTTGCCTTGAACAAGCACTGCTTCAGCCTCCTGAGCATCTGGATCAAGGAGGCCATGCAGCAAGATGGCTTCCCCTCAGCCCGAGTAACTCCAGAGCAGAAGGAAAACTTCAGCCAGCAGATCCTCAGGTTTGTGTGCCACTTGCCCTGGCAGCTGTGCCCCACATTTCCCACAGGAATGACCCCCCTGCGTGGCCTGTGCAGGCCTCCTACTTCATGTTTGTCCCCTCCCTCTGTCTTAGCAGAGAGCGTGTGAACAAGCGGCGAGTGAAGGAGATGGTGAAGGAGTTCACCTTGTTATGCCGAGGGCTGCATGGTACAGAATACACAGCAGACTACTGAGCACCTGGCCAGGACCGTGGACAATTTGCCTGGACCAGCTCTTCCCCACAAGGAAAAGCCCCCCCATCCTCCCTGCCCTGCTGCAGTACGGCTCATAGAATAACCCTCCACCTAGAATTAACCCACTCGGGACGCTCCTCAGCTAGATTTGGTGGCCGCATCTCGGTGTCAGCATCTTTGTTTCCCCCAGCATGCTCCCTCCTCACAGGGAACAGGAGTGCTGGCTGTAGGAGGTGGTGGCAGGGCAGGGGAAGCCTGGGCAGAACTGCCCCAGAACGGGCTGCCCCATCCCTGGGCTACCAGCCCCTCCCCAGCCTTTCCCCGTGGGTGCCTGTGCCCCGCAGCGGGGAGGCTGCCTGTGCCTGCAGCAGTGGCTGGCTGGGCAGGGGGAATTTTCCCTCTGCTCATTTGTACGTGTGGTTGGGAGGGGGGAGGCCCTGCACCTAATTATATTAAGAATATTTCTATGTTGTGGCTGTCATTATTGCAGTGCCCAGACTTTGCCTGCCTCTTCCCTTTGGGGAAGAACTGAGTGGAGGGGGTTAAATCAAGGCTGGGATGCCTCAGTGTCTCCCTGGCTTTGGGAGGGATGGCAAAAAACTGTCCTGCTTGCGCAGCATGGAGCATAAACAGCCCTGCCTCACATGAGAGGGGCTGGGCTCCACCCCTGCCAAACATGGGGTCCTTCCTGCAGCACAGGATCTGTTCACCCCATTCCCATTCATAAGAGCAGCTGAGGGGCTTGTTTGTGCTTGGAGTTCTCCTGCCCTTGCCTTAGTACCCCAGCCCAACCTGTGCTTTCACTGTCAGAGGTCTTAGTCCTGGTTTTCTGTTCCCTCCAGCTGGTCTTAGCTGACACACAGGGCTCTGCTCCCCAGGTGGGCACCATGATATGTTTTTGACTTTGGGACAGCTGGTATCACCCATGTTTTATTCTAAAAACAGTTCATTCATAACTCCTCTTCAGCTTTAGTTAGCTGAAGTAGTCCACAAAAGCCTCAAGTCCCAGCACTGTCAGTTCTTGCAAAGTTGTGACCTTTCCATGTAGGGACAAAACTGCCCCGGATGGAGGAGCCCTCAGAGACTAGGTCTGGACCAAGTGCATGTCTGTCCTGGCCATGAGCCTCAGGGTGCCACAGGCATTCCTGAACACACGTGGAACTCCTGTTCTCCCACTGCAGTATTACTGACCCAAGGCTGCATCCAGCAAGGTGCCAGCTGGCAGCAGGTCCAGCACCCAGTGGGACACAATGCCTGGGCCCCCACATGGCCCTGCTCCTGGTTGAGTGCCAGTGCTGCTGAATCACGGTTGCTCACACCCTTCATCCTCATAGGCAATGGCAATCCCTCGTCGGCCCTGCACAGCCTTGGAGACGGGGGTCTGTCCCAGCTGCTGCTCCAGGCCCCGCCAGCTGCGGGACTCCAGGAAGGAGGCTGGGAGGAGAAAGGGAATTGTTAGCAAGAGCAAGAAGGTGGCACTGCCCCTGCACCAGGGCTCAGCCCCACCATGAAACCGACACAAACCTGCAGGGCTGATCTCTGCAAGTGCCCGTATCTGGTCCCTGCAGGCCAGGGTGGTGCTGGGGGGCAGTTGAGAAGTCGGGGGGTCACAGAGGTGGGTAGCAGTCATCTTCCCTGTGATCAGTGAGACATCAGGAACAGCCTCCGCTGCAGGAACAGCTGGTGGGAGCTCAACATGTGCATAGGCACCTGCCAGAGAACAGTAATGTTAGCCTGCTCCATCTATCCTGGAGCAACCATAGCTTACAGGCAGGGCAGCTGGGTGGAATATGCCGTGGGGGGGTGTTGGGCAGCTCTCTCTAGCTACTACCTGGCAGCAGGTCTCGGAAGTCTGTGAGGTAGTTGCCTGTCCACTCACGGGCTGGGTTGCAGGCCAGCTCCAGCTCATAGGGGGTCACAACAGGTCGGTAGAAGTCACTGGAGTCCAGGAGAGAGTTCTGAGCACAGGCCACCAGGACAAAGATGTCCACCTCCAGGAAGTTGGCCAGCTTGGCGGGGTTGGGCTTCCCCACGGCCAGTGTGTAGCTGCGCTTGCCAGCCCGGCTCAGCAGCTCCCGGAGGTGCTGCAGCACAGTCAGATAGCCCGCCACGCCAAGGGTGCCCACCAGGATGCCCACCACACTGGCATCCCGGGCCCGCTCCACCAGGTACAGGCGGCGCATCAGGGCCCGGTTGACATTGAGGGTCTCACAGCGGCCACAGCCAGTGATGGGGTTGAAGGAGCTGAAAGGGCAGCAGTTCCAGGTCAGCATGAAGTTGGTGAGGGTAAGGCCCTCAGCTCCCACATAGAACATGGCATAGTCCTGCAGTCCTCCTTCAGCCTTCACCAAGAACTGGCGACCAAACTTCCGCTCCTCCCCAGGCACTGCAGGGCCAGGAGCATCTTCACACACCAGCTTGGAGAAGATGACATTGGGGTACTCGGGGCACAACTGCTGCTCTAGCTCACCTGAAGGAAGAGAGGAGTGAGAACAAAATTTGGCCGTAGCCCTGACATGGAGAAGGTGCAACACATCAGGGGAGAAGACAGAAATCAAAGCTGCCACTGTCCGGGGAATTAATGCCTGCTTGGTCTGACCCTGGCAGCTCTGCAGAGCTCAGAGCAGTAGCAGAGCCCCCTTCCCTGCCCCGGAGGACTCACCCATGGCATGGACATAGACCACATCACTCAGCACCACCACACAGCTCTGCTGCTCGGGGTAGAGCTCCCGGAACACCTCTGTGCAGCGCCGGACGTCCAGGGGCTGCTGCCCGAAGATGTGCAGCACCGGGAGCTTTCTGCAGGGGCTGAGGCAGGCTGGGCCGTAGTGCAGCACTGCCTCAGCACCCACGTGCTCGGCAGCCACTTCATCCACGCAGCAGCTGTGAGGAGAACCCGGTGTCAGACAGGCTCAGCAGAATGGGGCGGTACCTACTCCCTGGCACCGCCCCATTCCTGCCTGCAGGGGAGCCCCAGGACACCCTGCACACACTGACCTGCCATACGTGGTGTCTCCTAACACGTACGTCTCGGCCCCCGTCGCTGTCTCCATCCGGCCTGCCACCTCCACTGCGTCTGCCAGGAGCTCGTCAGGGAACTGCAGGGCGACCTGGTGGGAACAAGGGGTGAGGCAGACAGGAAAGAGGCACTGGGGATGGTGAGATGAAGAGACAGAAGGAGATAGAATGGATAGAATATACCCTCAGCAAGTTTGCTGATATGAAACTGAAGGGAGTGGCTGATACACCTGGAGGCTGTGCCACTCAGTATGACCTTGATAGGCTGGAGAATTAAGCAGAGAGAAACCTAATGAGGGTTAAGAAGGGCAAGTGCAAGGTACTGCACTGGGAGAGGAATAACCCCAACTACCAGAAAGGCTGGGGGCTGACCTACTAGAGAGCAGTTCTGCAGATAAGGACCTGGAACCTGGAGTGTTGGTGGGTGACAAGTTGACCATGAACTGGCAGGACCCTTAGAGCCAGGAGGGCTAATGGGATCCTGGAGTGCAATGGGAAGAGTGTGGCCAGCAGGTTGAGAGTGATGATCCTGCCATTCTAGTTGGCCCTGGTGAGGCACATCAGGAGTTTTGTCTCCAGTTCTGGGCTTCTCAGTGTAAGAAAGACAAGGAGCTACTGGAGAAGGTCCAGCAGAGGCCACAAAGATGGTGAGGGGTCTGGAGCATCTCTCTTGTGAGGAGAGACTGTGGGAGCTGGGCCCATTTAGTCTGTACAAGAGAAGATTGAAAGGAGATCTGTTGTGGTTTAGGAATGGTACTCCCCAATTCAGTGCTCCCAGTGAGCCTCTCCAAACCATGCTGTCACTCGCTTGCTCCCCCCTCCCCTTCCTCCTGCAGTGGGATGGAGCAGAGAATTGGAGGCACAAAGTGTAAAGATCACAGGTCAACATCAGAGCGATTTACTGGAAACAGCAAATTAAATAACGGTAACAGCAATGCTACTAATAACAATGTCCAAGAGACAAATGATTCACGCACAAGTGCTCAATGCAGGGCTCTGACAATATCTGACCGTGCCACACTACAAGACCCGGGAAGAACACCTTCCCTGTCCCCAGAACATGATGGGAGGTGGTACAGAGTAACCTCTGGGTCGTGGCCATGCCCTCTCCTGGCTACTGCAAAAATTAACCCTGTTCTGCCTGGAACGAGGACAGGATCTCATTAATACATATAAATATCTCAAAGGTGGGTCCAAGAGGACTGTGCCGGACTTTTTTTCAGTGGAGCCCAGCAGACACAGTGTCAGGACAGAGGAAGGAGCAATGGCCATAAACTAAGACAAAAGAAGTTTCACGTTAACATGAGGAAGGACTTCTTTACACTGAGGGCGGCAGAGCACTGGAACAGCTGCCCAGGGAAGTCGTGGAGTCTCCATCACTGGAGACATTCCAAACGGATCTGGGCGCGTTGCAGTACAACCTGCTCTGGTCACCCTGCTTTGGCAATGGAGTTGGATCTCCAGAGGTCCCTTCCAATGCTAACAATCCTGTGAGGCACCGGGAGAGAGGGCGGCGCGCAGCCCCCGGCCAGCTCCGCCCTCGGTCCCACTCACCTTGCGGAACCTCCCATCCCGTACGAAGGCGGCGGCCCGACCCATCTCGTAGAAGCCGTCGAGGTCGCTCCGCGGTGCCGCTGCCACGGCCGCGCGCAGCTCCCGCCGCAGCGCAGCCTCCCCATCGTTGCTGAAGGCCGTGGCCATGGCGGCACGCGGGACCCTGCGCCCGCTTCCGGGCTGCGGCGCGGGGCTGGCCAATGGAAGCTCGGCTTTGCCTTCCCCGCCCCAGAAGTCCCGCCTACAATAGGGCGGAGAGGGGACGACAGCCAATGGAAAGGTGTGTTGGTCGCGATGCATTATGGTGTGTGTAGTTCCCCCGCCACTGTCAAACTAGGCAACCAATAAGCGGGCGAGGTGGCAGCGGGCGCTACTTCCGTCCGGGNCCTGCTCTGGTCACCCTGCTTTGGCAATGGAGTTGGATCTCCAGAGGTCCCTTCCAATGCTAACAATCCTGTGAGGCACCGGGAGAGAGGGCGGCGCGCAGCCCCCGGCCAGCTCCGCCCTCGGTCCCACTCACCTTGCGGAACCTCCCATCCCGTACGAAGGCGGCGGCCCGACCCATCTCGTAGAAGCCGTCGAGGTCGCTCCGCGGTGCCGCTGCCACAGCCGCGCGCAGCTCCCGCCGCAGCGCAGCCTCCCCATCGTTGCTGAAGGCCGTGGCCATGGCGGCACGCGGGACCCTGCGCCCGCTTCCGGGCTGCGGCGCGGGGCTGGCCAATGGAAGCTCGGCTTTGCCTTCCCCGCCCCAGAAGTCCCGCCTACAATAGGGCGGAGAGGNACTCGGGGCTCGGCCTCGCCTTCTGGACCACACTGCTTGGCGTCGGTCAGCGCCGGGGCGGGGGAGGGAGCGGGGCCACGGAGAGGGGGGGTCAGGAGGCCGCGCTGCAGGGTTGAGCGTGGGGCCGGAGGGGTCTCCGGGCCCGAGGGGAGGCTGCCTATGCCCGTGCTCCTTTGCTGCAGAGGGGCTGGGAAGGGTGCTTTGGTGTGGGAAAGGAAGGCGGACGCTGAGGGGTGCAGCGTTGTCAGGCCCCCCGTTGCCGCGGTGCTCCCTAGGGCTGGTCCGTGGTCAACAGCACGACTGGGAGTGCTGCTGTGGGGCTCCCCAGCCTGGGCATCACCCCTCGGGGCTTGCAGCTGGTCCCTCAGAGCCCCCGGCGGTGCTGTGTATCTCCCACTCGCTGTTGGTTGTGCAGCTTTCAGCGCTCTGAGCCTGTCTGGCTTGAGCAGTTGATTTGCTTCGCTGTGTGTGCGAGAGCAGAAAGGTGCTGGTGCCACTCAGGGATCGTGCTTGGATTTGGTAGTTTAGGGGAGGTAAAGGCAAGAGGAGCCTGGCCCTTCAGACTGTGATGGTTGATGGTTCTCAGGTGGAGAGATCGCCTTGCTTTGCCACGCTGTGGTAGCATGAGAGAACATGCAAGTTTGGATGATTGTGGAGCTGCTGCTTGGCCGTGTTGCAGCTCATGGCAGCCCATGCTCTGCTGCTGAAGGTATTGGGCTTTTGGAAGATGAATTTAGTGCGCTAGGGCCAGCAGGTAGATTTTGTGCTGGGACTGCTGGTTATTTTTTCTTAGCACAGAATGAAGTGACCACAAACCAGGCAGAGGCTGGGGAAACCTTGGCCCTTGCTTCAGTGTTAGGGTGAGGGGAGAGAATGAGTCTGAAGTGAAGAGTGTCTCACTCCCTCGTGTTTCCAGGGCCTGGTGAACCCAGTATGGGCCTAGGGTTGCCTCACTGGGCTCTCTGAATCATGTACCTCACACCAGTGCAGCCTCACCCTGTGGACGTGAGACTGTCGGAAAATCTGGCTGAGCTGAGCCCAGTTGCTATTAATTTCCCCTGCCCTGTTGCAGTCCCTTTTTGAGGAAGGCCATGAACAGGAAGTGGTCTTGCTCCATGCAGTGTTGCAGCAGTGTCTCTTTGTGTTTTCTGTCTTTGTCCTAAGCTCTAATTTGATCCTCCAGTTCTGCTGCCCTGGCTTCAGGGCTGCAAGTCAGAGTTCACAGGAGAGTGTCCTTTACCCTGTTTCTTTTGCATATGAATCTAAGGTTACACCTGCTCTTGAAGAGATGAAAGGTGCCCTGAGGATCTGCCCTGAGCTGGCTGTAGCTCTTTTTTACCACTTCTGGGGAGTGGAGGCAGCTGAGACTGGCTGGGTTCAGTTCCTGTTCTTACAGCCAAGCAGCAAAGCCAAAACACAAGTAACAGACTGGCTAGGCCCAGCACTAGAGATCATCCTTGAAGATTGCTAGACATGCAGGCTGGGCTGTGGCTTTCCTCTGTATTCCCTGGCTGTGGTGGCACATTCTTCATTCTTGTGTGTCGCTACAGGGGAGGGAGGCACCCCAAATCTGTGGGAGAAAGCATGACCAGTGTTACCACCTCCCATTATGGAGTTCACTGGCTTGCCTGACAGTGCTTGTGTGCTCCCCTGAGTGTGGTGAGTGGGGTGCTGAGACCTGAGCTGTACATGGAGGAGCGAGCACACAAGAATAAAGGGATCTGCAGTGCTGAGGCCTTCCAGTGGGATGAATTGTCCTGCTGGTTTTCGCTGTGCTCAGGGAAAGGTTTTTCCAACCTGGGCGGCATGGTCCTGTCCCTGTATTTCTGCTGGGCATGTTGCTATCATCCCCTACTTTCAGGCTGCTACTCTGGGGTGGAAGGGAGCAGTGGGACATGTGCAGTGACCTCTTTGCTGCATTTGAGCATTTCAGAAGTCTCCCATTTCCTCTTTTGCCAACTGTGTGTGGGATCAGCGTCACACAGGCACTGACTGGTTACAGTCAGATATGGTGGAGGTGTCCCTTCACCCTCTGTCTGGTGTGGAGCACACAGTGCCATGATGCCTGTGCTTATCTGTTCCTTAGGGCTAGGTCACCCTCCCTTTTCCAAAAAAGCAAGTGTCTCTTCTGGTCTGCAGCCATGTTTCCCACTCGGGAGCTCAGAGTAAGACAGGGTTTTGGTGCAAGCACCTCTGCATGTGCCTGGGCTGTGCAGGGATGTGACTCTTGGCTGTGGTTCCTGGTGGGAAATGAGCACATTGGAAAGGAAGGGCTTTTCTGAGTTTCTCAGGGAAGTGCTTTGGTGTCTCCCGCCTGTGTTGGAGTATAAATTTATCTGGAAATTACTCTGGTGAAAATGCTGAGGACAACAGTCATGTCTTGAACCCACAGCCGTGGAAAGGGAATGTTGGAGGAAAGCTGGAGCTTCTCATGTTGATGGGCACCTGGGAAGCAACACAAACACTGATGGGATGGTGTTGTAGCAGCATGTGATGGTCAGTCAGGGCACAGCCTCGCTCTTCTTTCCCTCCTGTGGCAGGGAGGAGCTCACAGCTGGTCCCCTGGAGCTGTGGCTCACCAACAGAGCTGAGCAATTGGAGAGCCATGGTGGAGACCATGCCAGGGCACGGGGCTGTGGATTGCCCTTGAGACCCTGTAGCTCAGCATGGTCATCTGTGGTGCTCAGCAGGACCAGGGAATAGAAAATGGGCATGACAACAACTATGATAATCTTCTGGGCAAGATTGGGGTGGGGTCTGACAGTATCTTAGGCCCAGGCTGTCTGTCCTGGGCTGATGTGGAAGTGTTGGGATCACAGGGGTAGGATTTGGATGGAATAGCCTGCCCCACAGCTCTACATGCCTGAGCCAGTCTTCCCAGTAACCTTCCTTCATGCTGTGCTGTGCTCCTAGTCCTTTGCCTTGGGGCTTTGCAGGTGGGGGAGGAACCAGCAGTGTGGATCCAGCTGGTGCCTCCCTGGAGGTTTCCATCTTGTTCTTGCTTTCCAGGGATCTGCTACACAATATTTGACCTGGGCTTCCGCTTCGATGTGGCTTGGTGAGTTCCCTGTAAACATGGGCATCCTCAGGGCTGTGCGAGGAGGCAGGCGGTGCTGGCAGTGCCTCCCAGGAGCAGCAGTTGCTTTTGAGTCATGGGCAGTGGTCACTGCATCACAGGAGAACAAGAGCTACAGTGAGCAGGGCCTCTGCTCCCTGGGAGGTGGGATGGATGCAGCCCATGTGTTCCTGTGGATGGCTCTGTACGAGGTCCTGGTGCAGCTATTGCTGCTCTGCCCTCCACATCTCCGAGCCCAGGCTTCCGTTTCAGAGTGAGGGTTTGGGAGGAAGATCTTGATCCATGCAGGTGAGGATCCTGTGTTTCTGGCTGGCAGAGAGAGGTTCTCATGTTCCTCTGTCTGGCTGCCCAACCCATCTTGGGCTTCATAATTTGGTGGAGGGGTACCTGTTTTGGGGTAGGCTGTGTGGTGTGACTATGGAGCTCAGCCTCTGTGCTAACTCAGGACGCTTCTTCCTCTCCAGGTTTCTGACGGAGACTTCACCTTACATGTGGTCCAACCTGGGCATTGGCTTGGCCATCTCCTTGTCTGTGGTGGGAGCTGCCTGGTGAGTGGGACTGGCTCTTCAGCATTCTCCCGCTGTCCCACCTTGCTAGCTGTGTATACTGCAGTTTTCCCACAGCAGAGCAGGGTAGAACAATGTGTACATGTAGGGCTGTGGGTCACCACAGCAGTGGGGACGAATTGCTGGGACGCTGAGGGGTCTGGGTGGACCAGCCAACAGGCAACAGTGGCAGTGGAAAGACAGGTAGGTCTCTGGAAGCTGTACCCCTGAGCCTGGGCTGTCCAGTGGTGGCTCTTGTGCCCCAGCGGTTCTGCTGGTGTAGGTGGTGCAGCCTGGGGCCACTCATACCCTGGGAGTGTCTGGGCTGAGTGCTAAGTGTCCCCCAGCTGCATGCCTGATTCTTTGCTCAGCTGAAAGATCCTGGTTTCTGTATAGAATTATGTGAGTGCCAGACCTTCCACCAACCACCCTTGTCTGCTACAGGGGGATTTACATCACGGGCTCCAGCATCATTGGTGGTGGAGTCAAAGCCCCGCGGATCAAAACAAAGAATCTGGTGAGGTAAGCACAGACCTGGGGTTAGTTCTTGTGCTGCACCTGAGTGGGGCAGGTCACAACCCAGTGAAGAGGCTTCTGTCTGCTCTCTAGCTGGGTGCTGCTGGCAGACTGTTCCTTGCTGAGCTAATGATGCTGTTTGCTTTCAAAACAAAGAGCCCTAAAAGAGCCAGAGTGCTGCTTTGAAGGGTCACTGTGTGGTATCATGCTGTGAATGAGCCCAGTGTGTTCAAAACAAACACCCTGGGATCACACATCCTGCCTAGGCAAGGGTTCTCCTTGCACAGCCCTTCCACAAGGAGCAGAAACAGGCTGGTAAAGGGCAGGGCTTCCTAGGCCTGCTTCCAACAGGATTCTTGCAGCTTAATCAGGTGCCACAGCAGAGCCAGCATCCAGCCTTTGTGTTTGGCAGCTCCCCATAGTTTGAAAGGAAAGCATTGAGTAGCTTCCCATATGGCTATGGAGGTGTCTGGTTGGCTGGGCATGAAGTCACAGGGGCTCCTTGAGGTGGGTTTCCCCTGGGACACTGGTCAGACTGACTGAAACACTACGCTCAGGCTTTGCCTTTCTCCCATAGCATCATTTTCTGCGAGGCCGTGGCCATCTACGGGATCATCATGGCAATAGTCATCAGCAACATGGCTGAGGTATGGAGCACATGTGCTGCCATGCTATCCCTGTACCAGCCTCGGGGCTATGGTGGGGATGGGCAGCTGGTCATGTTGTGAGGGGTAGCCCTGTGGAGACTGAACTCTGTTGTGGCTTTGGGAGCCCCTGGACTGGTGGTCTGTGTAGTGATCTTTGCCTGTGATGAAGAGAGGGCTGGGAGAGCACACGCAAGGCAGATGCCATGAAGCCAGCCCGATATGGAGTCAGGGACCAGCTCTGGCCGAAATGTGTCTGCCTCATGCTGTACTGGGGACAGATACTGTCTCCAGAGACCACAGACTTGTCACTAACTCAGCTCCTATGCTTTCTCTCAGCCTTTCAGTGGAGTCACCCCAGAAGAGATTGGAGCCAGGAACTACCACGCAGGTAAGGACTGCTGGGTCCCTAGTGCTGTCGCTGTGAGCCCTGCCACACCCTGACCCCCACCTTCTGACCTACCCATTTTCTGCTGCTGGTGTCTGAAACACACGTGACTCTTCTGCCAAAAGGCAGCTTTTTACTTACCCTCTCGAGGTCCTCCTTCACCCAGTGGGCTGTGCTACCCAGCAGCAAAACTGCTCCTCCTGTGGGTGGAGCAGTGGTCTGGCACTGCGGGAGCTGGGGCACACCTCAGGGCAGTCCCGCTTCCCAAACAGGGTGTTTCTGGGGCTTGGCAGCTCCAGGTCTCCTGTCACCTCGAGGCAGAGCTTCTGCAGCATGTCCTGGGTGCAGGTGAAAGGGGATTACACCCTGCTCTTGCAGTGTTCCTCTCTCACAGGTTTCTCTATGTTCGGGGCTGGTCTGACCGTGGGTTTATGCAATCTCTTCTGTGGGGTCTGTGTGGGCATCGTGGGCAGCGGGGCTGCCCTGGCTGATGCCCAGAATGCCAGCCTCTTCGTCAAGATCCTGATCGTGGAAATCTTTGGTAGTGCCATAGGGCTGTTTGGAGTCATCGTTGCTATCCTGCAGGTACCTGCTTCCTGAGGCCACCAGGCCTACGTGAGCACCAGGTGCTGTCACCCTGGATGCTCTCCAGCCCTAGGGAGACACACTTGGGTTTCAGCACAATCTTCTGCATTGGGATGGGGAAGCTGCTTACATGGTTTGGGGTGGCACAGCTCTTCCCACAGCATACTGTGCCTATTTGCAACATTCTGAACCCTTCTAATGGCCCCTCTGTCACCAGAGTGTCACCTTGGGTGCACCTTGTGTGATGCTCATGTCTTACCAGTGGGACTGATAAGCTGTCTGCAGCTTCTGGATGGTCCTGGGGTGCTTGGGTGGGACTGGGGTGCTGAGCTGGGGTTTGTGGGCCACAACCTAACCTCTCTTCTTTCTTTCTAGACATCTAAAGTAAAAATGGGCTGAGCCCTCTTGCACTCAGCCTGTTCCAGCCCACCCCAAGAGGTTCTGTATATACTTATTTAATGTTTCTATACTTGATTGGGGTGGGAGATTCCTGGCGTCGGGAGCAGGAGCCTGACTGCGTAGAGCCCCATCCTGCAGATCAATTGGCCCCTTGGAAGAAACAGATTTCTCTGTGTGAATTCTGCCCCCAGTAGCCTGGCCCAGCCCGTGGGGCCCTGCTGCTGCCCGTCCCTGGTGTGTAGGATCAATCATCAGTGCAATTCTGTGTCAGTGAAATAAATATGGTTCTTGTCCAGCTCTTTCTCTTCCTTGTGCATGCTAGGGAGGTTTGCAGAGAGCAAGTGTTGGTTTGGGCTGCTCCAGTGCTCAAAGATTCCTCTCTGCCTCTGGCAAAATCTCTGTCCTGTTCCAGGAGCCTGGTGGTGTCCTGCCTCTGTGGGGTTAATTCTATTGCCTTCTCAGGCTGCAAGAGCCACCCTGTTTGGGCTGTGGGAACGCAGAGCTGTGCCTTGCTGCCTGGAGCAGGTACAAGGCTGTTGGAACAGGCAGCAGGCAGCTCTGAGTTGCCTCTGCCAGGCTTCTAGCAGTCCAGCATGAGTCCAACACAAGCTGCTTCAGGCCTTTCATTTCCCATCCAGATAGTTTAGTGTAGTGGGGGTGTAAAGTGTCCATAGCACCATCGTGCAGCTAGGGAGCACCAGAAGGGCAGATAAGTGAAATTTTTGCCCCTTCAAAGGATGTCCTCCAGCCAGCAGCTCCATGTGTAACTGTTGGCTGCATACTGGAGCTCTCCAGTCTGCAGTGCCCCTCTGTCCAGGGGGCCCTGGCAGAGGTCCCAGGGGTGGGGACGCTTTGTGCTGGCTCTGTTCCTTGTCCCTGGCTGTGCTGAATAGTGTGGGGAAGCTGGCTGTAGACAGCTGGACCTGCAGCTCATCTGCTGCTTGGGGGAAGGGAAGAACAAGGTCCTTCTGCATGTGCTCTGCAGAGAGCCTGGAGGCTGCTGTTTCTGCTGTGTCCAGCACAGGGCCCTCATGCTGTTCTTCTACCAGTATACCTTCATAGAGAAAGCACTGATCTTCAGTGCTGTGTCAGAGCAGATGCACGCTTAGAGCTCTTCTTCTCTCTTCCCACATGGATGCCACAGGCTGGGGCTGCAGTGAGACTGCTGATTCTTGCTCTTGGAATAGGGCAGCTGCCTCTGCATGACCCCTCTGAGATCTGCTGCTCTCCTGCCTCTGTTCCACATTGTCCTATGAGTTTTGGCACTGCAGTGTATTTCAGCCCTGGGTGCATGACAGCTGTGGGGGAAAAACCAAGCTGCTGCCCCTGCTAGCTGTGCTGGCTGCCCCCTGGGGCTGGAGGCTCTCAGAACAATGTGGGACCTGTATAGTGGCAGGACACAAACTGGGCCCTGCCTGGTTGGAAGAAAGAGTGTCAGGTGTGGGCAGACTTTTGCCTGTCCTGTGTGGGAGCTGCAGAACCATTTCATCAAACCCACACCAAGCTCAGGAAGGAGATGCCTGGGATTAGACAGGCTGCACTGGTGTTAGAGGAGCTGCTGCATGGGTTAATCATCTTCCTGGTTAGCAGCTGTCTTGAAAGACACCCATTTGTTTTTCAGGGACGGGCCTTGCCCTGCCCTGCCCAGGTAGAAATGCATCAACTGTCAGAAATGTGCCTCTGTGAGGTGCTTTTCCACTCTCCCAATCCTGCCTGTGTATATCACAGCTTTGGCAGGGGAATGGGCTCCACACTTGCCCCTTATAAGGATAGGAGACCCATCAGGGCTACTCAGGGGGACCCACAGCCTGCTTACCGTAGCCAGCAGTGATAAGGTGAGCACACCCCATGTTCACGTCGTTCTAGGTGTGGATGCTTGGATTCCAGAACTAGAACTAAACACCGGCTCAAGCAGAGGAAAAAGCTTAAACAAGGCTCCAGGATCTTACACCTTCTCTCATTTAGAAGCAGCAGCAGCAGGAGTTTAAAGATATTTTGGTAACCATGTGTAGGTATAGATGAGGAAAATGCCACCTGCTGAGGAGCCAGACCAAGAGCTGGAGGCAGAAGTTGGACTGCTTTCAGCAGGGCTGGTTTGCAGGAGTGGAGCAGGGCTGGGCTGAGTGGGTGCCATTCAGTTCTCTTTTGAAAGGTTGTCTACTGAAGGGAGCTGGAAAGTCCTCACTTGGGTGAGCAGCCAGGCATGGGAGGAGGAGAGGCTTTCAGGGGACAGGGTTGCTCTAAACAGGCACAAGCTGAGGGGGTGGCAGGAAGGGAAAGGCTGCAGGCAGTGCAAAAACTACTTGTGGTGGGCCAAACTTGCGGTGGGACCGAACCAAGATCTTTCACTGATGCCGTTGTGGTAAGGAGAGTGAGATTCCCAGTGTTTCCTAGCAATGAAACAGAAAGGGTGATGTGGGGGGGAAGGAGCCACAGATAGGTTGCAACGGACGCCGAGCCAGCACCAACGGCCGGGAGCGTGGGAGTCGCCGCAGGTGGGTCCATGGAAGTGTTGCCTTGTGGAAATAAGGAGCAAGGGAACGAAGGAAGGCTGGGACACCCTGTGCCTGTGTTCCGGAGACAGCTGTGGCCAAGGGCTGAGCATCCCGTGGTGGAGCCGGAGGCATCGCGCACCCCGGGGCGCGTCTGCATCCGTGGGATCCGCGTCCGTGGGCCCCGGTGCCTGCGGGACTGCCCCCCTCGGCCCGCGGCTCCGGGGCGGGCGGCGGCGGCGNAAGAGAAGGAGGCGGCGGCGGGGGCCGCTGACCGGCGCCGGGGCGGCGCGGCAGCCCCGAGGCCGCGGTGAGTGCAGCGGCGCGGGCAGGCCTGGCCGGGCGGGGGAGGCCCAGGATGCGACCCGGGAGATGCGATCCCGGTCACTCATGGGCGGCGCCACTCCGGCTCGGGAAAAAGCCTAATCTTGAGGTTGTTTCTCATTTTTTAAATAAGTTTTCGCATGTGTCGGAGACTGGGAAAAATTAGGGGGCGGGGGAGTGTTAGTTGTGATAAATGCGGCCCCTCGCCCCACTTCTGGCCGGGAGGTGGCCACCTTTAGGGCATCGAGGCCACCGGCTCCCTCCGTGCCTCCCTTCTGCCAGCCGTGGGATGTCTTGTGGGAAGAAGGATTGAGTCCACGAGGTTGAGCATCCCCTCCAAAACGAGTATCACCAGCCCCATGGCACATACTGCACTGGCTTGAAACCCTGGGGGCCAGTTCCCCACCCCCAGGTTGCTTTTGGCCTCTCACATCCTGCATGGATGCTGCGGTGAGGGGAGATGACAACATATTTCATAACCCCCTCCTTAGCAGTTTAAGCCCACTTATGTTCGTGGTGTCCTGTGGCCACTGCTCGATGGCATGCTTTGCTTTTGTTCTTGCTGAGTGTTACTCTCTACTTGCATCGTGGACCATTCTGCCAAAGGGCCCCTAAAACCAGCTCTGATTTTTCCCTGTTGCATCCCCATCTGGCTGTTGGGTCACCACCACTCCATATACTGCACAGGTTTTTGGGGAGGGTTTTTGGCAGGTGCTGGGGACAGGCAGGTCCCTGTGTCACGAGCTGTGCTGGGTGAGGAGGCACTGTGATTGGGGGAAAGTTTGAGCAACAATAGCAAAGCGAGCTTTTCTTCAGAGAGCTACTTTCTAGAAAAAAAATGGATGTGGGGTTGGACTGCTGACACATGCCAAGACACCATCTCCACCAGTATCCACAGGGATACTGCTCTGCATCCTGCAGAGGGAGGGTGGATATAATTGGGGCATTGGGCTCAGAGCCTTTTCCAGCACCTCTCTGCCTGCAGTGGGTTCCAGGGTCTGCCTGCCAGTGTCAGTCCTGCCGACTGGGAGAGGACACCCCAGAGCAGGGTTGGGCGAAGGATCCTGCTTCACACCTCAGCTTCAATCCCCATACCCGTCCAGTGTGGCCATTGCTGCCGACTCAGTGCCCTGCAGCTCCCTGGGGGGCCCCACTGGACAGGGCTGGCAGCTGCCAGTGACTGGTTGCCAGTGCTGTTGTGTGCTACCTGCACTCCTGCTGGGGGTAGTGCTGCAGACCCCCAGCCACCAAGGTCCCCCCAGGGACCATGCAGCAGCTTTGGCCTGTTCTGAGGTTCTCAGGACTTTGTGAACCCTGGTGCCTGTCCCTTGTGATTGCTTTGTCATGTCCTAGCAGGTTCCCTGAAAGCATGGACTAGCAGGGCAGGGATCAGGGCAGAAGCTGGGGTGCATGGCTGTGCTGTGGCCTGAGCCCTGGCAGTGACAGGGCTGGGAAAGGCCAGATTGTCTGGGATTCTCTAGTGACTCTCCCAGCTGGCTTCCTGGCACAGCTCTGGCCCAGCTCCAGGTGTCATGTGGGAGACAAGGGGACCTTGACTTCCAGCAATCCAGTGTCCCAGGAGGCCTCATCATCAGGAGTAGGGGAGAGGATCTGCACCACGGGCTGTAAGCCAGACCCCCCTGGATGTGGCGGGGAACCCTGACTCAGGGGGGCTGGCATGTCCTGCTAAGCTGGGCTGGGCTTGGCTTGGCTCAGTGTCTCCTGTGCAGCTGCCCACCTGCTGGGTGCCTTGAGGAGGGCCCCTGCTGGCATGACTGTCATTGCTACCCCACTTTGGTGCTGCTGCTGGGGTGTAGCTCTGTGAGGAGGGAGCAGGAAAGGGGTCACTAGTGGGGACACCTGTGGTGCCCTTGGGACATCCCACACTGGCCATGTTTTTGGAGAGCATGGCCTTCGTCAAGGGCCCAGCCTCCATGGAGGCTCTTTGTGGCATGTCTGGAGGTGTCTGCATCCTCTCTCTGGGTGGGGGAAAGGGAAGGGGAGTGGGTCTGTCCTGTTCTGGACTTGGCCTAGGAAAGCAAAAAAGGGGACTTGCTATGTGGGGCTGAGGACCTCTCATATCTTCATGGTTGTGCCTTCAGAGCAGGGATCCAGGTGCAGCATTCCCCCTGGGGTGTTCTCTGGCATACCAGCCTGTAAGCTCTTCATGTCTGCATCAGGCCTGTGCTGCTCTTGCTGTCCCAGTGTCATTTGGGCTGGGCTCGGAGCTCAGGCATGTGGTGTCCTCAGTGTGAGATGTCTTGGCAGGATCAGGACCGTGGCTGGAGCCGCCCCCCTGCCCCGCCAAGCGCACATGTCCGCCTGCCCATGCCCAGAAGATGACCAGGCTGCTCTTGGGGGTGACCCTGGAAAGGATTTGCAAGGCCGTGCTGCTGCTCTGCCTGCTCCACTTCGTCATCATCATGATCCTCTATTTTGACGTCTATGCGCAGCACCTGGACTTCTTCAGCCGTTTCAATGCCAGGAATGCCTCGCGCTCCCATCCTTTCTCTAACTCCTCCCGCCCCAACGGCACCATTCCCAGCTATGGGCCAGCCAGTGCTGAGGCCCCATCCCCCAGCACCAAGCCCAGCACCAACCAGTCCACCACTGAGAAGCCTTTGCAGCCCTGCCCGGAGACACCTCCTGGCTTAGGTGAGACATGCTGGGTGAGCATTGGAGATGAATTTGGGCTCTGACTCTGAATATGGGGCTAAGGTGGGTGCTCATGGCTGACATCCTTATCCCCTGGGCCCTGGGCATGGCTTCCCTGTGAAATAGTAGAGAAACCCCAGCCTGGAACTGTATCAGGACAGCTGGTTTCAGGTTTTGTTAGCCCAGTCTTTCTGCCCCTGTTTAGGAAAGGTTTTGGGTGCGCTCTGCCCTCGGCAGTGCCGGTCCCCCTTGCAGGTCCCCCTTGCTGTTTGCTTTGCCACTCCTGGCAGGAGCGGCAGGTGACCGTGACCCTGACCATGTCCTGTCCTGTGGGCATTGCCCTGCCCTCCCTCTCACAGTTGGGCGCCTGCTCATCGAGTTCAGCTCTCCCATGAGCATGGAGCGAGTGCAGCGGGAGAACCCTGACGTGCGCCAAGGCGGCAAGTACAGCCCTCCAGACTGCCTACCCCGGCAGAAGGTGGCCATCCTCATCCCCTTCCGGCACCGTGAGCACCACCTCAAGTACTGGCTGCACTACCTGCACCCCATCCTGCGCCGGCAGAAGGTGGCTTATGGTATCTACATCATCAACCAGGTGAGGGAGGCAGGGGCAAGGGGGTGGCAGGGCTGGGTTGGACAAGCAGGCATTGCTGAGCTTTGCCCTGCAGTTTGGTGAAGACACCTTCAACCGGGCCAAGCTGCTCAACGTGGGATTCATGGAGGCACTCAAGGACGATGAGGAGTATGACTGCTTCATTTTCAGCGACGTGGACCTCATCCCCATGGATGATCGCAACCTCTATCGCTGCTACGAGCAGCCACGGCACTTTGCTGTTGGCATGGACAAGTTTGGGTTCAGGTGGGTGCCCTGGGGAACCTGGGGTGTTTGTCCAGGCAGGGCTGGAATATCTCTCTGGGATGGCAACAGGGCAACCACCCTCAATTGTCACCTGGGGCAGGCATGAGGTCAATGGCTGGAATTGTGGACCTGAGATGGGAGAGGGCACAGAGCCCTGGGTAGGAGGGTGACAGAGTTGGTCCTTGTACTTGAGGGTCCCCATGGGGCTCACTTCCATCTTTGCCTGTTCCTGGGGCTGACCCATTTGCTGTTAACCTGCAGGCTACCCTATGCCGGCTACTTTGGTGGTGTCTCTGGGCTGAGCAAGTCCCAGTTCTTGAAGATCAATGGCTTTCCCAATGAGTACTGGGGCTGGGGAGGAGAGGACGATGACATCTTTAATCGGTAGGTGTCCAACCCCTCACTAGCACTGACTGGTTGGGGTGTACCAGGCTCCCCATGAAGCACTGAATTAGCACTCTTACAGCACTGGTGTTCACTGTTTTGTGGGGGATGTATGTGCACGGGCCATGCCATATGTCAGGGAGGGATTGAATTACACTCCAGCATTGGGGTTGATGGAACTGGCCTTTCCCAGAGTGCTGGGGGGCTGCGGGACACCCCTCTGCCTCCCTTCTGGCTGAAGCCTGCAGTGTGGTATGCACTGCATCCACAGGGTGGTGTGCCTGTGGGCTCTGCTCCATACAGGGGCTGGATGCTAGACTTGGATGTGTCCAGGGCTGAGATTAAAAACTTGGAAGCATCTCAGTGGTGGCCGTGTAGCAGCCACACAGTCATTCCTGCGAGCAGCCAGCAGGCAGCGGTACACCTGCATGCCGAGCAAAGCCCAATTCCCCCACACCCTGCCTTGGGTGCCAGAGCTGGACAGTGGCCCCCCTCACCTCCCGTGGGTTCCCCCGTGGTGTTGCCCAGGGAAGCAGTGTGCAGCCAGTGGAGTGTAACCAGCCTGTAATGGCCAGACAAGCAAAGCACCCTTGTGGGAACCCTGGGCATGTGGCCCAGTTGTGATTTCAACACAAGGTGGGCTCAGGGTGGGGGACAAGAAGTGTATGGAGGTCTGGAAGAGCTTCAGGCAGCCCTTGATCTGAGGGGAGGGCTCCAAGGGAAGGGCTAGGCAGCGGCATTCAGGGAATGTAAAGGGCAGGGGCCACAGAGGGAGGGAGGGAGGGAGGGATGGATGGCTGCACATGGATGGCTGCTTGTGTGGGGCACAGGCTGAATGCAATTGCCAGTCCCTGGATGGGAGTGGCACTTCGGGCTCACTGCCATGGGGCATGTGGCACCCTAGGTCATGATACTGGCCTGGGTGGGGCCTGGCTTTCCTCATCTTGGCTTGGCACAGCTTTGTTTAACCAGGGACAGGTTTATTTTGCCCAGGGTCTGACCCTGGAGGTCTCCAGGCTGGGGAATGTCCCACCCTGGTGCCCACACACTGATCCCACCCTGCTCCTGGCCCCCAGCATCTCCCTGAATGGCATGAAGGTGTCGAGGCCCGACATCCGCATTGGGAGGTACCGCATGATTAAGCATGAACGCGACAAACACAATGAGCCCAACCCGCAGAGGTGAGTGAGCCACAGGGCTGGGGAAGTTGGGATGCTGGGCGATCACTTGGCTGCTCACCCCCACAGAGGTCCAGAACTGCTGGCACTACAGTAAGACATCCCTCCATCCTCATCCTGCTCTTCTTTCGACCAGATTCACCAAGATCCAGAACACCAAAATGACGATGAAGCGGGACGGGATCAGCTCTCTGCAGTACCGGCTGGTGGAGATCTCCTGCCAGGCCATGTACACCAACATCACGGTGGACATCGGCAGGCCACCACCCCGCCTGGCTCGCGGCTAGTGCTCCTGTCACCGGGAACCCCTGTGCCTGGGGTGGCTGGGCATGGCGGTTTTTCTCTCAGCTCAAGAGCCAGGACTGGACAGGGATGTTTTCTGCCTACTCTGCTGCCTTCTGGAGACGGCTGCCCCCCAGCCGGCCCTTTGGTCCCCAGGATTTCTCTGTCTCCCCCATCCCCACGAGTGTGTTTGCAGGACCCCTGCCCCATACGTGGTGTGTTGGTGGATGAGCCCGGCTGCCCTGCGAGCAGCTCCTGGCACAGAGGGAGGGGACAACCCCAGGCCTGGCAAGAAGCCCCCGGTCCATGCCAGCTCCTGCCTGCACCCTGGGTGGGGAGGGTGAAATCCCACTGCTCTCTGAGAGCTGGAGGGTCCCCACCAGCGCTGTGTGAAGTGGGGTGCAGGCTTCCCCCTTTACTAGCGCTGGAGCCACTACTGCCCAGCTGGGGATGGGAGCAGCCCAGGGCCCCCAGGCAGGCAGGATCAGGGCAAGATTGCTGCCCTGGCCAGGCACTGCCCATGCTGCTGGGCACACAGACGTGGCTTGCTGTCTTCCTCTGCTTTAGTCTGGTGCTTAGAGCCGGGCCCTGTCTCAGCTCTGCCAAACAGAGACCTCTGATAAGCGAATGCCCCTCGCTGTGCCTCAGTTTCCCCAGGGCTGGGGGGATGGCAGCTGTATCCCATCCCCCTTCCTCAAAGGCAGGTGCTGTGTGTGTGCAGTCCCTGCCTGCGCCTGCCCCCCCTTTGGTGGGGGAAATAGGGCTCATTTGAATCCTCCAGCCCCTCTCAGTGGGGGCTGGTGCAGCCCCCATCTAGGAGGGAGGGAATCCTCCCTTTAAGGTCTCCCCTTGTCTGCCTTCCCCCTTCCAGGCCAGGGGCAGGGGGGCTGCTGGCAGGAGAGACCGGGACCATGCAGGGCAGGAGCCCTGTATCCCTCTATAGGACTGGGAGCCCCAGCACCCCTGATGCTCCATGGGGGGCTGGGAGCAGTGGGGTTGGGAGCAGGGCAGCTCACCAGGGCTGGGGGGCACCGGCGACTTTTGTACATTTGAATGTCTGACCCTTTTTCAGCGTACATTGAATGCAGCGTTCGGTCGTAGAGACCGGGGGGTTTTGTATTTAATAAAAGTTTGAAAAGTTGGCAGGCTTTCTGGGGGTGGGTGGGAGAAAGCACCATCTGATGAGGAAGTGGGATTGTGGAGTATAGAGGGGAAGTCCTGTCTGCCACCTCCAGCTGCTGGCTGGGAGGCAGAGCCCCAGCATCACCCTGCCCACCTTTGGGGGACCCCCCCAGCTCATTCAGCAGTGCCGGGGGGCCTAACAAGTTGCCCACCTAGGGCAAAGTGCACAGGGCAAAGCTAGCTGCCCTCACTGTGCCATGGACGTTTGCTGCCCTCCTGTCCATTTGGGGACAGTGCTTTCCCCCAGCAAGGATGAGCCTGTCCTCCATCCTCTGCCTTACCTCCAGCTGGTTTTGTACGTCCAGGTAGGGCAAAGGAGAATTCCCCAGGACCTAGCTGGCTTTTGAGTGCCAATACCTGGCATCAGACGTGAAAAGAGCTGCACCCAGCAAGTATGGGCACCCACTCTTCGACCCTTCCCTCCCTCCACATAGTTCGCAAAGAAAGCCACAGCAGGACACAGCCTCAGGAATATAAATCTCATTAAAATCTAGGATACTTTAGAACTCTACACCAGGAGAGACACTGGCACAGGCAGCGCTGCCCAGGGACGCGCACGTTATTGCTAACAATTAGAGGTGAAGAGTAGCGGCGTGACTCGAGGGGCAGGGCACGGGCACCATGCGGGAACCTGCGCCCCTCGCCGCGGCACGACGGGGGGCTCGGGACAGGGAGCTCGAACATCCTGCTGGGGCTTGCCGCCCACCGCTGCCCACCACCGTGCCAAGCTGTGCCATGTCCCTGTGCCAGCCTCGGGGCTGCAACATAGGGAGAACAGGATGCTGGGTGGGAGGGGAGCGAATGGGATAGGAAGGGTCTCATCCCATCCACCCCAAATCAAGAGCTCCAAGCCCTTTGGCTGAAGCTGGAAGACAGATTAAAAACCACCCAGCCTTTGCCAGTGCATCCTGTTCCACTAATACTGGTTGGGGACTGAGCATCCCCAGATGGCTCGGAGCTAGTGGGCTGGTGCGGCCCTTCGTGTCTCCGCTGGTACCTCTTGCTAAGCAGCAGCTGGGGGAGGCTGGTCCATCCTGCTCCCCCTTAGCACCATGGAGGGTCCTCCCCTGCCAGTGCTGGGGCTGCCAGGGAGAGCTGGACCTCATCCCTGTCTGGTTACCCCCCGGCCAGGCTTAAGTACTCCCCAGCCTCCTGCCCCACTGTGGGGCAGGCAGCAGCATGGGGCTCTACCCATGCTGCTTGTGGCTGTGCCCAGCTTTGTAGGCGATGCCTGGCCACCCAGAAGGGCACCCACAGACCCCAGTGGGGCCACAGGGTGGAGAGGTGCATGGAGAGGAGCATCCCAGCTCACTGCCTGCACAGCCCCGGCGTACCGTACATATGTGCATGCCCATGTACGCCACATCTGTGCCCATCCTGTGCCTGTGACGGACACACACGTGTACACACGTGTGCTCTAAGTGCTTGCGTCTTGTGCCATCAGATCCCCCTGCCGGTGCAAGCAACATGCTTGCCCCCCATCTCCCTGTGCTGGCCTGGTGCCTGGCAGCACCCCTGGGTATAACCACCTGTGAGACCCAGTACGCTCTGAGCCACGGTGAGTGTGCACACAGGCTGGGGGTCCCTGCAGTGCCAACCCCTGCCACAATGGCCTTGTGCACACACAGGCTGCGGGCAATTTTGGCATGCCCAACCCTGGTCCCACCCCATGTCCTCCCCCTGGGAAGGTCAGGAGGGTGCCCCATGGCAGGGCAGGCTGCCTGGCTTAGGGAAGGGGGGGTGGGAGCCTGGGAACATCCCACCCCCCCCATCCTGTGCATACCCCCAGGTCAAGGCCCCTGCAAAGTGCCTCTGGCTCCCGGCCCTCCCGGGGCTGTGCCCCCTCCTCTCTTGTCCCAGCGTCGAGCACAAAGGTTACCGTAAACACGAGGGTTAACGAACGCCACAGGGGCGGGGGCAGGAGGAGTTAACCGGCGAGGAGGTGGGGGGGTCTCGGGGATGGGTGCTGAGAGCCCCCATGGTCCAGTGCGGCCAGGAGCCAGGCTCCGCCAGCGGAAGGTGCAAGAGGGGTTAGAGGGGGTGCGGGGATTGTGGGGGGTCACAGTCTGGAGTCCTGGCTGTGGGCTGAGCCATTGCTTCCCTGCACAGGGGATGCAGCCGCTGCTTCATTCTGGCCCTTCTCTGGCTGCAGGGGCTGCACTTCCAGGTGGGACTCGGTGGAAGGGCTGAACACTGGGGCGTAGCGCCCACTGCGGTGCTCTGGCAGCGCTGGGCCCCAGTCCTTGCTTGCCTTGGTAGCATTTTTCAAGCGCTAGAAAGGGAGAGGATGGAGATGTGATTAGCACCCACCATGCTCCGCTACCCCAGTCGGCACTAACATGCCAGCAGCTTCCAGGGGTGTACAGACGTGGTACCCAATGCATGCTGCCTGCACACAGCCACTGCTGACAGCTCCAGTGAGGTCAGGGACAGCCTTGATGGCAGCCCCACGTAGGACGTAGACAAAGGGGTGTAGCCCTTGGCCACCCACCTCAAGCAGTGTGTCCCCCTCAGAACGGCACACTTTGTAGATGGCGTAGATGGGGATGCAGATGACGGAAGAGAGCGCCATGAGGAAGCCAATGCTGATGGCCCAGGTAGGGTAGACATACTCATTGTAGGAGATGGGCCGGTACTGAATCACTGTGAAGACCAGGATGAACTGGGAAGGGATAGGCAGGATCAGCCAGTGAGGAGCAGGCAGCTTGCTCTGTGCCCCCCACAACTTCCCCACTCTGCACTATTGCTGCTCTCCTGAGCGCAGCACTCTCCTCTCCAGGGAGTGCCATGTGTAGGTGAGCTCCTCACCCCCTCCTCCCACAGTCCAATGCCCCATGGTTGTGATGCTCACAAATATGATGGCAGGTGAGATGAAGCGCCAGCAGATCTGGAAGAAGAGCGGGGGAGGAAAACCCAGCATCATCTCGATGTCCTTGAAGTAGTTGCGGTGTCCTGGGGAGAAAAGTGACCATTAGCCCTGGTGGTGACCTGAGCCTCCTCGCCGCCCACCCGGCTCCAGCCCCAGCCCCAGTTCCCGATTGGGCAACAGCCTCCCCATGCAGCAGAGACCAAACTGCTGATTGGCCAGATGTTGGGACAAACACTTCCCCACTGGCTGGCTGGGTCAGCCCTACCATCTGATTGGCTGCAGGCAGCTGTACCTACCATAGATGTACATGATGGCCACACACATGATGCAGGAGATGACCACCAGGGAGAAGCTGGCGGCGTAGTTGTCCATCAGCAGGAGCCAGTAGATGCCCGCCTGGAAGACAAGCACACTGGCACAGCTGCCCCTGCGGTACCACCGCTGCTGGCAGGGCAACAGCACAGCCATGCTGACCTTGCTGGCAGCACACAGCTCGAATACCACCACCACAGCTGGCACAGCAATGCCTGATGCCAAAGTCAGCATGGAGACACTTAATTCTGGGTACCATCACCAATGCTGGCCTGGCAAGACCAGGCCCTGGCTGTCACTACCATCACAGTGGCAACAAAGTGGATGTGGCTGATGAAGGCGCCCATGGCAATGGCACCCCGTGGTCACCTACCTGTGTGGTGAGTGGGACGCCCAGCAAGAAGCCAGCCACAGCCACTCCCAGCGTCACAAAGGTCTTTTTGCGGATGATCCACTCATTGCCCACCTCATCCACGATGGCCGTGACCAGAGTCTCCAGCAGGCAGAACTATATATGGGGCAGAGAGGGCAGCATGTCACCTCCTTGGCCCCACCATGCCAGCCCATCTGAATAAGTTGGCCCCACCATGACCTACCTGTGTACCCAGCCCCAGGAGGATGAGCATAAAGAAGAAGAGAACGGACCACAGTGGTGAGATAGGGAGCAAGGTGAGGGCCTCAGGGTAGGCAACGAAGGCCAGGCCTGGCCCGTGGTCAGCCACCTTGGAGACATCCACACCCAGATGGTTGGCCATGAAGCCCAGGATGGAGAAGATGACGAAGCCAGCATAGACGCTGGTAGCACAGTTGGTAATGCTGATGATGATGCTGTCCCTACGGGAAGAGGAGTCAAGGCTGGCAGCGGACACAAGGACAGTGGCAGGGCTGGGGGACTGTGGTCAAGCACTCACCGGTAGCAGTTGTTGTTGAACTTGTTGTAGGAGGCCATGGTGATGAGCCCGCCCCAGGCACAGCCCAGCGAGTAGAAGATCTGTGAGGCTGCATCACCCCACACCTGCAGCAGTGGGATGGTCAATGCTGTGCCCCCAGCCCTTCTCAGCCCTGGCTGCCCACCACCCTACATCCCTGCTCACCTTGGCATTGAGGATCTTGTCCCACTGGGGTGTCAGGTAGTACATGATGCCAGTGACGGCCCCCTCCAGTGTGATGCCGCGCACGAAGAGGATGGTGAGCACCACATATGGGAAGGTGGCCGTGAAATACACCACCTGTGGGGCAGCACCTCAGTGAGGTGGGGATAGGGGCAGGGGTGGGGACACAAGCAGCTGTGGCTAAGGTGTAGCTATGGGCTGGGGTTATGGTCCAGAGTGTGGAGTGACAGACCAGGAGAAGAGGATATGGTCCAGAGAAGGGACTATCCTCAAGGAAGTGGGACCATGGCCACATGGGAGGAGCTGTGTCCAGAAGGGATGTGGCCAGGTCACAGGGGTGTCACCTTTCCCAGAGTGGGAGGAGCATACACAGAGGACAGGGACAATGCTAAAAGAGGAGAAGCTGTGCCCAGAAGGGATAGGGACATGTCCACAAGGGGAGGTTCATTCCCAGTAGGGGAGGGGCTATGCCTAGAGGAGACATTGCCACCTATGCTGAAAGCATGTCCACACCCACAGAGAGGGGCCGGGAGAGGGAACACACAGGTACCTTCCCCGAGGATTTCACGCCCTTGATGAGGCAGAGGAAGACAACGACCCAGGAGACACCAAGGCAGCCCAGGAGGGGCAGCCGCACCTCGCCCAGATTCCCGATATCATCCGACAGGTTCAGCACATACCTCCTGTATGGGGAGGGCGCAGCAGCGTCAGCGGGGCCCAACCATTATCACCTCCCCCATCCCTGATCCCAGCCCTGGTACCTCCAGTACTCCTCGCTGGGGCTGGTGCGTTTCTGGGTGGTGTTGAGGAGCTGGGTGATGTTGAGGGCAGCACGGCTGGAGAGGTTCCCGTCCAGCACCCCCACGCAGTCAGGCGTGTTCCAGGGGTTGCTGCAGTACGTCCAGGGCAGCACGTGCGTCATGGACACAAAGAAGTAGTAGAAGGCAATACAGATCACCACGTTGTAGTAGATCCCGATGTATGTGGACACCACCATCATCCCGTAGCCCACGCCTGGGAACAGCACCGGGGAGGGGTGAGCGGCAGGGTGCGGTGGCACGGCATGGGCACGGCGCACAGCACCAGGGGTTGTGGCATGGGAGGGGTGGGCTGCATGCAATGCTGTCAGCAGTCTTGCAGCCATACTGCAGCTCAGCACCTGGCTTTGGCATGGGTATGAGGAGCACTGCATGGGATCCCCTACCTCCAAACAAGCCTAGTGGTGCTAAGGGTTCCCTGAGACACATGGCAATGCACACAGACTGCAGGCAAACCCTTGGGGTCTGCAGCCCAAGAGAACAACTGGGTGGGGGTCACTCCTGGCTACAATGATTTTAGGCCTGCAGTTAGCTGGTGGCATGTGACAGGCCACATGAGCACGGGGAAGTGAGGCCAGGCTCGGCATGCCACTGTGCAGAGTACACAAGAGTGTGTGCATGGGCTGCCTGCACTCAGTATGAGTTTGTGGGCATGTCATCTGGGAGCCAGCCTGCAGGTGTGGGCCAGGGGAGCCAGCAGCATGGGAGCACACCAGTAAGCCAGGAGATGCACCTGGAGCAGGGACCAGCCATGGCAGGACAAGCACGTGGGCACAGCACCTGCTACCTATGGTCCAAGAAGACAACTGCATGGACATGCCACAGTGTGTTCAGGGGACCTGAGTGGCCTCTGCAGGAGTGATGTGCTGGGGACACATGTGGCATATGCAGGGATGTGTGTGTAATGCCTACAGTGGATGCCAGCGCAGGGTTGGGGTTTGCGCAGGAGATGCGATGCATGTGCAAGGGCACGTGTAATGCGTGCAAGGGATGCAAGGCAGGCTGTGCAGGGCAGCATAGCCAGGGTGGGCATGTGCACAGGGGACCAGTGCAATGCAGACCATGATCCATATGCAGGACACACGTCTGCTGGACTGCACAAGCTGCAGGTGCCTGCACCGGGCCATGTGATGTGCCAGAGGTGTGCATGCACCCCATGGTGTGTGAGGGTCACACCAGCTGCCGGGCACTGTGACAGCAGGTGTCCCATGCTGTCCTGTGCCAGTACGGACAGGCAGCTTCTTACCTTTGAACATGGGGCTGACCCTCCAGACGCCAAGGCAGCCCTGGCTGGCAAACTGCCCAAAGGAGAGCTCCATGAAGAAGAGGGGGATGCCGCAGAACACGAGCATGATGAAGTAGGGGAACATGAAGGCACCTGGTGAGCAGGAACCAGAGGATGAGTGAGCAGTAACCCCAGGCACGGCTGTGCTTCCCATACCCTGCACCACCCCAAGAAATACCATGTGGGGCTGGGGTGTGCACCCCCACACCTGCCCAGAGGAACCCCACTCCTTGGCCCCCTGACACCCACCTCCTCCATTGCGGTAGCAGAGGTATGGGAAGCGCCAGACGTTGCCTAGGCCCACGGCATAACCCACGCTGGTCAGCACAAACTCAATCTGGTTGCCCCAGTTGCCACGCTTGACACTCTTCTCCTGCTTGCCCTGCTCCCCAGGCACGGCGCCGTTCTGCAGAGAGATGCCATGGGATGTGTGAATTGGGGACCCCCCTGCTGGCCCCATTGGAAGGGTGACAGCCACCGAGCAGGGCTGGGAGGTCCCCGGCATCCTTCCCCATCCCGCTCCCCCACGCACAGGCAGTGCCAAGGAGGGGGAGGGCGGCAGTGCTGGCCCCCCCCAATGAATGGCTCTGCCCAGAGCCCGGCTGCAGCAAAGGGAGAGCCTGCAACTCATACAAAGCAGGTCCAGGCGCCAGAGCACAAAGGGGCCTCTGTTCTCGTGCCCCCTCTCCCTGTGCCCAGTGAGAGAGGTCCTGCTGGGTGGCCACTGCCCACAGCGGGAGGGGAAATTGTGGGACCCCCGGGATGAAGCAGAAGCCCCTCTTGACGGGAAATGAGGTGCAGTGAATAGAGCTGGCAGGGGTCTGGGTACCCCCCCAGGGAAAGCACCCTGCTTCAGCCAGGGTCCTACTGCCAGCTCAGCACTAAGCAAGGGCACCATGCTTGGGGCAGGCCACAGGGGGTCCCATGCAGTGTGGACAGCCCCAGTGCCTAGCTGTCTCTCACTGCAGGGGACTGGGGGGGCAGGGGGGCAGAAGAGGTCAAGAAAGGGCACTTTGTGCAGACTGCCACACAATGTGGGCTCACAGCAAGAAGAACAACAACAAAGGAAATGAGTGCCTGTCACCCCAGCAGGGATGGAACCCGTCACCCCATGGCTCTGTCCCAGCACAGCCCTAGGGTCGTACTAATGCCCTGCGTGGATGCTGTGGAGCTCTGGCAGGTTAGGCTGAGGGTAGATGGCATTTTGCAATGCAGGGGTGCCCCAAACCCTCCCCTCCCCACCTGAGCCCAGATGATGGATGGGTGCATGGGGTGAGGGTGCTGGTTGCCAGTTAATAATCCCACAGCACCCATGCTCCTGCAGGAGCAGCACAGGATGCCAGCAGCCCTAGGAGCCTATTGGAACTCCACAGTGCTGCTCTCACCACCACAGACAGCCCAGTGCCCATGCCCACCTCCACATGTGCCCCCCACAGTGGCTGATGCCAGCAGTGAGTGGGCCACAAATGGGAGCCGTCACTTTGGATCTGCTCACGCCGGCGAGGCGCAGGCAGCAGGCGCGGTGCACCTAACCGTATCATTTGATTAGGGCCAGCACAGCCGGGACGTGATGCCCAGCGACTCCGGCACTGCGCTGCCAAACAAAGCCATCTGCTGCGAGTGGGGCCCGCACGCGCCGCGGGCTGCGGGGGGGCTGCAGGACAGGGGCGAGGGGGATTGGAGGGCACTTTGGGCAGGGCTACAGGGGCAATGCACTGCCGTGCCCAGACGGGGAACCTGAGTGCCCCCACCTGACCCTGTGAGCCAAGGGTCCATCGGAAACAAGCTCACAGCAGCTCCAGGTACTGAGGGACCTCCCCCCCAGCAGAGGTTCTTCTTGTGGGGTACTGTGCAAGAGCAACACTCAGGGGGACAAAAGCGGGGGACAGGACACTGGCAGTGTCCCCATGCCAGGGCACACTGCCCACTCGAGCAGACTGATCCAATCGGGAAGCTCTGATTAAGCTGCTCGCACTAACAAGGCTCCTAATGAGCAGCACAGCCAGCAGGAGTGGGGCAATGCTCCAGCCTCCCTGACAAAGGCTCTGCTGAGGGGACCAGATACACTGTATGGCTCTGGCTCAGCCAGGAGCCCTGGTGCCCACAGAGGACCTCATCCCTCTTTCAAACCATCACTCTGCTCAGGTGACCCTGGCTTCACTCCCAAGCCTCACGGAGCACCCCAAATTCGAGTTGCGTGGCACCAGTGCAATGAAACCACGAGGCCTGTGCTGCTCCCTTCTCCTTTCCTGCAGCACTGGGCTTTGGGGCACTTGTCCCCAATAAGGGGGCAGCCACATGTGTGTCCATGCATGCACAAGTGAGTACACGTGCACAAACACTTGCATGCTCAACCCATCAGCTCGCTACAAACCCCCCCCCCCCAAAATGTAGGAAGGTCACCCTGTCCTTCACACTCATTAACCACCCTCCCAGCCCCACATGGTAAAAGAAGGGGGTGGATAGAGAGAACCCAGACATCTGGGAAGATAAAACTCCCCCCTTTCCCTGCTATGGGAAAAAGACAGACCTGGAATGCAAAGGGAGAGCTGCCACCCAGCAACAGTGCAGTCTTTAGGGGCACCAGGTCCTGCTCCCAGGCCCCAAATTTTCCATGCATGTAATCCAATGCAGCTTCAAAGGATGCCTGGCTTCGGTGATAACATCAGGGAGGTGGAAGGATGCCATAGGCACCCCAAATGTCTCCAGAAGGGAAGTTCCAAAAGGGAATATCCAAAAACTTCCCAAAAGGGGATGTTTGGGGTGCCCAAGGCATCCTTCCTCTCCCTTCCCCAGGGAACCCCCCATACACCACGGCCAAAACTTCCCCAGCCCAGCAAAGCAGGCAGCATCATCCATCACCCTGCCTGGAACCAAAGTCTTTCTCATGCTAAGCAGCATTGCCTCACACAATGACAGCTTGGCTGGGGTGCCCGGATGCGCCCCACTTCCCTAAGGGGCCCTGATTTATGGCTGGTAGGCTTGTGATGGTGGCAGTGTCAATACTGGAGGGGGATGTCCTCATGGGAGGCATCTCCAGCATGAAGCCCCCTCCTCTTTTTTCCCATTCAAACTGTCCACATGGGGGTATGCCAGCCTAGCATAGCCACTCTGTGGGGCACAAACCTTATCCAGCCCCCATGAACCATTAAGGGACTCCCAATTTCTCCATCCAACCTTCAACTGAGGGGCTGTCAGGGCTGCTCCTGCAATGCCAGCAGAGGGTACCAGTACCCCTGATGTCATCAGCCTGATATCATTGCTCATTGCCATGGTGACGGCAACACACTCATGGCTGTTTTAGGCAGGGGCTGCTGGAAGATAGAAAAATATACTAATTACATAATTTGCCACAAAAGTGGCTCTTCCAGAGCAACAAAGTAGGGTGCAGGATGTTAGAGGCAGATGAACCCCAGCCTGAGGTGGGGGTCTCACAGGATGGGGTCACTTAGAGCGGGTGTCCTGGGTGCCTTTGCTGACTCTCTACTGATCCTGAGTGCTGGGGGCCCTATAATCAGGTCCTCCACTCCTTGTCCCTGGTACATGGGGTAATGAATCCACAAGTGTCATCGCTGCATCAGAGGTTGCTGTGCCCTGCGCATCCTGACTCTGTCAGCCTCACCAGCACATCTTAACTCTCCCTACCCTCTCTCTTTGGTGCCCAGCCCCATGTTTGCCCCTGTCCTGGAGTAGCAGAGGCATCTTGTGGGGGAAAAGGCATCTGGCATGGTGCTGGGGACAGCCCCAGAGCTGGGATAATGCAGTGATGAGGGGCATGCCCAAACCCCAGGACCTCTCAGGAGTATTACACTGCCTTCACCACCCCTCATTGCAGAAGGCTGTCCAGCCCCAGTGACAGCCCTGAACATGTTCTGCGAGCCACTGCCCTGAGGTGCCATGGCAGGGCTGGGGCAAACTTTGACATTGATACCCATGAAAGAGAAGAGGGAAGGGGGGGAGAAGGAGGATCTTTGCTACACTATGCCCCTGCAGCACTGAGTTGCAACTCAGGTGCTGTGCACCTCTTCTGCAAAATCAGTAGATTCCAGTGATAACAAACACGCAACTGTCAGGCAATCACTTCTTGTTCCCAACACAATTGCAGCCATGGAGGGGTTTGGTGCCATGCTCTGCCCTCCCTCCCTGGAGCACCCCACATCGAAGGCTGTGGGGCTTGGGGGTAGCTCTCCAGCATGCCATGGCACAAATCTACAGCTGCAGCTCAGCCCTGCAGAGCCACCACCTCGAAGACAGTACAAAGTGTTTTGGAGACCCATGAGCGGTGGGGGGACAGCATTGGCATGGCCACCATTCCGCTTGGCCCGCCCCCCACTCTGCCCCCCAGACCCTGCTCTCACCTGCCCACTGACCTGCTGAGAGGGTCCGAGGGGGCCTGGCTGCTCGCAGCTGCCATCCGGGGGCCCAGGCTGGACGGCTCCGTGAGTCCCCAGCTTCATTGGCACCTCGGGCTCCGGCGCAGCAGCAGCCGCCCGCCCTCCCGCCTTCCCCCTCCCGCTGCCTCCAGCGCTTGGCACTGCTCCCCACTTGCCTCCCGGCAAGGCTCGGCCCCCTGCCGCCCGCTCCGATGCAGCACCGGCACCCCACCATGCCACCTGCCCTGGCACCATGCCTGCCTGGCCCGCCCCGCAGGCACTGCCGTGCCTCTGCTACCCCCCACGAGCTGTACCCCCAAGAGCCAGGTGCCCTCCCTGGCTCGAGTAGGCAGGGCAAGGCAGAGCAGACTGCACAGCGGGCTCAGCCCTGTCCCACTTAATGAGGCCTCATTAGCGGGGTCCAGCTGCTCACAGCCCTGCACGCTCCAGTGGGCAGCACTGCCCTCCCTGCGGGCACCGCTGCCCGTCTGGTCAGGGCCAGGAGCTGCTCTTGGAGCATAGCAGAAGATGACATTCCCTCAGAGCCCCCTTTTCCGTGCCTCAACATGCCAAGCCCCACACATACATTCCTGCCCCCTATGCCCATCATCCACACAGCAGCTTGGCCCTGCATGTCCAATCCCAGCTGTGGGCATTTGAGGGCTGCAGGAACACGGCATGGCCCTGCTTGGGGATAGGAGCACAGGGACAAGCCTTTCTGCTGGCACCATCTCCAGCCTGGTGCCATGCTACTTCACTCATACTATTGGTGGCATCATGGCGCCTCCATGGCAACCCTTACAAGGTCACTGCCCCGAGGGGGACCATCTGGCTGGCAAAAGGGCTTGCCACGACCCCTTCACTTCCTAGACACCCCACAACCTCCCTGCTCACCCCTTTGCCAGCGTGAGGTGGGACCCTGGTGGGGTGCTGTATCCCATTGGAGGCCAGGCAGAGGGTGCCCCACAGCCAGGCTTGGGGTGCCCCAGCTGCTCCCAGCCCTGTGTCCTGGCTGGGGAGTGTGGCCAAGGCGTCAGCGACGCATGATGGTGCACCGAGGGCGGGGGGGACAGGCTGGTGCTTTCGGGCAACCATCTGGGGTCTGGGCAGAAGCAGCCGTGGGCGCACACGTGAACAGCACACGTGTGCGGGGTGGGCACTCAACCTCCCACATGCCAGCACCCAGTGCTTGGTCCTGTCCCCTCCTGCACCAGCCACCCAGTAGCTTGGGACATGTCCCATTCATGCGATGGCAGCACCCAACTGTGCCCCTCAAGACATGCAAGCCAAGAGCCACCCCATGCTGTGCCAGCCCCAGTGGCTCCAGCCCGGTCCTGCCCTACATGCAGCCAGTCAGCTCTGTGCCCAGACACCCTGCAAGATGTGTGGGCACCTTGTGGGCATCCCTCCATGACCCAGTTCAGCTGCAACACTGCCTGGGCCAGCTGTGTGCCACCACCATGTCTTGTCCTGGGCATGTTGCACGCCCTCCCCCTTAGAGCAGCCTGAGAACAGCACAGCACAGCAGGACCACCACCCTGTCCTGGGGATGTGCCAGCCTTGCCCTGTGGGAGCAAACTACCACTTCCCTGGCAGCCCAGCCAGCAGACAGAGGAGACAGCCAGCTGCACGGAGGCACACTGCTGGAAACAAAGGGCCTCACCTACTCTGGCATTCTGGTCCCCAACCTGACTGGCTGCTGGTGCTGAGGCTGAACTAGAGATACAGGGTGGCCCACAAGTCTTTGAGCCCATTGACAGGACTGCAGGGTGACTGGGGTAGGAATGATGCCCAGGGACCTGTCCCAGTGCCTAGCTGAGTGCTTCCCGACAGGGCTGCCTTTCTCCGGCCCCATTCTACCAGGGCAGACATGATTCTCCTGGGGCGTTCAGGCAGAAAAATCCCCCGCCAGCCCCCCCATCACTGCCCCTTGGTATTCCGGGAAGGGCTCCCGCAGCCAAAAGCCACTTCCGCAGCTCCTGCCACCGGTCAGTGGCACTGCGCCGCTGGGGGTGTCTGGAACAGGCAGGGACCCCTGAGCCCTTACCCCTCTGCAGTGCAATGGGAGCAGCACCCCAGCGTGTACTCAGGGTGGTCTTGGGTGACAGCAGGAGCTTACCTGAGCTGGGCAAGCTGCAGCCAAAGGCTGCCTGGCCGTGCCAGCAAGGCAGCCCTGGGAGTCAGGAGCCACTGGCAATGTTGGAGCCTGAACAAAGTACCCAAGGACAACAAAACAAAATGTTCTTAAAGGCCTGGGAGGGAGAGGCAGTCATACCCTCCCCTGTGGCTCACAGGGATCCCCTCTGCTCAGCTACACAGGGACGGATCCAAACCCTTGGAGCTGTCCCGCACTCTGTTGGGTATCTACAGTCAGAGCACTTCTTGGGCTTGGGAGACTAGGATGGGCACGGCCCCTCCCAACTGCCTCCTGTTTTGGAGTAAGCATTCAGAGCTTCACAGGGACACTTGAAAACACAGATCCTGCAAAAGCAGTACACATCACCCTTGCTCTCCAGGCCCCAGGTGACATGTGGGGAAACTGAGGCACAGCTGTGTATCACCCACCTGCTGCCTCCCATCACCCCTGTCCCTCCCCAGGCGGGGCACAGTGGGCACTGTAAAACTGTCCAGCCACAGGCACTGCACACAATGCTCAGCAGGAGTTGCACAGTGAGAGCCCGGCTGAACTGGGGGTGGTGGGGGTGGGAGCTGCACCTGCAGGCAGGGATGAGAGGACAGGCAGGGACCAAACTTTACGAGGTTACTGGCAGGGCCCTGGAGGCACGCCAAGGAGATTATGTTCCTTTCCCAGGGACTCAAGCAGCCCAGCAGTCAGGACTTGGCCCACAGCAGCTCCTCCTGGGGCTCACAGGATGCAGGAATGGGGATGCTTCAGGAGCAGGGATGCTCTCACAGGGATTTACCCTTCTCCCCACAGACCCCATAGCAGCAATGCCCTGTGCAAAGGTATCCTTGCACCCTGTAAACAGAGGAGGGCCAGGAAGAGGTCTGAGAGCCAGGGTGGCCAACACAGAACATGTCAGACCCTGCTGCACCTGACACCCTGGCCCCGGGGTGGGCTGGTCAGGTACTTCTGAGAAGCGGGTTAAAGATTTATGAGGAGTGGGTGGGCACTCCAGTGTTTGGCTTCCTGACACGGGTGTCAGGCTCAGCCCTCTCCCCAGTGCGATGCTGACTGCTCTGGTCATAGCAAGAAAACATCAATGGCATGGAGTCACTGCAAGCGCCATGTGCAGAAGTGTGTCCCCACGATAGACCCCTAACTTTGCCCAGACACACCCTCAGCAACTCCCTGTTACCAGCCAAGGGCTTCTCCAGAAGAAATCTGCCTTCCTACCCCACCAGCTGCCTCAACCCCTTCTCTACTGGGGGCAGGATGGGTGCTGGGCTCCCTGCTGCTGGCACAGCCGGTGGGGCCATGCTGGGACACACAAGCAGAGGAACTGCGTGCACGCAGGAGTGCTGGAAGCACTTGCTGGAGCATGCCGCTCCCCTGGCTCTTGGCTTCCCAGGCAAACCCTGGCTCCCAGCCCTCCAGCTGGAGTGTGCAGCTATTTCAGGAAGCCCCCCGGGAAGGGGAGGGCCCGGTGACCATGTCAATCTCAGCATTCAGCTCCTATCCTTTGGGAAAGAGGAAAGAAGCCAAGCCCAGCCTGGGGGCTCACCTGCCCAAGGCAGCACTGCAGCCTGTCACAGGAACCTGAGGTGCCACAAGCATGGGGCCATCGCAGCCTTCCTACAAAGACATACAGTGGGCACATCCCACATCTGCCCAGAACACCAAAGCCACCCTAGCGCAGGCAAGTGCACGGAAACTCACAGCACCCTGCAACACACCACTCACGAGGATGGAAGGTCAGGCACTATGCTGGTGCCCAGAGAAACGTTCCTCTCCCAGTGCACCATCCCACCAGCCCAGTCTCAGAGAGCCCACTGGGAGAATGCAAGGAGAAGCACCCACAATAGGCGCCTCTCTGGAGGCACCTGGCTTGGAGGAACACCTGCACCCTTTGCCGACAGCAGGCTGTAGAGCTGCCTGCCTGCAAAGCTGGGGTGGGTGATAAGGCTGGGCAGAGCGCCTGAAAACAGGTGATAGCATCTCCAGGCACAATGAGACACCACACCCGAAGAGCCCCACAGGCAATAGGCTCATGGAAAGAGAGCATCAGCCCAAAAATCATCATGCTGGGAGAGCATCATGGTGCCACAACCCCAACTGGAAGTCCCAGGAGGGCACACCAAATCCTACAGGAGCCCCAGGGTCTTGCTCCCTGCACCAGGTTCTCTGTGTCCCGAGGCAGTGGCGCACACCAGCCCACTCCCCACACCCCTGCACTTACCAGCAGCCCCTCGCTGCACTTATCGGCCATTCCTGGAGGCTGGAGCACGGTGCCGGTTGCCCAGCGTAGGGTCCCTTGCCTGCCCGCTCTCTGTCACGCTGGCTGCAGCACCAGCACTAGAGTCCTTCAATCCACCGTCAGAGCAAGCTGGGCAGAGGGGAGAAGACACCAAGAGAGATGTGACTGGTGGGGTGAGCACATCCCCACCCCAGGCCTCCCCCCGCTCCAGGAACTGGCGGGGCTGTGCCAGGCAAGTTGCTCATCTCTACCTGCCCACTGGGTAGCAGGACTCCTGGTGGAGGATGCAGGGCCCGGGGCTGGGTGGATTGGTGGCAGGGTCTCTTCCTGCTGGCTCCCAGCCCCTGCAGCGTCTCTGAACCCCCGGCACCCACACGAGCAGCAGCTCCCAGGTGTTTCCCAAGAAGCAGTTAAAGATTTACCCGGTGTGGACAGACGACCTTGCGGACAGCTGGCTGCTGGCCCCCCGGCAGGTGGGCGTCAGGGGCCGTGGGCAGGACAGGGGCCCCTTGAGCTCTCCCCCAGTGAGAGATGAAGCTGAAGTGGCTGCAGCACACGACAGCGCCGGGACTGGATGCTGAGCGGGGCCAGTGCAGGGCTCAGCTGCCGCGCAAGACACAGATGGGAAACGATTGCCTTCTGCCCCGGTGCATCGCATGCACGTGCAGCGCAGCGGGGCTGAGCCGCTGGGCTCTGCCGGGTGCCAGGTGCTGCTGGACAGTGCACGGGAACAGGCATCTGTCTCCCTGGCCCTCACCCCTGCCCCAGCCTGGGGCTGCTGGAGGCCCCAGGGGAACACTGAGGCCTGACCTCACTGGAAGGGACACACACTCTTGCAAAACACCAGTTTGATTATCTGTGCAACAAGCACTGGTGTTTGCAGATCCTACACCAGTGCTCAGTACCCTTGCTGGCTAAAGAAGGACCCCTGACCCGCACTGAGGGTCCCCAACCACCACCAGCAGCAAACACCCCAGGGCTTATCCCCAGGCTGCCATGACTCTGAAGCAATCAGCAGAAGACCTTAAGACATAAGGAAGGAGCATGGGCAGTGTAGATAAGGGGCAGGAATCCAGGAGCTGTGCTGTGAGCCCCCAGCCCCTCCAGTGCAGACAGGCTGCTGCTGGCAGATACCGCAGATACTGCGCCCCACTGCCAATGCCCTCCTCAGCACTGCCTGCATTTCCAGGGGAGCTGAGATGTCATCACTGCCACAAGCCCAGCTCTTCGAATGGCACACGGACCTCTCAAAGGTGGGAGGTGCAGGCTCTATAACCAGACCTCCTCCCCATCACAAACCTACCGCCAGCCAGCCAAAAACTGCCCACTCCGCGGCCCTGAATTCACACCGGGAACTAATTCCGTGCCCTGGGAAGTGAGAGTACCCAAGGGGTCGGACGGCTGCCACTCCCCTCTGCGTCTGCCAGGTGCTGATAAGCCTCCATGAGCACCGTAGATGCCGCTAGCATTGGATCCCAGCCTGACAAGCGCAGAGCTCGAAGCCAGCGGTGGTGTGGCAATGGGACAGATGCAAGGATGCCCGAGGCTGCAGCGTCTCCTTGGACAGCCCAGCAGGGACAAGGATGCAAAACACTGGTGCGACGGGGTGGCTCTCCCAGAGCTGCGGGATGCCATGACAGACCAGAGGGCAGCGCAGCTTGTACCTAGAGCTGGCACGGGTGGCAGGCATCCTGGAGACAGGGATACCTGGGCACCTACAGAGGCTCCCGGACAGGATATCACACCTCGGCACAGGTAGACAGCACATGGCACCCAGCGGAAGGCCAGGGATGCCCGACCGAGGGATGGAGTCCCTGTCCCTTGACGCCCGGCGGGAGGGCGGCCCGATGCACGGGTGCAGCCGCTGTCACCTGCGAGGCCATTTCTTCCGCCAGCATCCGCCGGGCCCACCGAGGCCGGGGTTCCCCGGTGCCCACGGAAGGCGGGCAGCGGGCCGGCCTGCCGCCGCCATGCTNGGTGGCGGGGGGGGCCCGGTTACATCAGCCGCCACGTGGTGGCTGCTCCGCCGCCCCGCCCCGGCACATGCCCGTGGAAAATTACCGCCAACCCCCCCGGCCCGGCACCGAGCCGGGCCGCCCCGGTGCCCGGCGCCCTCCCCGGGTGCGGTGGCAGTGGTCCCGCTCTACGCGCCGCGCCCCCACGCTCCCCCGGCACCGCGCCGCGAGAGCAACAGATGCGGGACCGCCCCGCATCCCGCTATCCCGCTCTTCCGCTCCCGACACCATCCTGACGGCTGGCCGCTCCCGGTGCCGCTACCGATGTCCCCGCCGCTCCGGAGGCCCTCGCCGCCCTCGTCCCCTTGTCATCCCTCTTGGGCAGCCCACCCATTCCTCCTCCCGTCCCATCCCCAGCGCTGCTACGGCTGCTGGACGGGCCGGGCATCCGGTGCCGGCGGAGGTGCGCGCCCCTTACCGTGCCCATGCCGACGCCCGGCCCCTCCCGCCACGCCGGGTGGGCCCGCGGGGGCGCCGCTCCGCCGCGCCCAGCCCGGTGTCGGTGTCAGTGCCGGTGCCCCACCAGGCCCGGAGCCGCCGCCGCCGGTGCTGCCGAGTTAATGAAAGTTTGGAGGTCGGTGGGGGCTGGCGCCGCCTCTCGCCCCCGCCGCCGTGCTCCGCCTCCCGCTTCGCCGCGCTCCCCAGCGCCCCGCCTCGGCACCCGCACCGCGCCCGCACCGCGCCCGCACCGCGCCCGCACCGCGCCTCGCCGCACCGGGGGCACCGCGGAGGGCGAGAGCGCACGCGGTACGGCGGGCACACGGGCTATCTGTGGCACACAGACACACGGGGGGGCACGCGGGGGCACACGGGTACACACAGACATGCTGCACGCATGGGCATGCATGGGCACACTCTGCACTTGGCGCACTTGGGCATGAACGTGCCCGGTATTCCACATGCAGCCCACAGGCATGTGGACGTGGAGGGGCATATGCAGGCTTGCACAGGCATGTGGCACATGTGAACATATATGGCATATGGTCACACAGAGGCTCCCACTGGGCACATATGCAGCCCCACACACACACATCCCTGCACACGCATTTTCACACACAGAGGAACCCTCACACGCAGCGTGCACACACTGCCAGGGCACAGTGCCATGGCAATCCCGGGCAGCAGGATGGCCGCAGGCTCCAGCCAAGATGCATAAAGTCGCTCTGTCAGTTGTGCATATGATCATTGTGTGGATGTCTGTTGCACACGTGTGTGTCACACACCTGTGTGTCCATGCATGTGCATGCTGCAGCAATTGTGCTTGCTGGCACATGTACACAAACATATATATATGCAGATCTGTACGTTTATCCCTATGTGGTTAGGGGTGTGTACACATGTAGTTGTACATGTTTGCATCCATATACACACACATATCTGGGGGCATCTACATGGGAATGCAAACATTCATGCCTGTGTATGTGTGTCTGTACGTGTATGGGCACATATGTACACACTTATGGGTAGGTGTACAGGTGTGGGTACATGTACTGATAAATACACATGTATTTACACAAGTACTCATAAATACATATGTGTGTGTATGTTTCCCCATACCCATGTGCCTGTGCACACATGTGCGTACAGCCAGTACACGCCCCTACATCCCAGGCCAGATGTTTCCAGTAATGCATGACGAGTGAGCCAGGGGCCACCCCTTGCTTGGCCTCTCGCCGAGGCCTCTCTTCCCTTCCCTCTGCATCCCAATGGGCTTCCCACATGCTGGGATGTGTGCCTGCTCTCCAGCACCCTGCCCTGCTCCTTGGATCCCTTCCAGTTCCTGCACCTTGGGGCCTTGGCACTTCACCTTGCATCTTCAGGAAGCAGCTGTTTTGGAGAGCATGGCAAGGGTGCAGCCCAGCACCCCAAGTACAGCAACAGCACAGCCCTTCCCACATCCCATTGAGAATCCACAGCCCTGCACACCATTCCAGGGCTGACCTCCCAGTGTTCCAACCAACTCGGGAAGCATCTCTTACCAGTCTCTCCACAGATCCCTGCTGTCCCTGAGGGTTTCTGTCTGGTTAGGGAAATCCTCTGCAGGGATAGGGTAGAGGTGAGGGCAGTAACGGAGTGGTGCCCCAGGTTGTGTCTGTCCAGGTCTCGCTGCAGCAGTCTCACCAGCATGGTGGGCTGCAGCATGGGAGTGCAGTTATGCACCGGCACTGCTTTCGTTTTGTAAGAATGGTAAAGCCAGAGTGAGGGCTACCACAGCAGGAAGGGGAAGACAGCAGTGAAACTGTCGGGTGCTCAGGCCCTCCCACACCCTCCCAGCACCTACGCATGGCTGCTCTGCACAAGGAGCCAGGTTGCTCACTAGCACCCTCACTCTCGGCTGCGTGTGGCCTCACACTCCACCCTGCAGCCAAAATCATGCACCCAGAACCTGAATCCAGCATCCCACACCTGGCTTCCTGAACCCAGCATTCCACACCCAACATCCCGTGTCAGAGCCAGAATATGGCTGCAACCTACACCCCTGCCCCAGGATCTGAGCTTTGGAGACGAGCTGCCAGCTGTGGAGTTGCAGACTTGATCCTTAAGGGATGGATTTCCATTAACGAAACTCATGCTTTCAAGTATCCTTCTTAGAATCTCTCTCACTTTCTCTGCATCTCCTCTGTGCGCTCAACATGGGGAAAGAGGAGGAGATGCCCTGCAGCCCCAAGTGGGTCAGCAAGGGGCTGCTCCTTCTCCTCTGCAATCTCTGGTATGTTGCAGCATCTTCTAGCAGCCTACACCTGAGTGCAAACACCTTCTTCCCAGGAGCCTAGCTGCTTTGTGTACCCATGGTCATGGCCCTACCACACCAGTCAGAACTTTCCTGGGCTCTCCTGGTGCCCCGAGACACAGCAGGAAGAGAGGCCAAATGTGATCTGTGGGGTGGGAGGCTGCAATGCCAAATGGGTTTAGGAGAGATGCTCCAGCCAGTACTCCTTTCAGCCCTCTCTCCCCATCTGGTTGCAATCATCCCCCCATTCCCCATTTTGGAGCACTCGTCTCTTTCCTTCCTTGCTATCCCTCCCCAGTCTGGCAGGTGTCACAATGTCCCCCAAATCCTTGCATGCTGGTGGGGCCACAGCACCCCTACCCTAGCGCCATTCAACTCTGTGAGGCTGGAAGCTTCCGTCTCTGTGGGCAGGTGCAGCGACCTCTTGGCGTCAGTGCCATCTCCGTGGGGGACATGGGTCAACACGTGGGTGGCACCCCTGCCTAGGCAGCACAGCCTCTCCCCTGTCTCCACGGGTGCTGTTGTCTGGGAAACCATGGGGAACCGTGGGCAGGGATCCAGAGGGGTGAAGGGTGGGGAGGAAATGCCAGCTCCCAGTACCTTCGAGAGGGATGGGCTGGTTGCTGTAACACCAGCAGTAATACCAGCAGTGTCTGAAGATTTCCCATGCACCAGGCCTGCAGCACAGGCTTGTGATAATCCCCAAGTGGCTGAAGCCCTGACGTGGTCCAGGGCTTGTCCTTGAGTTCAGGCGTGCATGAAATGCAGCAGGACTTAATGCTGTCCCTGCTGTGTGCCTGACATGGAGGCTGGCTCTCCACCTCCCCAGATAGACCTTGGGGTTGTGTCCCAAGCACTTCCTAAGCATCATGAGCCCCAGGACTGCTGGGTCTGGATCTGACCTTGAGGTCTCCCTACAGTGGGATGCCACATGCAGGACTGGGGGCTCCTTAGCCACCCCTCCTGGAATGACAGCTCCAGTGCTTGTGTGTATCCTAGGGTAGGAGCTACTGGGGAACAACCTCTGCCTTCAGGATGGAAGGAATGGGGATAGAAGTCCCTACACAGGCTGGCTGTGCCCATTCTGGGGATTTCACAGCTGGCCCTCTCTTATCAGGAAGGATGCTGCAAGAGGAGCAGCAGAAATGCCACAGAAGAGCCACCAGCTCGTGTTTTATCCTCCCACCTTTCCCATCTTTCTTTTCTCTCTGGCATATCATCTTCATCCTGCCTAACACATGGAGAACTGAACTGTTCCACGGCAGCATGTAATCTCCTGCCCCAAAGCACCCATGATAGTATCAAAGCTCTTGGAAAAACCCCCAAGCTGTCCCTGATTTGCCAGCAATTTGAAGCCACCTCATGAGAGCTGCCTTGTTCCCCAGCATAGATCTGGCGTATTGGCAATGCTGTGCGGGCAGTGCCATGCTCCTGCTCTGGCATCCCTCTGCATCCTGGGACCCCTGTTCCTGCTGTGCCAAGGGCTGCCCTTCCCCCAGCCCTGCCCCAGGCTTTACCAGCAACTCACACCCTCTCTAGGCTTCCACTGAATGCCCACAGCCTGGGCGAGTGCCAGCACAGGCAAGTGACATCAGGAGGAAATGCCACAGGCATCATTGCTTGCCGTACACAGAGAGCTGCATCCCCAGCAGCCACAGCTCCTGGGGACTTTCCACTCCCGTGCCTGCGTGCCTGCTAATGACCTGGGAAAATTCCGCCACGGAGTATCCAGACAGCCTGGGAGAAGCTCTGGCTTGGCTGGACAGCAAGATGGGTGTGGATGCCCAGGGGACAGCAGCCACAGGGGTTGAAGCTGGGCCCCTACACTGCCCCATTGTGCCCTCCCTGCAGCTTTGGCAGCACACACAGCACCCAGCTCACAACACAGAGCTTGTGTTTAGCACCATGGTTACATGTGGCTGGTGGGGACAGTCCTGGATACAGACAAGGACCTCACTGCCGGGAGCTCCTACTTTGGCTTCAGGTCCCGAGGCTGTTGTGCCTCCCTCTGCCCTGGTGACACCTGTCTGGAAGGCACAGAGTCGTCTGGATGGGTTCAGCATCACCCAGGTCAGCTCTGAACTGGGCTGCCTCATCCCTGGAATGTGGCTCTCCCCTAGGCATGGGGAGCAACAACGTGCTGCGTCCTTTGTGGGAAGCATGTCCTCCTCTCCGAGGGCAGCACCCAGGTCCCTGCCCAGTGCACTGCGCTGCAGAGAGCATGACAGCTGAGGTGCCTTGAGCTGCCCAAAATAGCTGCCCCCGGTCCTCCACTGCCTGGCCAGTGGAAGCTATCCCATGACAGCGCCCCATGGACGTGGAGCCAGCTGGAAGTGATCGCTGTAATGCTCAGCCTGCCACCCACAGGCTGCAGAGCACCCTGAGCTGGGACAAGCATCACCACAGGCCCTGTCTCCTTGCCATGACCCAGTGCACCCTTGGGCACTCTGCCCGGGGAGGGTGTGTGGCTGTAACCCTGGGCCTTGGCACACCCACCTTTGCCTTCCAGACAGGGATAGCTGGTGCCCGGAGGTTCAGCAGGGCTTGCAGAAATGCTCCCATCTCCTGTTGCAAATTGGTAGGCAGCCACCTGCTGCAGGGTGCACACACCCTCGTCTCCCAACCCCCATCCTCTTCCCCATGCCGTTCCCCTTTTGCCTCAAGCACCTTCCTCTCCCCGGCCTGGCCAGCTGGCTCTTGGGTCTTGCCAAAAGGGGATGGCATTACTTCCCTGCCCAGGGCTGGTGCTGTGTCCCTAGAGAGTGCTGGGCAGGCAGGTACACAGGCATAAATCACACCTGGCTACTGAGACTGGGCTGGGCGGAGTCCCTGGGGTAGTGACACTCCCACAGAGAACGGGTCGAGGGACAAGGGACAGTGGCTGCAGCAGCCTGGCAAAGCAGCAGCCAGTACTTGCCCCCATACGACATTTGTCCATTGTGCAAGCCCCTGGAGAGAGGCCCCAAGGCCATCTCTGATGCATCCTCAAGGGCAGTGAAGAAGGCGAGGTGCTGTCCACCCAGCTTACCCTGCATGACACAGGGGTTTCAGTTCCCTTTGGGGAATATCCATGACGTTTCTCCTCACCCATCCTCTGACTTCTGTTGAAATTCCCTTCGGGGAAATCAGCCAAGCATCCCCATGGGGGAGGGACACAAGGACATGTCGGGACAGGTGCCGTAGGAAACAGCCCATTCCCCTGCAGCTCTGACAGACTACAGCCAAGGTGTTGCTGTGGTCCTGGGCAGGAGGAGTTAGTGACCCACGGAACAGCAAGCCTGCACAGGCCCAGACCTATGCTGTGGGCATCCCTTGGCTCCAAGCTAAGCTCATCCAGGTTAGAAAACAGCCTGTAACAGAGGAGTCTGCAGGGAGCTCATTCCCGGTACCCGCCATGTGTATATCTGTGTCTTTATCTCAAACAGCAGCAAGAAGTTCTCATTTCTTCTTTCTTTCTCTTCTTCTCTTCTCTTCTCTTCTCTTCTCTTCTCTTCTCTTCTCTTCTCTTCTCTTCTCTTCTCTTCTCTTCTCTTCTCTCTCTTCTCTTCTTCTTACATCTTTCTTTTTGTAAGTAGAATACTTAATAGGGCTGTTTTTTTCTAAGGAAATTCTATAATAGCTCAAATGACTAAACTGACATAACGTTTTCTACTGACAGGATCTGCATGGTGTGCTATGTGTGGACTGAAGGTCTGTTCAACGAGGGGCCCCTCAGGGTTCCTGCATGACAAGGCATCTAAGATTATTTACAGTAGTCACTTTATAGTGTGAGCTCTATTAATTAGCATTTTAAATGTAATTTAAAGAATCTGAGTGCCTTTCTCACTGGAATTATGACAATTCAGCACATTCTGGTGCAAAAAAGGACACTAACTGCATTAGGAGCGGAAGTCTCAGAGTGTGAAGGGGCTGATGATTGAAGCCCATGGACCTCGGGACAGGTAATTTTAAATAGAATTCCTGGTGCTGGCAGAGATGAGTGGGTTCTGTGGCTGCTGCCAGCAGGCATGTCCAGACCTGAACATTGGGGACCCCCTAAGCAACTTGGGGTGGGGGGCATGTCCCCAGAACATACCCAGAGAAAGGGAGGCAGCCATGCCACATGGACAGAGCTCAGGCGGGACCCAACCTTGTTCAGTGAGGGTCACCTCTCTGCCCTCCTGTCCCACAGCCCTGGTTCTGTGCAAGGGACACCGGGGACCTGGGGGTGCTGAGCACTCACACTCACGGGCAGAGGTACCAGGGCCTGAAGGGGAACAGCCGGCAGGAGGAAGGGGAGGAGGGGGAGGAGGGCCGGGAAGGAAACGCGCTCCCTCTGCGGACAGCTGCTGCTCACTGCAGCCGCCGGCAAAGCAGCGGGTCCCGATCCTGCCTGGCTCCTACGGCTCTCTCAGGGATGCTGTCCCCCACAGGCGGTGGGCACAGCCTGGCCTGGGTCCCTTAGCCCTCGCTGCTGGCAGGTACAAGGGTTGTCTCCCCCTGGGTTGTGTCCCAAACCTGGCGTGTGCCTGTGCTGCCAAGCACACATCACCCCTGTAACCACAACAGCTCATGACTCCCTGTGAAGAGCTTGTAGGAGCTCCATGTGTAAGGCTGGAGGGAGGGAGAGCAGATAAAATCAGATATCACGGCAGATAAAATCCAGATATCCCTGCTGAGAGTGTTCCCAAATCTGAAAGCAAGCTCTGGAATGTCTGAGGACAGGGATAAGCAGCCTCCAGGCAAGGCCAGGCTCTGCCATGCAGAGCTGCCTGTCCTAGGGACACTCACCCCAGCAAGCTCCACCATGCAGCTTTGCAGCTGTTAATGTGACTTGGCAGCAGTAAGGGAAGCAGGGGACAGAGGGGACAGCTGGAAAAGATGGCTGAGAAGGATGGGCCATGCCTGGGGACCAGCTGGGTACATGGTCCCCGTGGGGTGGAGAGATGGGCATGCAGGCACTGTCCAGGCTGGCCAGCTCTAAGCTCCCACTGCTAAGAGACAGAGCCGTTTAGGACTTCTTTTGATCTGTGAGGCCGGGATTTTAGGACAAGCTGAAGGCAAAAGTTTTGGTGTCAGAGTAGAATGAAGTGCAGCACATTTATGGAAAGACATGGGGCTGGCTGTCTTAGCTGTCAAGGATAATCACAGGCTGGTGGGCATTGCATTTGTCCTAGAGAAACAGCAGAGTTTGAGATGGGATCTAAATAAAGACTGAATGGGTGGGGATCCTAATGCACGTTGCCTTTGCCTCGTGTAAACTCGACCTCGCCTGTCCAAAACTATTGAGTCCCTTTCCAAGACAAGGAATTGTTACAGGCGCTGGGTAGACCAGCAAGGAGTCTGGTAAGATGAGCACGGTGGCACGTCCACACGGCACAGAGCTGCAGGTGCTAAAGGGTGCTTGGCTGAGTGCCCATTGCACCACACAGACGGTCCACAAGAGACAAGGGGCATCCAGGTCTGTGGGTGCCTGGAAGCTGCTCTGTGCTTCACTGTAGAGCAGGGGAAATACCAAACCCTTCTCTCCAGACGATGCTGTGGCAACGAGGACAGAGCCGCACACGGAACAGCTGGAAACTGTGGGAGCAAAACGCCGCATTTCACCCAAAGCTGGGTGGAGAAGGGAGCAGCGTGCCTAGCTGGCAGGGGACCGTGCTGCCTCGGCGCTGAGGCACCGCAAAGCCCGGAGCTCCGGCAGCCGGGAGCGGCAGCGGGCGGCGGCGAGTGTCCGCTGCCGGCAGAGGGAGGCAGACACCGCGGGGCGGCCGGGGATGCTCCGCACGGCCCCGCACCAGCGGCCGGAGGGACAGGAGCGCAGGGCACAGCCGGCTGAGTCGGGGTGGCACAGAGTGCCCCACGGCCATGGGCTGCTCCGAGCCCACCCGGCTGAGCTCCGGGCTGTAATTTCGGGATGTAGCCCCAAGATTGTTTCTGACCCAACAACCAGTCTCAGATGGCACTGACCGCCGTAGCAATAGGATACGAAGGTGTCAGTTTGTGTCAGAGGAGACATGGACTTCCCCTGCATGGGTCCTCACTGCATGGGCATGGATCCTGTGCCATCATCTTTGGAAGCCATGTGCCTCCGAGGTGCAGCCTAATCCTGTCTTCATGAGAAGTGCTGCTGTACCCCCAGCCATGCTCCTGTGCCTCACACCCCACAGTGGATGTCAGTCCTGGAGGTGACAGTTCCAGGGCACATGCGGTGCTGCTGGTGTACCCACTGCTGGAGTTGGTGTGCCAACTCAGGCTGCACCAGGAGCTCCCCACGGCCGTCAGCACTGGATGGTGCCTGGGTGTGTCCTCAGCTAAATTTAAAGGACTTTGCGGTATAAATATCCTCAGTCATAAATAAACAGAGGCTAGATGTTTATCAGGACCTTCCTGGCAGCCCTGATCTGACATGCCAGGCACCCCACACAACCTCTGTGGTTCTCCCCAGGCTGTCCCCTCTGCCAGCAACACAGCTGGGTCCTGCACAGCCATACAGGGACATGGTCACAGGATGCTGCCCCACACCATGGTCCTGCTCTGATCCCACTAGGCCCTCAGGTAAAGATCCAGCAGGCACTTGCTCCTGCGGGGATGCTGACTCCTACAGTTTGCTGGTGGGAGTGGGGATGGCCCCATGCCCTGTGCTGTTACCTGCCACCCGCCCTGTTTTCCTGGCTCCTGAGTTTCTGTGGGGGCACAGAGGACTGGTGCATCCTGGCACCTGTTGTTGCTCATGTAGGCACCACCACAGGGGCCTGTGCCACCAGTGCTGGAGCACTGGGGACCCTGGGGCATCCTGGGCCTAGCTCCAGAGCTGGTGCACCGAGTGTCCTTGGGCTGTGCTGGCACTGCCCCTTGGAGACTGACCACCATGGGTCAAGAGCCATTGCCACCATTAGGGGTGAGGGCTGGACCACAATGGGAGAAGGAACCAGATTTACAGTATAGGGTGGAGTTCGAGATGTTGTGAGAGAGCCAGGAACACGTGAATGGGAAGTAAGGACCAGGCAGAGTGGCAGGAGCAGCTTCTCAGCAGTGGCAGAAGGCTCCCATGGGCTCAGCACTCATGTTTCTCCTAGTTGTTCCTGGACTACCCATTTCCAGCCCCTGTCCTGCATCCTGCATGTCTTAGGATGTCCTGCTGTTCACCTTCATGGTTCTCACCAACCTGCCCAAGCTGCGCTGCACAGCCTTCCTATCCACAGCTCCCATCATGAGGCCTCTGAAACCCTCCTGTTTCACACAGGGGCTGGAGCATCCCTCTACAAGAGCCAGCATCTTCTCTGCACCCCACGGCTGTGCCAGGAACATGGACTGAGCTGAAGAGGGATGCGCTAAAGGGGATGCTGCCCAAGTCAAGTCCCATTGTGCTATACTTTGGGGTGGTGTCAAGGTTTAACCTCAGCTACCAACTAAGCACCACACAACTGCTTGCTCACTTTCCCTTCCCATTCCTCCACCAAGAGCATGGGGAAGAGAATCAGGAAAGAAAATAAAATAGAATTCATGGGTTGTGATAAGAACATCAGCGTGTGGGTATGCTGAGCTGTCAGCAGGTTGGCCGCACCTTGCAGAGGTGTGAGGGCAAACCTCTGCCATATCCGCTCCTGGTAAAAGGTCACCAGAAGTTGCCCAGAGCTTGTCTCCAGCACCGTCAAACCGTTGCTGGCTAGCTCAGATCCATCCTCCTCACCATCTGCAGCCCAAGGTTAATGAGTACCTCCAGGGTACACAACTGGAGGGTCATTAAACAGCAGTCGAACAAGATGGGGCTGCCAGCAGCTCTCAAACAAAGAGGGCTGATTCACTGTTTGCCCTGCAACAATATTTACCATGGCCAGGAGTGAGGGAATGTTTGTGCGGGACACGACGGCGAGGCGACACGGGGACCAGCAGGGGAGTGTGATAGTGCTGGGGAGAGGACTGCTCACACTGCTGCAGTCCTGCCCACTGCAGACAAGGTGCCTGGCATGGCCACCTGTGCCCTCAGCTCAGCAGGGTGTCCCTGTGTCCCCCTGGTGTGTCTGTCCACTCTGGGGAACCAAAGCCACCTCCACGGGTGCCCAGTCTTCCCCATGCAGGCAGCCTGCTCCAGCATCCTTGCTGGAATATTGTCCTCATCATCTCAGCCTGTTTCCCAACGAGGCAGAGAGCTGGGGACAAGGACAACAGGGATGGATGTACCTGGCTGAAGGTGGGGAAAATCCTCCCCTAGGAGACCCTGGTGTGAGGCTGCTTGTGGCTCAGGCATGGCTGAGAGGGATGCTGTGAGGGAACCTGTGTCTTCACTGATCCTCATTTGTCTCCTTTGCTGTCCCCAGAAAGCCAATGCTTTCAGGGTCCTTTGCTGATCAGCTCACTACCTAACTAGCCCTGACTGAAGATGTGTCACATGCACAGCCAGTATGCTCATGCTCAGACATATGTGTACACATATGTGTATACTCAGCAGCCTCAAGGCAAGGACACACTTAGAGGAACACGCTGCCTCTCCTGGGAGATGCTAAGACACGAGAGGTGTTCAGCAAAGACGCTGCTTCATGCCAGGGCCTGCCACGCAGCCGGCTTCCCTAACACAGCAGTGATGGGCTGGGACACGCAGGCCATACCCTCCCCATGAGCCCTCCAGCCACCCTGGCTCCCAGCCCTCTCAGCACTGCCTGCACCTTTTCCACAGCCTTTCCTAAGTAGTGCATATACTGCACCTTGCTGGGGCCTCTAAGTGCCCCACCAGGATCATGCCAGGATGGGAACTGGTTCCAGGCTGTTGGTGACCGGTAGCTGGTGGGATCAGGAAGCACCCTCCAGCTCATTCCAGCATGTGCACCTGGCATAGGGGCAGTGCTGGCTGTGGTGGGTGTGCATGCTCAGCTGCAGGGTGGGTGAGCAGCTGGCACCAACTCCAGCTTCTTTCCCAGCATCCATCAGAGTCAGGACTCATGGGGCAGAGGGGATCCACGCAGATACAGCAATGCTGCAGGTGCCCTGCCCAGTGAAGGGTGCTGCCTGCCCAGCCTGTCCAGGCTTACAGTGCAGCAGCCCATCTGCACACCCCTCCCTGCCCTTCTGGGCCCTGCAGCCTCCTGGGCTGAGGGTGGAGGGGGCAGATTCCTTTCCAGGTGGAAGATTTCACTCCTCAGGAGCAGTGAATTATCCCCGACCTGTCACACGCAATCTGTCTGCCTCTCCACTCTCCTGCTTGCTAGGTTGCAGGCACAGCACCTGTCCCATGTGCTGGCTGCACCAGGGTCCTGCCTCTGCACACCATGTCCATCCTAGGTTCCCCACATCCTTGCAGCCTCACAGGGTGCAAGACCCCAGCAGTGCTGAAGTATGACCAAGCACTGGCTATGTGGCCTTGGTTAAAGTGGGGATCCACACCTCCATCCCCCAAGTCCTGACAGCACCCTTAGCATGCACAGGAGTGGGAGCCAGTCCTACTCTTCTCCTGGTTCTGTCATGGCCTCTTCCAAGTACAGAACCCAGCTCATCCCACACAAGAACCTGACCCTATCCCTGGCTCCCATCAGCCATGGGCTCCAATGTGTCTCCCGAACAGTGCTGCCTGATGTGTCCTCATGCTGGCTTCTGCACAGGTAAGCAGCACCAGGGGAAACTGGCCCAATGTGACTCTGCAGCCCTTGGCACTGTGGCCCAGGACTGAAGTGAATTGGAGCCTGCTGTCCAAGCATCTGTCCCATCTTGGTAAACCCTGGCCACTAGAAATGTGGTGTCCCAAGAGAAGACCTGATGGCTGGATGAGTTTCCCAGCTGGGACCAGGATCCTGAGGCCTGAGGGTGATAGTGCCAGGATGTCCCCACAGCTAACACACTGGGTCTGGGCAGTTGAACTGGAGCGAGGACTCCCAGGCCCTGGCTCCTGCAGTCAGGCTCCTGCAGCTGAGGCATCCCCTTAGCAGGACACTACAGATCAGTGGGAACAGTCAGGACTTGCTGAGTTCAGCCCTTTGGTACCCACTCCTTGCCTGGGGCATCCTCATCCCCCTGCATCTGTTGGGAGCAGGAGCAGAAGGGACAAAAGCCTGTCATTACCTGGCCCAGGGAAACCTCCTCTGCCCAGAGCCAGCCCCCTGCCCTGCAAATCACATTCCCCCCATTAGCCACCCCTCATTCAGTCCTGATGAAGGGGAACAGCAGGGGATCCAATTAGAGACAAAATGACAGGCCAGAGCAGGATCCTGCTCTACCTGTCCTGGCCCCAGGCAAGCATCACTCATGGGGTGAAGGCTCTGGTGGGACAATGTGGGGGACAACAGGAACACGGTAGGTTTGTTGGGTCTTAGTATCCAGCACCCTTGCTCTGTGCACTGATCTGATGGCACTAGAGCTAGGAGAGGGGTTGCAGGTGCTGCCCACATGCTGCTCCAGGGAATCTTCACATCCCTGTATGTGTGTGCCAGGCACGTAGAGCCTGTGCACAGGTGTGCCAGGCTCTGACACCCTCAGGAATAGGTTCCTCCAGTCATGAAAATTGCTGCTGTCCCTTCTGGGGCAATGCACTTGTCTTCCTTACACCACAGCAGGCCCTTGCCACTGGCTGCGGGTAGACCTGCACCCCACATATGCACTAAGAGTGTAGCCTGGCCCTTACCACTGCCTCATTCCTGTTCCTCCACCCTACTGCCCTGTGGGGTCCACAAGGTCCTTTGGGTCTCTCCAACATGGCCCTTCCCTGAGCTATCCTCCAGGATACTTGTGGGACTGAATGGGACCACACAAGCTGGACATATCCTGGCTCTGCTAGGGCACCCAGACTTGTCAATAGATGTGAAGTCTGGGTCCCTATAGCTGGTACAAGCTCACCCTCCAGTTGCCAGCCAGGAGAGGATATAGGGCAGGCTGCAGGAGCCCAGGTTGGGAAAGGTTACAGCCACAGAAGGACAAGATTCTCAGCAACTTTTCAGCAGCAACTATGGAGCTCATTAACCAGATGTCTATGGCAGGGGTGGGAAGGACTTCATTAGGGATGGAGAGTGGAGCTCAATGTCCCAGCCTCTGGGCACTGAGGGGCTCTACCCCTCCTAGATCTAGCCTCGCTTGCCAGGGAGGAGACCCTGACTCAGCAGTGGGGCTGGTCAGCCCCACTGCTTCATCCTTTGGGTTGAGCCAGTGATCCCCACTCCATTTGCCTCCTACCCCTGGTGCCCTGTGCAGTGGCTGGTGGGACACCACAGCCAAGGGGCTCCTGGAAACACCAGGAATGGAGGAAGCCCTTTTTCCCTCCAACGGGGATGCAGTCCCTGGGTCTCGCAGGGTACCAGAGGGGACTTCTAGCCTGGGGGTCCCTCTGGCTCCCTGCAGGGGAATTGTCCCACCAGGACCATGCTCCTGCTATGAAGAGCTGTGAGTAATTACAGACCCTGGCAGCAATGCTAATCACAGGTTGTGGGAATAAATGGAGCAGGTCCGAATGCCTGAGGGCCTGCACTTCCCCTGCCCCAGCTGAGAGCCCATGTGGCCAGGAGGGCACAGAACCACAGCTTAGCATGGCTTGGGGGGCATGTGCCTGGGGCTGTTGCCTGGCTGCTGGGGACACTGAAATGGATCTGGCATTACCACAGTACCTGAGCTGCACATTCCAGCTCTCCCCAAAGGGTGCTCTTGCAGTGTGTGGGGTTGGGCAGGGCTGATGGCTCAGTGCCCACAGCTTCTCTGGGGCTTAACCCAACATGTCTTTTCTGCCACAATCTCTGCTTCAGTTTTCCCTTATGCAGAAGGAGGGGTGGGCAAGCAGGCATGTGACCTGTCCTGCTGTCAGGGTAGGAGTGGTGGCATGGTGAGAGCTACCCCCGGCAGGCTGCAGAGACAGCAAGGCACAGCAGGACTCAGCATGGCAAGCGGCTTCCATGAGTCTGCTTGTGGCCATGGCTACACCCTCTGCTCAAAACTGCATCCTTACCCCTGGCATGGAGCTGCAAGTGGCTCCAGGCAAGGAAGGGATTTTCCATGAGCAGTGTGAGATCTGGCCTCTCCCCAAGGCTGAGCATCCCCATATGGCCGGTATCATCCAGCACAGTGGGAGGGAGAGCCGAGCTCACTGGAGCCATCCCAGCCCAGCTCTGCCTGCCCAGCTCCTGGCCCTGGGCAGGGAGCCCTCCTGCCCAGCCCTGGGCACCTCTCCCCAGCTCCAGCACTGGGAAGTGCCCGTGCCCACCAGCGCTGCTTCTCCCGGCACGTCCTACAGCCACAGCGGCGAACGCGCTGCCCGCCCGAGCCCAACTCGCCCAGCCAGTCCAGCCGCCCCAACCGCCCGGCAGCGCCGGCAGCTTTGTCCCCTGCCTCCCGCCCTGTGTGACTCAGTGCCCGCCCGCAGCTGGAGCTCACAGCCCCCCTGCCTCACTGCCCCCCTGCCTCACCACCCCCCTCAAATCACCCAGGCAGGGAGCCGGCCAGCACTGGGGAGGGATTCTGAAGCCAGGGCACGGAGGTGGAAAGGCAGGGCAGGAGCCAAGGAGATGTGTTGCCCGGCCTGGTGCTCCAGGAACTTGTCCATCCGGATGGGGAAGAGGAAGGTACCAAGCAACCATCCGGGAAATCGCAGCAAGACCCAACATGACTGGCCTGACAGGCTGGGAAACAGCCGGAAAGAGACAGCCTGGCCCCTGTGTCACGGCTTGGAGCCACCACTGTGGGGAGAGGCACCAGGAAGAGCTCAGGGCTGCTCCCCAGCCACCTGTTTGCACGAGATCTTGCTGGCTGCTGGCACTGAACGAGCCAGCGGTGCTCCCTGGAACATTGCTGAGTGCTGGAAGTTGCTGCTGTGGACACTTGCATGTGTTTGTGTGTGGCACAGGTGGACAGACGCACCCGACATCATGCGCACCTTGCAGTGCACATGCCGTGTATACACACACACCACCCACAAGCACAGCTCCTACACCCCCCTCTACACTGTCTCCCCCAAGAGTGAGACACACGCCTGGACATATATCCCACAGGCCCATACAGCCTCCCCAGACCCCTCCAGACATGCTGGGCATACATCAGTATCTCCCTCCCACATGTGCACCACACAAATGCCCCCATGGGAATGCATGTGCACCCCTCACACACATGCATACCCTGCACATGTGTATACATGCCTACACATGCCCTACACATGCATAGATCACATACATGCCCACCATATCTGTGCATGCCTTGGTGAGTCCAGACCCCACATTCCCTATACTCCTCACATGCAAATCCCTGTGTGCACACTCACCAGCCCCTTTCACCTCACTCCTTCCCTGGGCCCCACCCACACAGGCTCAGTTTGGGCTCACATGTGCCTGCACATCACATGGGGATATAGACACACATGGCCCACCACTGTGGACACCCAAAGACCACACAGACTCCTGCCACACATCCCCACGCTCCTGTACATCCAGCACTCACACTGATTCCTCCCCTGGCTGCTCCCCTAAGGGCTGTCTCACTGTGGGGTGGTGGGATGCTATGTAGTGCTGATCACCCAGACTCGTTCACTCATGTGCCCACGCTGCCCTGGGCTCAGCCATGGTTGGCAAAGTCATTGCCACACTGGCACCAGTGTGAGCCAAGGATGCAAACCCCTTCCCTGGGATGCTTGGGGCAAAGGGTACAAAACTGGGTGCTCCCCACGAAGCACAGGACTTCACCAAAGCATCCCCAGGGAAGGCCGGAGCGTTTGCGCAATTCTCCTGGGGCTGGGGTGGGAAACTAATCTCTGAGGCAGGGGAGAGCGCCCTGGAGCAAACACACAGGGATAGGCACCCATCACCTTGCATGGAGCCATGCATGGCCACTGGAGCCAGCACAGACTGCTGGCACAGCCAGGCACAGGTACAGATTTTGGCAGCAGAAGTGTCGATGACTCAGAGCGGGGCAGAATGTGGAATATGCAGCCTGGCCGCAATGCCACGTGAGAAGCAGGCAGGGCCGGGCCTGCCAGAGGCCGGGCTGCAGCCGCGTGCACCGCGCTGGGCGATGGATGCGTGGCCGGGGCAGCGAGGGCGCTGCTGACGAGGCACTGCCAGAGCCCTCATTACCCGTGTGGGCCGCGAGGACGGGCTCAGCTCGCCCTCCTCCGCAGTGTTGAGCAAGCCTGCGGGAAGCTGCCATAGTGTGGCTGCCCACATGTCCCACAGCAGCAACCCGACGGGATGCTTTGGGAGCCCAGGGGCCACCAACAAAGCCGTGGCTCACTGCAGCCCTGTGCTGGAGGTGGTGCTGAGTGGTAGCTCCAATGGTGATCACCAGCACATGGGCTGGGTGAACTGATGCCTTCTGGCTTGCAGGGTGGTCAGGTGAGGGGAATAGGAACCCCAGCTCTATGTTTTTGTCCCCTCCTGTGATGTGCCACTGCCCTGGTGCCTATGGATGCTGTCTGTGTCCACACTGCCCTGTGGTATCCCAACTCAACCCTCCCCAGGTGTATTTGCTCCCCAAACAGACATCAAGATGCTGGAAGAAGCTGCTCAGGGACACTTCAGTCCTCTCTGGGTGACATTTGGAGGTGGCATGGGCTGCTCTCTGATCCCAGGTGCCTCCAACCACCCCAGGACAGGCAAAGAATTGCCCTGGAGACAAGCTTCTGCTGGCAAGACCAGAAGCACTGGCATTTAGAGGTGATGTTGCCTTCAGCCAGGGATGGAGACAGCAGCAGCTAAATTCTTCACCTACAGTAGAGCTTGTGAGTCCCTCTGGGTAGGGCCAGTGTGCATTCAGAGGGAAGTGGCCAAGGGATTTAATGCCGCAGGGAAAGTAAAATGCTGCAGAGAGGTGGATCCCTGACAGTGGCTTTCCTGAAGCATCCCAGGATCACAGGCTGGACTTGGGCTGGCAGCAGGGATAGGAACAAGGCCAGCTTCAATCCAATTAACCATGGTGCTCAGTCACTGGGTCAAGCACCAGCTGAGTGGGGCCATTGACGGCACGGGCTGAATCCAGGGGCAAAGTGTAAGTGGGTCTGCTGGTATCTTCTCTTCTACTTAAGCCTGTGGTGATGACCCCATCTTGAACAAGGAACAAGCCCTTGGGGTCCCAGTGGGGTGCATGTGGTGTCCAGAGACTGGATTTGAGGGGAACAGCCATATGTGATACTTGCCTGCTTCTCCTCTCCTAAGAAGGGACAATTTGAAGAAACAAAGACCCAGGAGGAGAGGAGTTCAGGAACCAGCGTGCACTCCCAGTGGAGCGGTCTCAAGGTCATGGAAGTGTTTACAGGGAGGACTGGTTTGGACGTCTGGAAAAGGGAGTGGGAGTCAAGACGTGAAGCTGTAGCTGGTAGAACATCTGGGGACAGAGAGCACCCTCTGGACCACAGGCAGTGAAAGGCGGGAGGGAAGGAAGCTGTGGGGTCAAAGTGACTCAGATTCGAGTCATGGCCAAAGAAAAGGTGAGATGCTTGGATAAGAATCCCAGATGACTCAGAGTTTCCACCTCTTCCAGAGGGTGACCACAAAGAATGGCCAGGGACCATTTGGTACCCCTTTTGCATGGAGGCAGTATTGGGAGGAGGTGGCAATTGCACCCCAATACCCTTGGGAATCCAGAATCCAGATCTGTGGGGGGAAGCAGCACCTACCGACCCCCCAGGACCCCTATCCAGTGTCAGTTCCCTGGGGGAATCCCAGCAGGAGCCCAGCAGCCAGCCTGGGAACCTGGGCTGAGAGCCCATACCTTCCTGGAGTGCTTAGGCAGAAGCTGTTTGAATTAAATAGGAGAGATTTCCCCCTTATTAGCAGGCTATTAACCACGTTCAGGTTTTGTTGTTTTTTTTTTTTTTTAATTGAGCTGTTGCACAACAGGTTGAGTAACAGCCTAATAACAGGCTGTAAATCTCAGTTTGCTCTTGGGAGATTACAGATGTTAATAGCAGATAATGACCCACAACTCACGAGCTTCAGCTCTCCCCCACCTCTTTGATCCCTCTACTCCTCCCCTCACTGTACCCAGCCTTTCAGTGGGGCTGCAGGGATACCCCCAAAAATGCAAACCACCCTGTAATCCCCAACATCACCACCACCCAGCAGAGATGGGGTCCAACTTCCTACTTCTCACTGCCTACCCCACCAGTTCCCACCAACCACAATATCTCCTGTAGCTCCCAACCATCACCTGTGCTGTCACCCCACATTTTTCTGGAGCGCTGGTTTTGGGGTCCTTGGCTCCGTGTGCTGGTTCATGCAATGCATCTTGAGCCATGGGAGTGCAGGGAGAAGCAAAGCATCAGTGCCTCTGCTTTCTTGTCTATGCATCAGTGCTCCTGCAGCCGGTGGATCCTGGCTGGTTGCTGGGTGCCTGCATGACTTGTGCAGGACCTTTGGGTCAGGCAGGACTTGGCCCCAGCCCCCAGCCTGCTCCTGCCAGATCCTGGACATCATCCCATGTTCTCCCTGCTGCAATCAGTGTGGGGGGCCAAGCCTCATGCACACTCAGGGGCTGCTCTTGGGCTTGCTGCCACCCTGGATGCGGCAAGACCAGAGCACATCACAAGCTGCAGGAGACTGTTGCTCTGTAGGGGCCCCCTTGCTGCCACAAGTGCAGGGAAGCTAAACTCTACAGAACCTCCTGGGAAAGGTCCCAAAGCCAGTCTCCTCCCCACCTCCTGCCTACTGTGTCACCCCTACCTGGCTCATCTGCCCCTCCCAGACCCACAACCCCTCTCCCAAAATGAAAACTTGTAACTGGGACACATGCCAACACGACTTTCCATTCTTCCTGGACGCACGCAAACGTTGCCTACATCCTTCTCCCAGGATGTGCACATCGCTGCAAGCCCTGGGGCAGCTGGGTGAGGTGTTGGCTGAGCAGGGCTCAACTCAGCCCCAGGTACTACTCTGGGGACCAGAACAGTTCCGACAGGGCTCCCCCTCTCCCTGTCCCATGCACTGGTTGGGAGCAGGAGGAGGGAGGGATCCTGTTGAAGAGATTGGGGATTCCCCTTGAGATGGTGGAGGAAAAAGGAGTGGGGGATGACTTTCTTTTTCTCCTGTCCTGAATCTGGCACCATCAAGCCAGGGCACAGGAACAGAGTGTCAGTGGTGCAGCCTTGGCCGTGGGGTGTGGGGTCCCCCAAGCTCAGGGGATGTCCCCCATGGGTGGCAGCAAGCCCAGCCAGTATCCTCCCAGCACCCCAGAGGATCTGGGCCCATGGAGGGAGCAGGAGCTAGCAGTAGCAGTGGGATGGGTTGCGGGAGGAGTCACCCAGCAGGCAGGGCTGGTGTGGGCAGTGAGTCACTGCCAGCTTTCCCTGCCAGGGTGGGACTGCCGCAGCCACCTGGCATCCCACTGGTTGCACTGGGAGCACCAAACCACCAGCAGGCATGAAAAAATACCACTTTGCCCCAAGAGCTCCCCATTAGCATGGGGGGGCACAGCTCTTGACCGTGCCAGGAGCCCATCTACATCTCCAGCAGGCCAGATCAGACACGGCTCAGACACTGGTGAGGCCCCATCCCTTGCACAGGCACTTGAGGGCCCCCACCCCACTCCTTGCCAAAGGGTGCAGACATTTGGAGGGTGCTGTGTCCCCCTGAGGCCAGGCAGACCCCAGTGCAGGCGTTCCTGGCACGCTGTGTACCCAGGCGCTGTGTACACACCAGCACCATACGGCAACGGTCTCTGGCGCCACAAGCCGGGTCTGGACAAGGATGGGGAAGCAGCTGTGTTTGCCATGAGCACTGACTGCTGGCCAGGAGCCGTGGGCCAGCGCCCTGGATGGCTCCGAGCCAGCGCAGCCAGCACCCCTGTGCCTTCAAGTAGGTGTCCTCATGTCCCTTCATGAGCACTGTGCTGTCCCTTCAGCAGACCTAGACCCTGCTGTAGATTGACCCAAGGGGAGCTGTAGCCAGGCACCCATCCATCCAGGGACGGCATGGTCTCCAGTACCTGCCTATGGCAAGGATTATGCAGTGACCCAAGGGGGCTCTAGGGTCTTCCTGAACAGGAGGAGTAGGGCCACCAGCCCATGGTGTGGGAGCACCCAATTCAGTCCTCCAGATTCAGGGATGGCTCAGGTTTGTCCTGCCTGCAAGTGCTGCCACCTTGGGCAGTGTCCTCTCTACTCTCAGGGAAGGTTCTCTGTGGTGACCCTGGGGGTGCAAAGGATGAACAAGGAGGAAAGCACTTTCCCAAGAGGAGGAGATGCTGGTTGGTCTGCAAGCATGCCTTGGGGGATGTAGCAGCCCCAGCCAGGACACCCTGAGGTGCTGGCTGAACCACACAGCTGAGCCTCCAGCATCCAGCACCCTGTTACGTGGATGCCAAGCAGCACTCTCCCTGTCAGTACATGGCACCAGGACTGCCAGTCCTTTCTCTAGGGACGCCTTGCAGTGGGATGAAGACGGTGCCACTCCCTGATGCAGAGAATGTGGGGCAGGGCTGCCGCAGCCAGTTTCCTTTCGGATGTTATTAGTAACCCCATTAATGAGTCACAGTGTTTGTGGGTGCTCTTGTTCTGTGCTGGCCCCATGGTTCCCTCAGGTCAGTGGCGGGGGGCTGTGGCCCCCTCCCCAGTCTCCCCATGGTCATGTCCCTCCACAACATGAATGGGGACAAAAGAAGTCCTATAGGGAAGGAAACTACAGCAGCAGGGGAGTGACCATGCTGAATGGGGCTCTAAACAACCTGATCTAGTGGAAGGTGTCCCTGCCCACGGCTGGCGGGTTGGAACTGGATGATTTTTAAGGGCCCTTTCAACCCAAATCATTCTATGACTGTATGAGAGGGGTGCAGGCAAGGATGCAGCAGTGATCCTGCACTCAAGGAGGGCTGGTGGCCCTTCATAATCTCTATTCCTTGGACTTCTCCCAGCCACGGCTCCCCAGGAGAGGGGTGACAGCCACCCCGGCAGTGATGAAAGGTGGCCGAGGGGAAGTTTGTGGCCGGGAGGCTGCTATAAGGGAGTCGGGGATCTTTGATGTGCAGAGCCCCGGCCCCGCTGATTGCATTAGCGCGTTTAGTGCCCGAGCAGGCTCCCAGCCCCGCTATCAGGAGCAGACGAGCCGCTAAAGGGCCCAGCTCCCATTTTAGATGCAAATGACCCTGCAATTGTGTACTTGGAGGGCAGAAGAATCCCCACACATCACCGCCCGTGGAAACAGACCTGGCTGGAGACTAAGAGTTCCAGATGGCTGGAGTGGCCCGTAATGGTCCCACTGATGGCTCCGGCCCGGGGTTCCTTCCCGGAATCAACCCCTTTACGGGAAGTGCAGATTCCTGGAGCAATCTCCTACCATCCCCACCGCCAGCCGGGGCTGCCTGCCCGTACCCCTGCCTGACACTAATGTCCCCGGGGCAGGCGGCCCGTGCTCTTGCCCCGGCTTTGAAGTGCATCAGATTGGGTTAGTGGGAAGGTACAGCACCTGATCCACACTGGAGGGCTGGAGGAGGCAATACCCCTTCCCAGGGCACAGATGGTGTGGGGGAGGTAACCAGGCATGGCCGGGTACCCCCAAGTCCCTGTGCCCGCTGTGGCCCCATGTGCACCAAGTGAATTGGAACAGACGTACTGGGGCAAAGCCGGGTTCAAGTAATTTCAGCAGGATCCTGGCTTCCTAAATCCACCCAAGGGCTAAGAGCGACGTTGGGCCACTAGGATGTGGCAGCTGCCCACCAACCCATGCATCCTATTCCCCACCCCTGGGCTGTAAGTTTGTTAGGGCAGGCTCTGCAAAGGGCTTGGTGTTGGGGAAAGCCTGGGATGCAGGGCTGGGCTGTCCTCATGTGATCCCTTGCCCACTGACCCAGGAAGAGCCCAACAAACGGCCCTAAGGAGTACCCCAGGTCCGTGGAGAGAGCGCCACCGTGCCACAGAACCTCATTTCAGCCCCTTAGAAACTCACCCTGCCCGCAAGCATCCTCCCCTTCAGAGCAGAGGCAGGGATGCAGTGTCATGCATGGGGGGGTAGTGGTGGGGCCAGAGCAGACTTACAGCTCTAAACCACTGAGATCCCCTCTCCACCCCCTTCAATTCTTCCTATCCCATGCTGTACACAGAGCAGCCTCCTCACCATCACATGTACCATGAGTTCAGTCAGGCCTCATTCATTTTACCGTCTGGGAGGGGAGATGAATTTAGAGTAATCATTCCTGGAAAAGCCCCCAGGCTCCCTGCACCTCAGTACATAGGGTGCTGGGGGAGGCAGGAGGGGCTGAATCAACATGGTGTGGAGCAGGGGACCTCGGTATCCTGCACAGTGCCTCGTGGCCACTGCAATTTTCCAAAACAAGATAGGCAGGCAGGTGCACAGGACACAACCTCCATGTCCCGTAAAACCATATGGCTCTGCTTTGATGTGGGTGGAAAATTCCCTGTTTGGCTTTGATTCTGTGTAGTTGGGGAGTCCAACATTGGCTACTCTCAGTGAGGGATTGAAAGGCTGTTTTTGGGAAAGATTTTTCCACTCTTGATTGGGGAGGTGACATCCGAACTTTATTTTCCTTTCCACACTGGGACACATGCCAGTGGGGCCAACTGGTCCCTGGGGAGCCACGGGACACCGCACCGAGCTGACACACAGGAGGCAGTGGTGGAGCGGGACTGAGGCACATCAGGGAAGATGGAGCCAGGGAAAATGGAGGCCACTAGAGGTTGGGTTTGGGCTCGAGGCTGTTTGCCCGTAGCCAGAACACACGCTGAGGTTGGGCAGGGAGCCGGCTTGGCTGTGGATTTTAAAATAGAACCTTGTCTGCCAAGGACCCTCCTACTCTGCCACAGGCTGGGTGGATCCTTGCCCCGCTGTGCACCTTGTGCTGCTGGCGAAGTGCTGCATGCCTGGCCGGCTCCTCTCCAGCGCTGCAGCTGCGGTGGGGCCGGGAGGCAGGGAGCGGTGTGCTGGCTGTGCCTGCCGCACGCCTGGCCGTGTCCGTGCACCAGCTCAGCTCAGGGACAAGCAACCTGTGGCCACCCCCAGGCACTGTCCAGCCAGGGGACACTTATCCCTGGTCATCCTCAGGGCAGGGTGTTGGGCTTCAGCTGGAGAGGACCATCCCCATCTCCTGGCATTGTCCCCAGCAGATGAGTGTTCCAAGTACTGTTCACCTAAGTGGTGAACTTGCTTGGGCCTACAGCTGTGGGATGGCAATGCCCCTTCTGCCTACTTCCCACAAGGCACTGGCTTAGAGCAGGAGCAAACAGGGTATGCCATACCAGAGCCACCCAGGGAGTGAGGAGGAGAGTGGGCTGTGAGTGCCAGGTCTGGAAAAGCTCAGGCTTCCCCTAGTCTCTGTTCCAGGACATGGCCCACTTTCCCACAGGTTGCTGAAGGCAAATAGGTCCCATCTGGAGCAAAATCTTGTGAGAACCAACCCTCCAAGAAACCTGGTGCCCTGCCAGCCCTGTGGAAGGCTGGGGGATTGAAGGCTGTAATGAGGATCTTCCTTTATCTTTTCAGATGTGGGTGCTGCTCTGGGGGGACACCAGCAGCCAGGCACAGCCTCTGCTGGAGTTGAGGTGCTGTGACCCTCACCTGACTGCCTACGGCACTGTGTGCACACTCCTCTGTGGATGAATTTGTGAACTTCCTGGGGATTATGCCCACACCATGAATCTTCAAAACTTCATGGCTACTTCAAGGCAACCCTCTCCATCCCCAAAAATGTCAGTTGCCCCAGGGAAGGGGAGGGCGGCATTCCAGCTCTGGGTCTGCAGCAATCCTTCTTCATTCCTCTCCTGCCTGAACTGACTTATCTCTGTCCATCCTTGGATGAAGACCACCCAGAGGTTCCCTTCATCCCCACTGTCCCTAGTACACACAGGCACAGCTAGCACTGCCAGGGAAGGTGATGCACCTGGTTCTCTCTGGGTGACTCATGCTGAAATACATGACGTTCACCGTATTTCAGGGCTTTCAGCTTGGGTGAGAAAAACATCAGGGCGTAAGAAAGTTTCTTTGCGAACTGCTTTTAAAACACTGGAGAGACTTCTCCTCCCACTTGCTCATGCCCTACATTTTTAGGGAAGAAAAGTAACCTTTTTAACAAACAAATCTTTTTGATTGTTTATAACATGGAAAACAGATGATTAAGTAACATGTTTTGCCTTGATTTATTAAAAAAACCCCAAACCCCAAAAGACCATCTCAGTCCGTCCAAACAGCTCCTGGTTGCACACAGTAAGCAGCTAGTGTGTGGCCCTTCAGCTGGACATGCTGACTCCACCGCCTCCTCCCTTTTACCTGGCCCCTTTGGCTGAGCTTTCCTGTGGAGCCAGGGAGCCATGTGGCCACTGTGCCCGCTTGCTGCCTCCCTGCCCACAGGGCCATGCCGTGGCCATACCCAGCAGCACTGCCCATCCCGGCACAGCTCTCCCAGCAGTTCAGTGTGGTTTTGCTGCTGCGTTTGCTCGCGGGGTTATCTGCTCTGGAACTGGTGTTGGTTTTGGCACACAGCACCGGGACCACACCTACTATTTAAATACCACAGCCAAGGGCTTGGAAGGGAAAAAAAAAAGGGAAAGAAAGAAAACGAATATGAAATATTTGTTGCGGTTTGGAGATACACACACACATGTACACACAACACAAACACACCAGCCTGGCTCCGGATCGCTGGCAGCTGAGGAAGGAAGACTCTGGCTAAGATTGTCTTCAAAACCACCCTGGCGGCAGAGTCTGCTGAAGGGAAACCCTTTGGGCCAAAATTAGTGCCTGCCACATGTCAAGCTGGAGCATGCACTGACCTGGGCTGGGGAAGCCGGGGCAGCCTCAGTGGCACAGCTGGGGCCAGGGAGCCATGCCAACCCTTCCCGGGTGGCTGCCCTCCCGCCAGGCTACAGAAAGCTGGGGAAAGGGTGCAAGAGATGGAAATCCCCAGGGAGGCAGTGCTTGTGGGGCTGGGAGGGTTTTTCCCCCACAACATCATGGAATCTTTTTCTAGAGATGCCCATCGGGGTGGCAGCACTTGCAGTGAGTCTGGGAGTGAAGACAGGCAGCACTACCACTTGGTGCTGGCTTGGGATAAATGGGTGCCCAGTAGCTAAGGATGGGCTGGGGCAGGAAACAAGGAGGATAGATGTCCCATGAGAGCAGATGTCCTCACTGGGACAGATCTAGCTGTACTTTTTCCCTGTGTTGGACCTAGTGAGGCAGCTTCTGGCATGAAGCCACAGGAAGGCAGCCCAAGAGGCGCTGGGTGGCTGTGACACACCATGCCATGCTGTGCTACGTTGTGCCATGCAGTGAGGCCCGCTGAGGCAGCTGGGGCAGGTGGATTACCGCACCTTCCTTTCCCCAGGCCCCTTTGTGGAGAAGTTTTCCTGATGATCTCACTGGATGCACATTTCTAAATCGTTTGGTTGATTGTTTCATCATCGAAGGTCAATTAAAGAGAAGGCGAGTTCCTGTCACCCTGCTCCAAACCCCTTCGCTGCCAGAGCCCCAGAACAAAGGGAGGAATTGGGCTTGGGCTCAGCAGCTTGTATTCCCATTTGATTATTTCCAACAAGGGAGTGAATCTATTTTGGAGACGGTATTCCCAGGGGATGAGCTCACCGGCGCAGAGCATGAGCAAGGCTGGGGATAAAAAAAATTTAATACAGCCTTTTGTAATGTGTTGGAAACCTATTTACTACCAGGAGGCTGGGTAATTAAATGCCACTTCCTGGAACAGAATGAAGCACCCTATGTAAAGCCAGTGGAGAGGGGTTTGCTCTCGACACAGGGTGGCCACTGATCCTGCCAGACACCCCACAAGTGTTGCGGGTGGGAGGATGTACTTTTGTGGGCTGCTTCTGTAAAACCACTGCAGCAGCCACATGTGGGTGACTGTGATTGATTCCAGCATCCTGTGCCACAGTGGTGGCTTTGGTGCAGTGTCCCAGGGGCATGGGATGGTGGCAGGCTGAGTTTTCCATGCAATGTGCTATGGTAGCTGCACGGGAGGAATAACAAAATCAAACTACCTGGAAAACAGTTTCCACACAGAATTCTCCAGCTCTCTGCTTGTTCTTCTGGCCCCCACTGCCTCACACGGAGCTGTGTCCCCATGGGTACCAGTGACTCATGGTGCAGACCGTTCACTCAACCCCATCCCACAGCTCCCGCTGGAAAATTGTTCCCTCACTGGCCCAGCAGTGCTTGGATACTGCAGCCACACCAGTGCTCAGGTTCCAGAGCTAGCCAGGCTTTCTCCATGCTGGGAAATGGTGTATATCTGGGTAGATCAGATCTGACCAGCACTGGCCTCGGCATCCACACTTTTCCTGACTGTGCATGGCAAGAGAGGTTCTCCTTACTCACTGAGAATTCAGGTTCATTGGAGACTGAATACCTTAGAGTATAGCTGGGAGGAGGGATGGACACTGCTCAGAAAAGAGTGGAAGAGATGTTTACCTGGATCATTTGGAACTTTTGTAGACAAATTGCTTTTACATGAGGTACAGCTATTAATCTCCAGCACGTGAGAGAAGGGTTCAAACATGCACATCCCTTGGGCACTGCAGCTATACCGTGATATGCTCTGCAAAACTCCCTGTGCAACTCGCTGTGGCACTCTGTGCTGTGGGTTTTTTTGTAAAGATCAAACCAGAGATGTTGGGTTCCTCCTGTGCTCCTCCTTCTTGTTGCTCACAAGGAACCAGAAAACAGCAAATACTCCTGGAGCTGCTGGGGTGTCACAGGTCATGTCCAGCACTTTTGTAAGCGGTGAAAGGGAATGGCTCCCATGGCTGTGGTCCAGTCCCAGCTGCTGTGGCTGGGGCCAGAGCTCTTGCTGGGCCAGGGGGAAGGACTGGCCCCTGGGCTGGCATGTGAGCACACGTGTTTGCACATGAAGCTGCTGCTGCTGCGACGGCTGTCCAGATGCCTCCAGCACATTGCACTGCTGATGGAGCCTGTGGTGTGAGCTACAGGCAGGGACATCTCCTGGCACCATGCTGAGTGCAATGTCCCTTCCAAGTGGGATACCCCGTCCATTGCCTTGCTGTACATTGTGGCTCTATGCAGAGCCTGGAGCTTTCAGCTTTCCTGTACCAGTGAAAGTTAAGAAGTGGAGGAAAAACGTTGCTGTATGTTATAGAGGAAGAGAGGTAAAAAGGGCAGGAAATTTGCACCATGTCCATTTCCCCTTGGCCCCTGGCCGCTGCTCATTCCGGATTCGGGATTTGCGTAGGCAGAGTTAAAAATAACAGGGGTATATAAAGAAGGACTGAGAGGACTGTGCTGGCCCCGCAGCCACCAGGGCACAGCCAGGCAGCAGGCAGAGATCAAAGCAGGATGCGGTCCAGGCGATGCAGTGGGACTGGGAGCGTTGTATGGGGTCTGGGGGTGCCACTGGGCTGCTCTGCCAGGGGGTGGGATGCCAAGACCTGCCAGCTTGGCAGCCTCCTGGCCAAGCAGCTGAGCAGCACCCATGGAAGATGAGGCCATGTATGCTCCCATAGGCAGACATCACTCGCGGACCCTGTCCCTCTGTAGTCTTTACTCTGTGCTGACATTCGCTGGAAGCAAGCTGACCCGTCTCCCCTGGGCAGAGAGCTGCGCGGGGAGGCTGGATATGGCCTCCAGCCAAAGCACCCCGTCCTGGGACTGAGCTTCCTGCCGGTGCTGCTGGGGTGCTGCCTGCCTCCCCGGGCCCTTGGCAGCCCGGGTCCTTGGCCGTGCATCCCACTGCTCCCCAGACCCCGGGGCAGGCAGGGCGGACACTGCAGCTTGCTCGGCCGGTGCAAACGAATCTGCCCTCTGTGCCCTGATAACATTGTGTTTGTTGCGGAGCGGGAAGAGCCTGCCAGCACACGATAAGAGCAGATGACTTTACTCTGGACCCGCTCGGGATTGAATTATGCTTTAATTTCATTTTCAGTTCCTCTTTTCTTTTCGGGAGGGGAAGGGGGCTTTGGGGGTACAGGCGAGTCTGGGGGCTCCTGGACCCTTCTCTAGGCAGGCCAGTACCAGGCAGAGGGGAAGACAGAGCAAAACCCAGCCATATTAATTTTCTGCTCTCGGGATATAACCCTGTAGTGTCACAGTTGTTTAGGCTGTCCTGTGGTGTGGATCTCCCTGGCACCTCTCATGGGGTCCCCTGTGAAGCTTTTGGGACTTGGGTTTTGCCTCCCACTGAAGCAGAAGCTCTCTGGGCTGTGATGCTGTAGGTGGTGTTGGAGAGGGGGCACTGGAGATGCTTCTGAAGGAGAGTTTTTGGGTTCACTCCAGTCTCCCAACTCCAGGTGATAGCACAGAAAGGGATGCAGTGCAGGTGTTTTTCAGTCCCCAATGTTTTGTGGGGTAGGGGACCCCTCTGGGTCTCCTGGGAGCCCTGCTGAGCAACCTGGGCACTGATTCCACGTCCGGCAGTGCCACAGAGCATTGTCTCCCTGTCCATCCCACATCTGCTGTGTGCCATTGGGGAGGGTGCCACGGCACTGTGGAAGTGTTGGCAGGGCTGACAATACTCTTGGTTTGACGGGGCCACCTCTGGCACACCATGCCGGGCAAACCTCGCTCCTCACTCCTCTGCTGCCAGATGTGCCAAAAGCAAGGATTAACCCTTTCCTCTTTAGCCATCACCTGGGTGGCTGGCCCTTCCTACCTTCTGTTTGCTCTCTTGCCTTGCTGTTTGATCTCTTGGGATGTCAGTGACTTTACAGTCTGCTGTAGTGGTGTGAGAGATAGCACACGTTTCCTAAATGGCCTTCTGTCAACAGGGGGCTGTACATGCACTGTCTGCTCCTGCTCACCTTCCACTCACATCAGAGGGGGCTTCTGTGGCTGAGGGGCTGACAAGGCTGTGGCAGGGACCCCCTGTGCCCACTCCCTTGGCTCACAGCAGGAAAACCCTGCCCATGACGCACTCCTGGCTCCCTGCACAGTCAGCGCTGGCAGTGCTTATGTTGCTGTGGTGCCTGGCATGCTGCCGCTCCCCGCCATGCTGGCCCTCCCACCAGAGCATCAGTAAAAAGAGTTTCCTGGGGAATATCCCACATTTGCAAGAAATATTGGCTGTAAAAATTAAGCTGATCTGTTGGCGACACCTCTCAAAATAAGTGAGCACGGGTGCAGCTGCCAAAACTGCCTGGAAAAGTGGAAACCCAAGAGGAATTAGTGTTTGTCTCCTATGGCATCTTCTCTCACTTATCTGTAAAAGTTTGGGGCAGGAACTGCCTTGCTATTAATTATTATTTGGCCAAGAATCAAGTAATGGGATTAACTGGTGACTTGAATGAACTACTCTGGGAGGCAAGCTAAAAGTAATTTTGAGTAATGCCCACATGCTTCTTTGCCACTTTGGAGGTGGCTTTTTCTGAGGAAGAACTTTGGAGCCCATGTGTTTTGACCCAATAGGTATCATTAATAAACCTGCTGCCTTGCTGGCAGGCAAGCAGATGGGGCCCAGGCAGCAGCCCAACATGTGCTCTGGAAACCAGGGCAGGGATTCTTGGTAAAAGGGGGAAGATCTGAATTGTTGTTGTTCCACTGGATTACTGAAATAATTTATTGCAATGCTCCACCCTTATAATTAAAGTGCGGTGATGAAAGCAACTGGTAGAGTAGCTTTGGATTCAGAAGCTGCATGTGCGTGTGGTGTGTGCACACACCTCACCTCTGGTGTTTATATTTGTTTTTTTTTAAATTGACTCCTTGCTTCTGAATAGAGCAGGCAGCAGCCTCAGTTCTTAGAAAGGTATCTGGAGATGGACAGCTCCAGAAAGCAGGGAGACGGGCTTCAAGAGATAAGGGCCATTGCTTGAGGAGTGCAACAGTAGCAGGGCCATTCCTGTTACTGGCTGGATGGGGGCCAAACGGCGAAAGATCTTGCTGTGAGCCGGACAGGGAGGCAGAGAGCCCCTGGGGAGGCCAGCTCAGTGCCCTGGGTGTCTGTGTCGTCATCCAACAAGCCAGAATAGGGTGGGTGACTTGAGTGTCTCCTGCAAGGTGGGATAACCTGCTGTCCTTGCATGCCCTGCCATGCGAAGCCCTCAGGAGGACAGCACTGTCCCCTGGGCTCCTCAGGGTGGGCAGGGTGGGACAGCCGGCCCATGCCCCCTGTGCCAGGGCGGTCGGAGACTCAGCCACAGCACTGGTCCCTAGGGACGGCAGACAAACGTGTTGTGGGGGCTGTGAGGCGAGACGAGGCGATGCCGGCAGGGTGCCAGTTCTCGACAGGGTCGACGAGGAGTTATCTCGGCTCGCACACGCACCCTGCACGCAGCCAGATGAGAGCTGGTACGCTCTGTGCTGCTGATTGCCTCACCGACAGCAGCGGCGCGGGAGGACGCAGCTTCACGGGTGCGCTTACATGAAACGAATGCCGTGGGGGCGCGGGGGCACCGGGGCTCGGCTATCTGGTTCAGCTATGGTGGCACAAGCACCCTTTTTTGGGACTCCCACCTTCGGTGGCCCCCGTGGCGAGTGTCGTGCCCGGCACATCGGCCAGAATGCTTTTACCTGTACCCCTGCGCCAGACCTCTCTGGCACTCTCTACCTCCACACACGGGCGCATGTGACACGGCCATTGCCCCTGCCCCACTCGGGACAGGGTGCCGGGGGACGTCCGGCCCTGCCGCCCACAGCCCCCCTTGCCGCTCCTAGCGTGGGCAAGGCTTAAGGGCGCCGCTGCCCCGTTCATGTCGCGGGCAAGATTCTGGCCTCCACGATCCACAACAGCACCCGTGTCTCTTGTCTCCCGTGGGACACTCTCGCAGAGCAGGGCAAAACAGGACAGGGAGACCCCACCGCTCTGCCCGTCGTCTCCCATCCCGCGCGGGCTCCGAGCGCGGTCGGGACAGCGGCAACTGCCGACCCCCGCCCGCCGGGGCAGCCCCGCCGGAGGGGGCGTGGCTCGGGCTGCAGCGAAGCCAATGGCAAGTGTCGGCGGTGAATATCAATGCCGGCCGGACCAATCGGGGCGCAGCCATGCTGTTAACAGCTTAGGGGCGCGGGGCGGCGCAGAGCAGCGCTGCTGCCGCGGGGAGCGGAGCGGTGCCGGGCTCCGAGCACCACGCTCCCCCAGCCTGCCCCGGCCCCGCTGCCTCGGCCCTGCTCGCCATGGCGGCGGCCGTGGACGAGAGCGCCCTGCCTTCTATCTCCACTTTCGCCAACTTGATGCCACTAGAGGAGCGGCCCGCCGACATGCTCCACGTAAGCACCTGGCACCGGGAAGAGGGTGGCAAGGTGGGTACGGGACGGAGCGTTCCGGGCTGGGGCTCACACCGGCTGGGGTGCGGGGGGTGGGCCGCCTTCCCGCCGTCGGAGGGCGCCCCGGGGGCGGCGCGGCGCAGCGTAGTCGGCGTGGTGTCGACCCGTCGGACGGGGTGAGGGGAGCAGCCGCTCCGGNAACCGTCTGCCCGCCGATCCTGACGTTTCATTTTCCCCCAGAGGATGCTACAACAGGATGGCCCCGCTGCCGTCAAGCGGGAGGAGGATGATCTGGGCAAGTTCGTGGACTTGGACTTCATCCTGGCGCACACTAGTAGTGGAGGACAGGGGCCGACCGGCCCCAATTACCCCCTGCCCGAGACCCCCGAGAGCTGCGGCACCACCTACGACAGCGACGGCTCGTACTCCACGCCGGGCAAGTTCCCAGCGCCTTACCCCGAGGGCCAGGGCCATAGCTACGTGGCTGAGCTGCTCACCCCGGACCTGCCCGGCCACTACGACCTGCACCGGAGGGAGTACACTGAGCTGCGGGTGTCCGGCGGCCCCCACCACCACCCTCCGCACCATCACCATCCGCCTCTCCACCCGGCCCTAGCCCGCCCACTGCCCCTGGATCCCGCGCAGTCCTTCGGGCCCCGCATCAAGAAGGAGCAGCCAGAGGAGCGCGCCTGCATGCTGGGGATGTCTGCCGCCGAGTACCTGGGACCGGGCGGCGGCGAGCACAAGCCACGCGTGGCGCCGGGTCCCGGGCCGGGACCGGTGCCGGGGCCGCCGCTGTCCTACCCGGGCTTCCCCCCCGGCCGCTTGGGGCCCCCTGAGGAGCCGCTGCCTGGCGCCGATCCCCACCTCTTGGCCGACCTGCCGCCCCACTACGCCGTGGCCCCACACCGCTATGCGCCCCACTTCTCCCCACAGCCGCCACCGCAGTTTCATGGACATTTCAGCGTTTTCAGGGAGCCCCTGAAGGGGCCGGGGCCGGGCCCGGCGGGGCTACCCGGGCTGCTGGTCACGCCGCCCAACTCCCCGGTGCTGGAGTACTTCCCGGCCGGGGCTGCCCCCGAGGACTGCAAGCCCAAGCGCGGCCGCCGGTCGTGGGCGCGCAAGCGAACGGCCACGCACAACTGTGAATACCCGGGCTGCGGCAAGACCTACACCAAGAGCTCCCACCTCAAGGCGCACATGCGGACCCACACGGGTAAGGGCGCGCCGGGGCGGGGACGCTCTCAGAGGGTCCCGGGCGGGGTTACCGCGGCACGTGGTGAGACCCGCGAGCGCGGATCCGGGGATGTGAAGGGGCGTCGGGGGAGGTGACACGGGGTGGCGTGTCGCGTGGAGAAGACCCCTGCGGTATGTCAGGGAATCCACGGTGGGTCCCCGTGGTGGGGCTATGTGAGGGCGCGTAGAGGTAGCCCGCAGTCACCATGGACCTGTGTGGAGGCGTTCTGCGTATAGGACAGGGGGCAATGGGGATGGATCCCGAAGTGCTCAGAAGGACCCCCTGGTGGATCTTGGTAGGGACACACACGGACCAAGGCACGTAGCGAGACCACTTTTGTGGCGCCTCCAGTTGCTGGTTTTGGCGCTCGGGGGTGCTTGAGGCGGTGGGACTTGGGGACATGGAGAAGCCCTCCACTTGGACTAGGGACAAACAAAATAGGGAGACAGGCTGGGGGATTGTAAGGTGAGACGCTGTGGCCGAGCTGGGACGGGGCACATGGTGCCACGCCACAGGAGGGGTGACCTGGGGACCACCCACAGTTTAAAGTGAAGCAGGGACACATAGGAGGGATGCTGTAATGGGGCAGGGATGCCCAGAGAACAAACTTTTGCACATGGGGAAGGGCAGAAAAATGGGGGACAGAAGGGGAAAGTTGGGCCGGCAGAGGTGTACAGTGGGGCTCCTATCTCCGAAGGGTGGGGACGAGGGAACCCCCTTGAAAAGGGGTGGGGGGTAGGGTGGCACAGAGCTGAGGGCATAGGGAGGGTGGGAACCTACAAGCCCACTGACACCCCCTCTCCTCTGCAGGCGAGAAGCCCTACCACTGCACCTGGGAAGGATGTGGCTGGAAATTTGCCCGCTCCGATGAGCTGACCCGCCACTACCGCAAGCACACAGGGCACCGGCCGTTTCAGTGCCACCTCTGCGAGCGCGCTTTCTCCCGCTCAGACCACCTCGCCCTCCACATGAAGCGGCACATGTGAGCAGTGGCTACGGCCGGACTCGATGTCCCCAGAGCCAGCTCACAGTGTAAATAGCGTCGAGCCAGGGATAGCAATGGGGAGCAGCCTGGCCGCCCAGCCCTCTCCCCTTGTAGTTGATAACTAGTTTTCTCCTCCTGCCCCTGTGGGAGGTGGCCCAGCCAAGTGGTGGGGAAGGGCTGCTTTGGGGATATATGTGGGGAGCAAAACTGGAAGAAACACCTGCCCAGGCATCACCACTCAGCTCCCCATGCCTGGAGGGTTTCCCCCGCCAGGTATCTGGTGAGTAGGGGGGCTGGTGCATAAGGGGTCTGTCCCCAGAACTCCTGGCTTGTTTTGGCATCAGCTTAACCTTCTTCCCCCAGATTCTGGCACCCCCCTAGCTCTAGGGGCTGTGGTGGCTGACTTTGGCTGCGTTTTGGCTGGAGAGCCATGCCAGTTGGGCACGTTGGTTGTGGTGCTGGGAAATGGGTTGCTGGTTGTCTCGGTCGTGATCATCAGAAAAAACATCCTGACCCAAAGACCATAGTGGATGGGGGGAGGGTGGGATTTGACTGGCTCATGGCTATAAGGGTTTTCAGGTGTTGGCAGCACAGCATCACCTTGCACAGAGGACAGGTGACACAACCCTGTCACCAGCCTGGGACCCCTCTGGGCAGTCCAGCCCTGGCCATTCCCAGTTTTCCACTCAAGAGCCTAAATTATCTCTCCTGGCTCTTGTCTGCTTTATTTTGTCTTGTTCTTCCCCTCAGGATGACACCAGGTACTGCTGCAGCTGCCTTCCCCATGCTGCTTTTTTAAATTTAGTATGTAAAGGACAGTGAGTCCAGCTATGAATGCCCAGGTCTCTGCTATACTTGAAACTTTTGTAGAGGGGGGGACAAAAAAGAAAGCTCAAAAGAAAATGAGTCTTTTTATGTGCAGCTTCTGCAAAGCAAGTTGTAAATTAAACAAAGCAGTAATATATAAATGTTTCTGTTTTTTTAATATATTTTCTTCCAGCTGGGAACACAGATAGGTCTCAGCTTTGGGAAGTGCACTGTTCCCGTCTGTGTATATTGTTAATTAACATTTCTCTGCTTGGGCACGTTAGGTCTCTTGCACTCTGAAATGTTACTTTTCTTTATATGCAAACTGTTGAAATATTGTGATCTGCTGTATAATAAATAAACAAGATGTAAACATGAAAGAGCCAGGAGAGTTTACTTTAAAGGTTTCTTCTAAGAGGAGAGGAGGGTGAGGCTGAGCTTGTTTGTCAGTAAATATTTACATCGATGTTCATTTCTGCTTAAGTTAGCTGCGGAGGATCGATGGGGAACGCCCAAGCCTCGGCATCTGAGTAGCATCTCCTGTGCAACAGCTCTTGAGTCACCCCACTTCCCTGTGCCTCAGTTTCCCTAATCTGCAGATGGGGCAATTGTGGCACTGGGATGGTGTGACTGGTCCTGCAGTGAGTCATCTCCAAGGGGAATGGCAGCCGAAACTCAACTGAGAGCCTTGCTGGTCCCGAATTCTTCCTGAGCAGTCCTGTCCCGCTGTGCCTCACAGTGGGAGCTCTGCAGTACTGGCCTTGTGGTCACAATCAGGAGGGAGGTTGGTGTCAGCTGCCTGGTCCTGGGTGCTGTCTCTGCTGTCCTCCTGGGGATGTCCTGGCAGCTTGGTGGGGTTCAGGTGCTGAGGTTTCCCTGCGTTAATAGGTGGTGACTCAGCACAAGCATGCTGGCAGGTCCTGAGCTCAGCAAGCAGGTCTGGCTCCATCCCTCCCTCCCACAGCTGATTACCTGTGATGCACGAATCCCTCTGAAGGCAGGAACTTGTCCAGACCTGACACCATGCTGGCAGTGCAGGGAGCACACAGGCTGTATGATGCTGTGGCCCAGGGTGGTGGTGGCAGCAGCTCCCTCCTCCTGTACTCACCACCGCAATCCCCATCGGCTTGCCAGGGCTGGGGGGTGCCCTGGGGCTGTTTGCCCTGCAAGTGGAAGTGGGATGTAGCTGCGCTGATCCCACTCTTCCCTGCTCAGATGGGAATGGCAGAGCAGGTCTGATGTTCCCCTGAGGAGTGGCTAATGTTTTGGTGTTGGGCTCTTTGTTCTGGGACCAGCACCCAGCCTTGTGCTCTGTCCTTGAGTAGGTACAAATGCATGGGTGATTCCAGGCAGGGCGGCAGGAGTTTGGGACATCTGTTCTGCCTGTAGGCTGGAGATCAGGACTATGGGGCTGCATCGACAGGTGTCATAGATCCATCAGGCTCAATCACTTGTCCTTTCCACTGCTGCTTCCATCCTCTGCTTGCCCCACTTTCTGAGAGGTGACTGTGCTGGGACACATGTGGCCTGTGCTGAGGTGGTGGGGAAGTCTTGTTCCTGGGACCACCAGAACCTAAGGCCAAAGCTACAATGCCAGGGGATAACTGGGACAAAACTTCTGCCTCTTCCTTGGAGACTTGTTCAAAACGTCACATGGAGGGAGAGGGAAAGGTGTGGGCTGTTTGAATTAGCGATGAGTCAGGCTGGCAAAGCCAGATGGGGAGAGTGCGTGCCTGCGTGTTTGTGTGCGTATAAGTAATCTCTGGCTTTGTGTTTTTATTATGATTATTATTTTTATTTCCAGGGGAACGATGAATTTCTCCAACCATCCCGTCCCACTGGAAAGGCTGGCTCTGCTGTCCTATCCTCCCTAAGCATCCTGGGAGCTGGAGTGACGTTCACGGTTGTTTTGAGGTTCAGCTCTGAGATCAGAGCACAAACCAGTTCTTTCTCGCCTTTCATCATTGCTGTGCCAGGGCAGGAGTGAGGTCCGGCTCTGCGGCCGCTACCTTACACGGAGGCGAGAGCAGGGGAAGGTGCTTTGGCTCCTCCAAACAGAGCTGCTCTGGGTTTGCTCCCTGTGCCTGGGGCAAGGCACTCCTTCAGGCACACAATGGGGCATGGCAGTCAAATGGACCATCATGGCTGGGAATCACCGCATGGCTTGGGATGAGTGGCTGTAGTGGAAAAGACAATTACGGTTAATTTGTTGTTAATAAAGAACACCCTCTTCCAATTTCCTGGGCCAAGACACACTCTCCATTGGAGGAGGGAGGCTAGTCCTATCTCCAGCAAAACCTGCCTGGCAAAGTGATGAGGGCAGCAAAAGAAAACACCTTTGGCAGCACTGAGGAAGGCATGGCTGGGGTGCAATCCCTGTGGTACGTGCACCTGCAGTCAGCTGGAGAACCCTGAGCCAGGCCATGTCTCCCTCCCTTCCTTTTCCACCTTGGTCATGTCCTGTCAAAAAGAACCCAGGAACTGTGCAGAGGTCCCTGAACCCTCTGTAACTCTTAAGCCCCATGGTTTTTGGGGCACAGCTGACCTGGTCCAATGAGGAGGCAAGTGGGTAAAGGAAGGAGCAAGGTGTGGAGAAACACCTCGCAGCACAAGTGTGAGTCATGGCCACAGTATGGCCCAGCACCATGCAGTCACCTGCCAATTGGAGAGGGACCCTGTGGTCTTCAAAGCTGGAGAGGGGTGAAGGAGAAGATTGAGTGGGTTTCTGTTCTCTGGGGATGACCCAGCTCATGGGGAAGCCCCCATGCTACAGCCAACAGGTTCCACAGCTAGTCTGGGATTGTTGATCTGTAGGGAGAAGAAATGTTGCAGTTCTGAGGGTTCCTTGGCTAGGGCTTGACCCTGGGGATGCTGTGGTCCATGGGGACAGCATGGAGCTGGGGAGGGGACTAGAGTGCTGTGGATGGGATGCAGCCTGGGTGGTCCAGGGTGGGAGGATAGTCTGGGGGTACTTGGACACAGGCTGACACAGACCATTTCTCACCACGAGGTCAGAGCTTGGGGTCCCTAGGACCAAGGTGTCCCTGCTGAAGTATGCTCCCAGGGCCTGAGTCTCCCATCGGAGGAGCACTGGGAAGTGCCCCATCCCTGCCACAGGGGGAAGGTCCAGCAACCTGTCCCCATGTCCGTGCTGCGTGGGGTGGGCCAGGTGCCACGATAACGGGGCTGTGCCTGTCACCGCACCCTTAGGAAACATTTGGCTTCAGGCACCCGAACCCATGGGGAAGCGATAACTCCAGGCTCACTTGCCCTGCCTGGACCCACACCTGGTGCTGTTGTACCTTAGTCACACACCGAGAGTTTTTCCACTGTCGGGCCCCAGATAACCTTCTACTGCTCCACTGGCCACAGTGTTTGCACTTGTCCTCCTCCGCTGGTGCCAGGCTGGGAGACACACACACCCTGAGCCCTGGTCCAAAGGCACGCACACCTCTGGCCTGGGGCCACCTTTGGTCACGCTCGGCAGCCAGGGCATGGGTAAAGGGCGCGAGGTTCATCCTTCCCCACCATCCTGAGGCGGGTGAGGAGCTGGCCTGGAGGGGGCCGTCCTGCCAGGAATAAATCCGGGGGCACATCTCTCCCCCAGTTGCTTGGTGGCAGATCGCCCAGGCTTGGTACCCTGGACATCCCTGGTATCCAGGACAGCTGGGGGTGGGAGATGGTGTTGCAGTGATAGGACAGTGATGCCAGAGTTCCAGGGCGCAGAAGCACTGGGCTCGTCCTCACTGCTGGCTTTCCCTGACTCCCTCCATTTTCTCGATTCTCCTTGTGCCCTGGTGAGGCAGGACCCTGGTGGTCAGATGTGGGGCACAGTCCCAGTGCAGGAGACTTAATGATAGACCAGGTACATGACTCAGGTTTCCAGCCTTCCCCCTTTGCTCTCTGCAAGCTTTGGGATGCAGCGGCCAGAAACAATAACTCCAGGCCCCCCTGAAGCAGTGCTAATTGCTCTGCTGATGAGCCCATTAGCAGAAGCACCCAGTTAATGTGTTTCACCTGCAGGTCCATACAGCTCCTTGTGGGATACAGCTCCTTGTGGGACACAGCTCCCGAGGCTCACAGAGGTGTGGGGGAGGCAGGCAGATAAGTGGGAGATATAATCAAAAAACGCACTGAATGGCCCATCTGTCTCTGTGTTTTATTTTTTGGAACCGGTTTTTGTTTTCTTTAAGTGCTGTTTAACAGGATGAACGGACTGTGAACAACCCCCACGAGTGGCAAAAAGAGAGGCTCCTTTTTTGGTCTTACAAAGCTCTCCATGGAGCTGCAGTGCCAGGCTTGCCAGGCAGGCAGAGACTGCCAAAGTTGGGAAAGCCTTGTCTCCCTCTGCAAGCCCACCTTGGGGGAGTGTGGACCCCACTTTCAGGACAGCCGCGGCAAAGAGAGCAAGGAAATGTGCTAGAAATTATTAGCGGTGTCCACACACACTGATGGGGGAGGACTTCGGTGGATGAGGCAGAGCTGAGAGCAAATAGGCAGGACAGGGAAATCCTCAGGATCAGCTCTGTCCTTGTGGAAGTGCAAAGATGGTAAAAGCCATCCCGGGTAGTGTGGAAAGGAGTAGAAAAGGGATTAAATTATTTTTGGGGACAACAGATGGTACTCTGGGGGTGTCACATAACGTTCCCATAATGGCACCCTGGCATTGGTTGAGCGCTGATACAGAGGTGATGTGCCAATCCTCGTGGGAAGGGTTCACCAGCAGGATGGGAATGGTGCTAACTTCAGCGCAGCCAGGCTGGCGTTAAGGGATTCCATGCAAGAACAAGTGGGGCTCAGCTCATCGCAGGGCTGCACAGGAGAAGAGACTCCACTCAGAGGCACCCCCTCTCCCGCGCTATCCAAGGTGGCCAGAAGGTCCCAGTGAATCTCTGTGCCGTGTGTAGAAATCATCTACTTCAGGCAAACCTCTGCCATGCAGCCTTGCCGTGCCTCGATCTGATAGGAAGGTGATTTCTCGAAGTCCCCCCTGGCCCCACACTGTTTTCTCCCCTTTCCTTGTTCCCCCATCTCCTCCCACAGGGAAGAGGAAACAGGACAGTCTTATTAATAAAACTCACTCCGGGCTGCCTTATGTGAGCGCTGCAGCTGAGGCATAGAGCATGAGGGCGAGGAGCGCATGCTGTGGCACACGAAGCCAAGCCGAGCAGCTCGAGTGTGGCTGGCACCGGGCTGGCCCCTGGCATGGCTGGCGGGGAGAACGGGACAGGGCAAAGCCGCCAGCGAGAGCCTCGGGAAAGGAGACGGAATAACTCCTCATGAGCTCTGCGGGAAACTAGGGTCAGCCCCGGGACCCTGGGAGAGCAGCGACCCACAACAGAGTCCCAGAGGGAACCGGGTCGCGGTACCTGGAAGCCACGGCAGGCGCGACGAGCGCAGTGCCGGCGCCCCCACCCTGCCCCGCGGGCCGGGCTCGGAGGCGCCGGTCGGGCGCGGCGGTGCTGCCACCTCTTGGCGCGGGAGCGAGCTGCGCCTGCAGCGGACTGTGCGCCCTGAGCGGGGTGGGGGTGCCGAGACCCGGCTGGGGTCGGGCGCTGCCGCGGGGCCGCGGAAAAAGCGGCGCCGGCGACCTCGGGCCGGGCGGCCACGACCTGCCAGCAGCGGGACTCGAACTCGGCATCATTCGCCCTCATCCCCGAGTGGTGCTTCCCCCAAAGCGCTCCGGGCACTTCCGGGCGCCTCTTGGCGGGAGCGGAAGCGGCGCTGCCCGGGCCGCCGTATGCGCCGCACGTCCCGGTGGCCGCGGAGCCGGCGCCGGTGGGTGCGCGGGTCCCGCTCGGAGCGGGGCGGCCGCGGCCGTGCGGGGAGCGCCGCGTCCCGAACGCCCTCCCGCGGGCCTCCCGGGATCCCCCCGCGGGGCTGCGGGCTGCGGGCGCGGCGTGCGGAACCCCCGGGACCCGCCGGGTGCAAGGCCCCGTTGTTGGGCCTGGCGGGGGGATGGGAGGCGGCCGAGGGGGGTGTGTGTCTATGTAGATATAAGTGTGTGAGTGTGCGTGTGCATGTATATGCGTGTGTGTGCGCAGATATCCGTGTGTGTATGTGTGTACACACGCACCTACGCGTGTTTGTATGAGTCCGGGATACCCCCGCGGGAGTTAATCCCCGACCCCCGGTTTCCCGCCCTCCCAGAGCTGGAGGGGACGGACAGGACGGCGCAGAGAAGGCCACAGGGCAGGCGGAGACATGGCGACGGGGGCAGATGTACGGGACATCCTGGAGCTGGGAGGCGTGGAGTCGGAGAACACGGGCACCATCAACAAAAAGGACATAATCAACTCGGATAAGGTGAACTACAGTGCCCTGAGGGGCTGCTGCGTGATTTCTGGGCACTTACTGACCTTGCCTGTGGTGTTTGGGGTGAATATTGGAAGAAAAGATGGAATAAAGCATGTACCTTCTTAGTTACCTGTGCCATGGCATCTGGTGTGGGATTTAAGCTGGAGCTGTGCAAGCGGTGTCCTGCTGAGCTGGGCCAGGCTCCAGGACATTCTCAGCTGTCTCGAAAATTCTCATTTTGTGAAGTATCTAGCCCCAAAGCAAGTAGAAATAATATAACACAGTCTTGTTTTAGAAGTAAGAAAATATTGCCTGACTAGTCTGAATGACAGAAGTCTTCCAGCCTGTGTGGGGAAGGTATGTGGCTGGGGTTTTGGACAATTGGGATGCATTGCCTCTGGGAAAGTGGCAAGTTAGTAAGCTCTGTTAAGGATGTGTGACATGATGTGCTGCATTCTGTGTGGTAATGTGCTACAGTATCTTGTTGTCTTCTGTATTTTATATTTGGGCAAAGTCATGGGTGTCCCATGTTTTGCAAGGTGTTGGGAAGGTCAACTTAGGAGTAGTTATGAGATGTGGAGGTGCCTTTAAATGAGCCCAGGGAGCTCTCTTATAGAGATGGTCTGATTTGAAGTAAAGCCTGTGTATTCAGGGAAAAAATCAAAACAAAACTAAATATACACAACCACTCCATCCCTAAAAGCACTTCCTGGCTGTTACTGTTTGCCTCCGCTGAAGTGTTTGTTTCTGAAGAGAAGCACTTTGGTTTCACTGCCTTGCTAAGGCTAGAGCACACTGGTGTAATGGAAAACCAGTGAGTTCCAGTCATTTAAAGGCTGAAATGCTAAAGTTCCCAGTTATCAGCTGTGTTGGTGAACAGTGTCTGGTGAGAAGCCTGTTGGCTGGATTCAGCCTGCAGTGTTGCTACTGAGTGTTTGGAGTTATGAGTTCTTTGATTTAAATATGTTTATGTGTTAGGCAGCAGAGAGCCAAAGGAGTATTAGTTGCTGGCTGTGTCTTTGGAGCAGGGACCAAGATGGTTTTCTCCTCAAGTTTACTGTAGTGGGAAAAGAGAGGAAGGGAAGGTGCAGTGAAAAGTTTTGGGAGGGGTGCAGGAGGCCACTTGAATGAAACATTCTGAATTTCTGCAAAGTAGTGAAACTAGGCCAAACCAAAGGTGTAAGCTGTTATCACATGGAGAGTGCAAAGTTGCTAATAACAGTGCAGCATTTGCTCAGGAAATAGATCTGTTCTCAATTAGAAAAGAAACAGATTGATGTCTTGAAATCACAAGAGAACCATGAAGTCCTTTCCAGTCCATTAGTGACTGAGAATGTTAAAATAAAAATGACTGGGCATAAAAACATTTAAATCAGCATGACCAAGTAATTTGTTCTCAACTCCTAAAAGAGCTGGCTGAGCTGATCTCTGGCCTGCTGATATTAACTTTTAATAAATCTGGGAACTTAGGGGAAATTCCAGAAGCCTGTGTTCACACAAGGGTGTGTGGTGACCTGTGGGTAACTGCCTTGGTTGGCCTTACATTGCTCCTGGGCAAAGTGATGGACACACTAGGAGAAAGATGTTTGATTAGGGATGAAAAGGTGCTGATATAATGCATGTCTGTCATGAAGTTTTATGGAAAGTAGTTGTAGTCTAAGATGACAGGGACTTATTTTTTCAGTGGAATCTTTAATTTGCTTAATATAGGTGACTGTATGGATTTAACACAATTTATGATGCAGTGTTAGTTTTACTACTGGAAAATATTCTGATTTAAAATTCGGTAGAGATTTGGTAAACAAGTATGTAATAGCAGTGACTGGGCTAGTAGTAGTTATAAAGATGGTACAGTTAGACCAAATGCTCAGTAAACTTTTCCCTCTTAAATGAAGTGTAACTTCTTAGTTTTGCTGTTACTGTACCTACCTGAGTCCAAAGCTGATGACCTGATACAGTTGATTATTTATAAACTTGTATATGGGTATGAGTTGGACTGTGTCTTAGAGACCATCAGTTCTGTCAAGAGTTTAAGGGCCGGGTTGAGTTGTGTACACTGAATTCCTCTTATGAAGAAACTGTCAAAAAAATTGTTTGCTCTGTAAATGGGAGAGTGGAGCTGGGACCAGAGAGCTTTGGTAGGTGATACTGGGGGTTTTGCCAAGGGGCTACTCCAAGAGTTTAATCATAGATGGTAAAAACTGAAGCTGCTGCAGAACAAAGTGGCAAAATCTGTAAAAAGCTGGGAAGATATTTCTTATTTACTGTCTTCTCGAAAAGGTAGAGAATCACTTAATTAAATGCATTAATACCTCTGAGGGAGGACAGTGCTTGCCTAGTAAGAAAAGACATAGTGCACCAGCCCATGCAATCTGCAGCCAGATGTTCAAGTTGGAATTTAAGTGTGTTATCAGCAAGACCAAATGTGGGTACTGGTGAGCCCTATCACTGAAAGTGGATACGTTCTGTCTGTCAGTGTCTTCCATCAGGAACAGGCACTCTCCTGGAGAAATTCAAGGTGTCTAAAACCAGATAAAAGCAAAAACCATCACAGGACACCAGGTTATACAGTTTCAATGTTCCCTCAGGAATTTCTACTTCTGAATCTAAAGTGCAATTCTTCTGTTTCAGAAAAAATCCAAGAAATCTTCAGAGACATTGACGTTTAAGAGGCCAGAAGGAATGCACCGAGAAGTTTATGCGCTTCTCTATTCTGACAAAAAGTAAGAGCACATGGTCATCTGTGCAGGTTGTGGAGTGGCCTGGGCTTTTGGTGGCAGGGCAGCATCCCCTTGAAACCAGGGGCAGTCTCACTTCCCGGATGGATTTCCCTCTATGCTCAGCCCAGGCTTGTGCCCTTCTCTTAGTCATGGACAGCATCTGTTTTCTCTCTTCTAAGTTTGAGGGATTTGCTTGATATAGGAAATTAATTAGATACAGGCAAAATAGTCTAATGCAGACAAACCAATGCTTTTACCCTTTTAATCTAATTCATTCCTAATCTCAACTGGGAACAGCACCTGCTTTTATATCTGCAAAAAGAGTTCTGAGCCTGAAATCTCTTTGGGTTTGTCTTGGGCTGCTCCTTGCTTCTCATCCCAGCACTTTTCTCCACCACAGGGATGCACCTCCACTGCTGCCAAGTGATACAACTCAGGGTTATCGAACAGTCAAAGCAAAACTGGGCTCCAAGAAAGTCCGGCCATGGAAGTGGATGCCTTTTACCAACCCAGCGAGGAAAGATGGAGCGATGTTCTACCACTGGAGGAGAGCAGCAGAGGAAGGGAAGGATTACCCTTTTGCCAGATTTAATAAAGTAAGTGGGAGCACATTCAAACAAAAGCACATAAATAGCAGCTGGAAAATACCCTTCAGCCAGTTGCTTGGCTGTCCAGACAGGAAGTTGACTCTTTCAACAAGTGAAGGCTGAGTTAGATTTGGTAATTTTATTTTGAATTGCAGCATGACCTGCAGCCATGTGACCATGGACTGATATCTCCTTATCATTCCGGAGAAGTGGGCTTTGTATGTGGTCAGAGCTTGCTAGAGACCCCAGTGTTTCAGGTGTGTAGTCATGGATTTGGTGAGGAGGACTCGTGATACCTACCTCTGTTCCTGACCAACATCCTCCCCCTGATTACAGGCTCAGGGTATTAAAAGGTATTCTATTCTGAGTGAGACATAAAAGTCATAAGTCTTGTTATTTTGCTCAGTATGAAAAAAATCGCTTGAGTTTCATGGCCAAAAAGGTGGCTTGCAACCTCTTGGCCAGATTCCAGCACAGATGCTGAATTACTTTGTGTTCCCTCTGAAATTGCTCTCATAGTATCAGTGTGGTGCAGTCCCCTGTTCTTTGCATCTTACATTAAATTGCCACAATGTGTTGTTGTAATCTCCTGCTGTCTTTTGTCCCAGATGTATCTACTTTGAGTGGCTGGGCCTTTCATGTGTATGCACAAAGAAAACTACATCAAGATTTATACTTCAAAGTCAGGGCCTCCAAAGTTAGGAAGGAGCAGAGTTAGGGTGCTTCCGTAATGTAATTTAACTCCCTTCATGATGCAAATCTGAAAGAGTGAAAAAACTGTGTGCTAACATGATTCCACAAAAGCTCTGCTTGTGTGTAACCGTATACAATATTTTAAGTTTGTAACCCACAGAGCATCAGCTCTAACAAAGCTTGGCTTCCTGCAGAGTTAAGTGGTTGGTTGACCTTATATTTTAGAAGGCTCAAGCTCTGACTGATGCTTTTCCTCTAGCTGGGACATTGGTAAGAGCCTCCTGTGGTATCTCTTCTCTGATGTCTGGGGTGGAAGTCTGAAGTATGACTCACTTAGTCGAGGCACCTACCTAGCTGTCTGAGTGAAACTTTGTGAGGCTAATTGTCTCTAAGACTCTACTGCTGGAACTGGTTTTGGCTGAGTTCAACTGAGTTTATCAGAGGGGGGCACACATCACATATGGGTGTTTTAATTATAAGATTATCGTTTCCTTAACTTTATCAGGTACAGTGAACTGACATACAGAAGAGCCTTCAGCAAGGCTGTAACCTTTAGATTAGTGGTACAGACCTCTGCCATCTGCAGATGCACAATTACGTGATATCAGGAGCAGGTTGTTATCCTTGTGGTGCTGTAGTTGAGAAAGTTGAAGGCACTGATGAAGAGTTTTGCAGATATTTGGTTTATCAGAGGAAATTTACTTTTCTTTCGTGGGTTTCTTCTCATATACTTGATATTTCTGACTGAATCTTTCTCTCCCCTTGGCATGAGCCTGTTTTCCTGTGTAGTCTGTCGTGTTGGTCACTCAAGCTCTTTAACCAAGCTCCTGGGTCACTGCTCAGTCGCTTTCCCTTTTCTCTGTGCTTCCAGTCTCCAATACAATTCCCTCCTCTTTGTTGTGAGATCCAAAATGTGAACTTGAGTTTCACCATGTACACTGAGCCTTGTTTCAGGGTATGAAATGGGAGTATAAAAGTAGCTTTGCTGGTGTTGGAGCAAAGTCTTCTCTCAGCCAATCCTGGTTTTTTTTGGCTACCATCAGTAGAGGCTTAGCCAAAGAGTATGAGAATGGGGCAAATACATATTTTCCTACCTTCTGGTGGTCTTTGGCTTAAGGATTTCTTAATTTGAAATTTGAGTTTAATAATTCTTGCTAGGTACATTCAAGGCAGAAAGCTGCATTGTGAGTAGCCCATGCTAATGAGTTCTTCAGGTTGATTTTGTGTGGTGTGCAAAGGTGCTTTCTTCTGCTCATTTCAAATTGCTGCCTTGAGGTTTAGTCCCTCTGAGATCTTGTGTTACATGATGTAGTAAATTGTCCTTGCTGTGTACTGTGTTTTCTGTAATGTGACGTGCCCTCCTGTGCACTCCTTTGTTCTCAAATATCCTTTCTTTTGAAATGGGTGGACTACGAGTGAGTGTTCCACTTACGAGAGCGTGGTGGATTTATGTGGGCTGTTTTTCTCTATTTCCCTCATAATTTTTACTGTTTGGTTTGTATTTTCACCTCTATTAGGCATAGTGCTGATGTTTTTACAGAGCTGTCTTGTGGCTCCAGGATGCTGAGCAGTTTCAGCTAATTTAATACTCATAATTTTGTGAATTTATAGTGTGAAATGTTGGACTGAGAGAGGTTTTCTGGGCCATTGAATCCTCCTCTTTGCTCTTTCAGGTCCTGCCACAATCTAGTCCCTTTCATAAACTGATCAAGTTCCTTTTGAAAAGCACTTGGCTTTTCCTGCCCCTGTGCTTCCTTGGGAAGCTCTTCTAGATTGTCTTTGCTCCATTTCATTTCCAGGTTAAATTTTCCATGTTAAATTGGCATTTCTTTGCAAGTCAATTTCTTTGTTCTTATTTCAGTTGTTCTTTTCTTCCCATGAGTATTCCTTTCATTTCATCTAGCATACTTGAAGCCTGCAGTCAGATTCTCTTTCAGACTTCCTTTGCTAGGCTGCATTCTCTTCCAGTCTGCTGTGGGAAGACAAGCTCACCACCCCATTACTCATGCTCTTTGTACTTGTTTCCATTTCAGTGCATCTTTCCTGAGCAGGGATCAGTAGTGTTGTAGTTGGTATTCCTGCCGCCAGTATTCTTGTTGTGCAGTTGAAACACTGCCAGTTTCTGCTGGAAATCCCTCTCTGGGAGTCATATTTGCCTTTTCATGGTTATGTTGCATTTGAATGTATAGTCAACTGGTGGTTGGCTCAAGCTTTCCGTCTGTTCCCACCTTCTCATTTCTCAGTGCTTCTCACCTGAGCAGCCATGAGTAGGGGCTGAGGAAGTGTTTTGGAATTGTCTTTGCTCTTGTTGCATTCTCTTGTCTGATGAGGCATCTGCCACCATCCCTTTCATCCACTGCAGAGGGCCCTGCTGGCTCTTCCCATGTGTATGTGCTCTTCTAGAAATTATTTTGTTTCATGATATGCATGGGACATCATTAGAGTGTCTGATAAGATGACTCTGCTCCCACTGGAAGTGGTGCTTGAAGGTTGAGTTTCAGTGCATCCCCAAGAGATCTGCTTCACCTTTGAGTTTCTGTGTCTAAATGATAGAGGAAGGGCAGTAGACCAAAGAAGCTATTATTTGGAGGCTCCGAAATGCTCATCAGAGCTGTATGGAGTTAATGAGGATGACGTTTCTGGTGAAAAGACGCAAACCACTGAGATGTTGAAGCACATCTGCTGCTTGCATGCACGCAGTTTTCTTCTGGAGGCAGGACCTCCTCAGGCTGAGCAAAGTTTTGCTTCTTGAGGAAGTGGCTGAGGGGGAATAAGGGAGGAAAGCACAGGCTTGTTTACACTTTTGCTTTACCACATGCTAGGATTTCCCCTAATATAGTAAGTACTTTTGCTGTTTCTTTAGTACTCATGTGACACCTATGCTCTGGATAGAGCCCTTGCAGAGCAGTTCCAGGCTGGGGGCAGTAGTGTGGGCTTGGTCTTTTAGGCACCTGGGACACTGTGAGAGTTGGGCTGTTATTTGGTTCTGTCATTCTGCTGGGGAAAGATCTATGGGGAAGGGAGGGACAAAGTTACTTGCCAAGTTTATGGCCATCAGTTGTACGGTACACAGTCTTCAAGATCTTCATGATACTGTCTGCACAGAACATGAAAGAAGTAGTCTGAGTATCAAAGCAGAAGGTGTACTAAAGGCTGGGGATTACTGCTCCTCGCCTTTCCTGTTCTTCCTGTACAAGTGAGCATGTCCCAACCCAAGTAAAGAGTTAATTGTCAGAGCACTTTGTGCCAAGGTATTGGTTTTGCTGTGTGGGAGGAATGCAGGGAGGCTGGCTGAACCTTGATTTCACTGTCATGTTAGCCTGAAATTTTGAAACCCATAGTCAGGATGTGGGTTGCTGACCTCTGCCTGTGTCAACCATTGAAATAGGTTTCAACCTCCTAGGCAGTAATTCCTGGTAGGCTTCCCTGAATGTCTCATTATGGCCTTGGGATCACACATTGCTCCGTATCAAGTCATCTGCCTGTTCCTCATGTTTCATATCACGATTCATTGCTCAGGGTTCTGGCAGCCCCCTCCTGTCAGTGCTGTGCTCATGCTCTTGGCTCAGGTATCTTGGCAGTGAGGAGGGCCGTGCTGCAGGAGAGCTAGCATGGTTTTCTCTTCTCTCCACAGACAGTGCAGGTTCCTGTCTACTCAGAGCAGGAGTACCAGATGTATCTCCACGATGATGCGTGGACCAAAGCTGAGACAGACCATCTCTTTGACCTGGCTCGGCGCTTTGATCTGCGCTTTGTGGTCATTCACGACCGCTATGATCACCAGCAGTTCAAGGTGAGTCCTGGGGGCCAAGTTGCTGCTAGCAACCTGCTGCTATGGCATGTGCAGGGTTTTCTGCACTTGAAAGACCAAATTACCCTTTATATCAACTTAATTAGGGGAAAAGAATGAATTATTGGCAGCAAGGAATATTGAATTTCCAGCACAAGGCATTGCTGCTTGCTTTGTTTGTAATTAAATCTGCTGTGACTTGTTCTCATTCCCTGTTGTGTTTTATTAGAAAGTTAGAAGGTTTGCACCTGCCAGGAGAACAGCTTGTTGTTCCTTGAAGATAAGGCAGTTGAGGAGTTTATTTGAGCAGGCTAGGTGTTTTGGATTTCAGTCTAGGCCCTTGAAGAAGGATCTGCCAATGAACCCTGGGGGCTGGGACTTCTCCCTGGTGCTGCTCCTGACTTGTGGTCTGACATGGTGCAGGTTTCTGTCATCTCTGCTGTGAAATGGACCATCAGCAGACTGAAATTGCAACCCTGGAGTCATGATTGCTGATCTATACTGCTTCCATGCCTCCTGGTGACATAGGGAATAATGTGACATCTACAGAACAGCTCTAAATGCTATTTCTGTTATCCTCTGAAATGCCCACATGAAGCGCCTGTAGCAAAGTTAAATAACAAGAGTATGGCCAGCTGAGCAGCCCAAAGTCTTTTGTGCTTGGGTTAATGGAACACAGCTCAGACTTCATGAAATCATGGGCAGTGAATTGATGCAGCTGATACCTTCTTGGCTGTCACTTGAACGACCATTGTCTGGAGCAACTCAGAGACCTCCACATTTGTTGCAGTTTCCTGCTCACAGGCTTTCTCCTCTCAACTCTCCTAGCACCCTTTTAACTTCACTGCTCGGGATGCTTCACTGCTGTATTGTCTCTAAACCCTCAGCACTGCTGGATCATTTGGTGGGTGTTTTTAAAGTGGTAGCTGTGAACCCATGACAGTTAATTCATGCAGCTCACTGAGAAACTCCTCCTTCCCTGTCATTCCCCTGGCATCTGCAAGGGCCTCTGCTGGCCTTCCTCCCAGGCACCGTATCTTGTGCTGTATGTGACATCCTTCGGCTGGTGGTCCTTAGGTGGCTACTGCACAAGGTTTTGCTTAGTTCTTCCATAATGTTGTTCTCTTGTGATGTCTTCCACAGAAAAGGTCAGTGGAGGACCTGAAGGAGCGGTATTACCACATTTGTGCCAAGCTGGCAAACATTCGTGCAGCTCCAGGCACAGACCTAAAAATCCCGGTCTTTGATGCTGGCCATGAGAGACGAAGGAAGGAACAGCTGGAAAGACTTTACAATAGGACACCAGAGCAGGTAACATGGGGAAGAGAGCATCACTTCTCCAGAAAATTGATAAGTTGAATTAGTAGGTGTTATGATGCAGGCCAGAGGGTGGAAAAGATAAAGAAGAACTGGGCAAGAAAAAAGCGACACCCAAGTACAGCTTTTGTCCCTTTAAGGAGTTTTAAAGGACAGTAATTGAAAAATCTGACTATCCAGGAGAAAGGCCTACATGAGCAGAGAGATGGTCTCTGGTAACCGCCAGGACCTTCTCAGTGACACTGACTGTATTAGTCATCTGATAGAAGCAAATTCTCAATGTCCTTATGAGTACAGGATTCTTGTGGAAGAGAGTTACTTATTTGAGAAAATTATTTATTTAAAAATCTTTCCAGAAAACATCAAAGACTAAATCTGCATGCTTAGTTCTTCTTTATGTTCAAGCCATGTAATGATCCTACAGTTTAGAGATTAAGAAAGTGTGTTCTCCATAGGCTGGGGGAGAGCGTCCTTTTCAGTTAGTTGCCTCCAAGAAAAGTTCATATGTGACTTACTCTGCTTCTTCCCCCTATTGATAGGTGTCAGTACTAGGCATAGCTGTTCTGGGTTCTCTGTGCTATGTCTGGGGAGGGGAGCCAGCTTTTCACAATGCTGTATTTGCAACTACAGCATATTTGTGCTTTAACCCTTCTGTCTGTGCTTTTGGTCTCTGAATGATGGGATTAGTAATTTATGGATTGTTGAAGAGTGCATCATAAATGTTGTCATACAATACCTGCCAGATTGTAGAGTGGCGTCGCCATGGGTACAGGGTAAGGTTATGGAATGTAACATGCTCTACAAATCCAAGAAGTTAGGCAGGAGCATAAAATCATTCCCGGGCTGGCCCAGGGCAGAGCTGTTATCGGTAGATGGCCCCCTTGCCTTGCCAGGCCTCCTCTGCTCTCTGACTGCCCTGACGTGCTCTGGTCTGCAGGTGGCAGAAGAAGAATACCTCATTCAGGAGCTCCGCAAAATTGAAACCAGGAAGAAAGAGAGAGAAAAGAGAACCCAAGACCTGCAGAAGCTCATCACAGCTGCTGACACCACCACTGAGCAGAGGCGTGCTGAGCGCAAGGCTCCCAAGAAGAAGCTGCCACAGAAGAAAGAGACAGAGAAGCCTGTAAACATTTCTCTCTCCTTTTTCCGCCCTTTACCCTGTTTATGCTCTGGCTGGGTAACATGTTTTCTGCAGCAGTCCTATGGGGATCAGGCCCTTTTTGGGTGGGGGGAGTAAATTCTGGCTGCCTTCTGGCAGATGTTTTTTGGTTATGTCTTTGGAAGGCAGACTGGTGTAAGGCAGCCATTGTCAGACTCCCCTGGTGTGCTCTTGGTCTCTCCCCCATTTGAAAAATGCTGGTTTAAGCCCTGTTTCTCTTTCCCTGCCTGAGAAAAGGGGTGAAATAATGCCAACCATTCATGCATCATGGCAAGGAGAAGTGTCTCCCTGCTTCTTCCAAGTGTATTCTGTTACTGCTGTGTAGGGTTGGCCCACAAACCCATTGTCTTTCACCTGCCTTCTTTTTCTAGTTCAAGTTTTCCTTTCTTCCCCAGCTCCTGGATCTCAGCAGCATCTCCCCAAGCTCAGTATATGCCCCTCCCCTGATGCTCAGCTGTGATCAGAGAAGCCCTGCTGTGGGACTCTTGTATTCTGGGAGCTGTTGCTGTTTCTTCATGAGCTGAGCTGCAGTCTAAGGAGCCCAGAACACAGCTTTCAGTTCACATTTGATGCTACCTCAGTTTCCCTTTCTGGAAAGAGGAGGACAGCATGGACTGATCTAAATTCAGCACCTTCAGTAGGAAAGGCTGTTAAAGAAATCTCAGATGTTTCCAATGAGTCCCTGGGAACTCCTGTCCCTCCGCCTTGTGAACAGAGGGTGCTTGTGCCATTTTTCTCTAGAAGATTCTTTACAGAGAGGGGAGGGAAGCAGTGAATTCTAGACAGTTATTGCTTGAAGTCTGCCTAATGGCCACCACTTCCTCAAAACACTCTTCTCTGTTGTGTCCCATGTGTGTCCCTGCTGTGTGATGAGTATAATATCACTGGGCACCTTGTGCATTGAATTCCCTTAAGGGTTGTTCTGGGAAAGCTCAGCCATGGCTGGCATATCTCCCTGTAGAGAAAGCAGTTTGTCATTGGTGGTAATGAGAAAAAGAGGGCTAGAGAATGGGGCTGGAAAGATGCTGAGGATGCCAAAGTGAGGGAGTCCACCCCTAAATGTTGGCTGAGGCCTGTCTGCAGGCATGTAGTGCGTAGGCACACCAGGGTGGGCAGAGAAGCAGTTTCTGTTGTTGCACTAGCATCATTTCAACCATGACAGAGTCCATTAGGAGTCAATTACCAACTATAGCCAGGAAATGTTAAGAAAAAAATTGCATTTTAACTAAGAATTTGAATCGGGAGCTGCATCAGCATCATTTCAACAAAGGAAAATCATTTAGCAAAGAGTCAATTGAGGTTGAAGCGTTTACAGCATGTACAGGCTGTAGAGGCACATGAGGCAAAAGAACTCATTTACTTGCTTATTGCTGAATGCAAGTCAGAGTTGGCTTGGCTGAGGGAACAATGCTGATTTCCTTACACTGCTTGTGTGAGGGTGTTCAGCAACAGGCTGAGGGGCAGAGTTTGGGGAGTTTGGAAGCCAGGCTTCATTCAAAGGAAGCGGAAAGGATTGGTTTTTGATTGCAGCCTTGTTTGTCATTAATAATGCAAGCAGGGAGGCTATATCCCACCAAAGATCAAAGTAATCTCTACAAGTTCATTAGCCCTGTTGGTAGTTAGAGAATACTTTTTCCTTCATGGTCATGTTTAGGAATCTTTTCCTGGGTCCCCTGTTTATTGGGCAGACAACAGATAACTGAAATAATATTAATGCCTGGCCGTGCAGAGTGGTTTACAGGGTTCCACCTCAAGACCAAGGCCTAGAGATAGCTGATGGGGATGTGAGAGTTATTGACAGGGAACTTGAAAAATTGAGTCACTGTCCTTCAGCATCTGTTATGATCTTGGGGCAGCCCTGGCTGTCTCAGTCCTGTCTGGAACAAAGAAAGAGCAAGCTGCAGAACCTCTCTGCAGAAAAATGTGGGAGCAGCAAGACAAATGCTGTCTCCAAGGAAATGGGGAGATTTGAGGTGACTTAGTTTTGGAAAAAGTGCAATTGTGCATGTGTTTTGCAGAGGTTGTGGCTATTCTTAGCTTGAATCCTAGGTATTGCTGACCCGTTTGGGGACCCAAACCACTCAGTGCTCAGATAGCCTGTGAACTTTATTAATAGTTTAAAAGTCTGCTCACCTTTTGCTTTGCTGATCAGCATAGATTTATAAGGGATTGCATTTATTTTTTTCCATTTTGTTGAAACTATATGCTCTACTGTCAGCAGCAGAAGTATTGGAAGTTTGCTGCATTTTAATGCTGTGCTTAAAATACAAAGTAAGAAAGGAAGCTGTCTAATGAATGGACAAATGGCAAAACATGGATGAACAGCAGGCCTCCCTGGGAGGGGGCAGTCCTTGCATCCTCATTAGTGGGCTCATGTCTGTACAGATCAGAGGTTTCTTAGCTCATTCCTTAGGGAGTTTACAGTCAAAAGGCAAGATTTAGGGAAGTCCTGGGCTGTTTTGATCAGTGGAATGGGTCAAAGTTGGGTAAGGATGATACTGTGCAAATACGTATGAATGCAATGTAGGGTCAGGGTTTCTGTGTGGGTGGATGTACGTCTCTTAAATGCAGAGCAGTGCATTTAAACCAACTGACCAAAAATGTTTGAGCTTTCCAAAGATGCCATGAACTGGAGTATTTTTCTCTATTAATTACTTGGGGTTTTCCCACTGAATCCCTTCGCCTGGGATTTTCCTCTTGCCTCAGGTTTGGCATGTGGCCGTGGCAGGTGGTTCTCTGTCATAGGAAATCGTGTTTCCCCTTCAGATAGTCTCTATATGAAATCTTCTGTTTCTTGTGTTTCCTCCGTCAACACATCCTGTTTCAATCTCTTTCAGGCTGTTCCTGAGACTGCTGGCATCAAGTTTCCTGACTTCAAATCTGCAGGTGTCACGCTGCGGAGCCAGAGGGTAGGCTCTTGTCCTATTCCCATGGGACCCCTGTTAATGTCTTTCACTTTGCCTGGCTCTTTCCTTATCCTTTTATAGCTAAAGAAAGTCAAGTTCTTGCCTCTAAAATAAGAAAGGAATTCCATAAATGTGGAGACTCAGAAACCTGGAATGCTGGCTCTCTGGAAGCCGACTCATTGCCTTGCAGAGGCACCTGAACTTGCTGCTGTTTGTCACTAGTGTGCCTGCTCTGCTGTTAGACACATGTAACAGAACCAAATGGAGTTGTCTAGTCCAAACAGAGCTCACAGCCAGAACTAATGGGCCCCTTGGAGCACGTGTGTTACTAGCTGAGAGGTTCTTTTGGAGTGGTTTGTGCTGGGAAGGACCTTAAAGATAATCTAGTTAAGGTGGTTAAGAACTGGATGTTGAGGTTGTGTCTTGAGAAAAACAGAAACACATAAATATGTAGAATTTTTAGCTTTTCTATTTACATTATCTTAGAAGATATTTTTTGGAAGAGCCCCTGTGTTCAATCTATTGCAGAGATACTCCTGAGTAAAGAACTTTCTTGCTGTTTTTGTATTGCTTTCTTATATCAGCAAGACTTGACACCTGACTCTTAGCCACAGGTTTTGGGATATCAAATAACTTAAACCTGCTTGGTCAACTGAATGTTTTCAGAGAAGTTTTGATAGCAAAATCCTGTGTGCCCATGCAGGTACTTTTTGCTTTTTTCCTAGCAAAAAGAAAAATTTAATTACTTTATTATAGCGAAGTTGGATAAGTACATTCCTTGCCTGGCATCCTCACTTGGCCTAGTAAATTTAAAAGACAGTTTTAATGGAATGTTCTTTTGATATCAGAATGGTTTCAGATCTTGCTAGCTGTTAATAGAAATGTGTTTGGGATAATGCTGCTTTGATGTACTGGTGCATGTGTGTGTTAGAGGTGGGATGCCTCAGCAGGGTCACTGCTGAGGGGCTCCTTAGTGTACCAGTGCCACCATCTACAGGATACCTGTTTGAGTACGGGGCTACAGCCTTGAGGAGATCCCAGTCCAGAGACAAGCAAGACTGCAGTGCAAGTGTTGAGATTTATTGAGACATGGCAGATGTGTTCTCTGGCAGTAAGATAAATAGAGTAATTTATGGAGATTGATTTGGATTTTGAAAACTAATAAGTAATGGTTGATCTTTTCTATTTTTTTTACCCCCTGTGGCAGAGAAGCTGAGCAATAATGTATCAGTGATGGAACCATCTGGCAAAGCCAGCAGCCTTTTTATGCACCAAACAGGCAATTCGAATCCCAGCCATCATGAAAATGGGTGCTACATGCTTTTATCTGTTCCCTTTAATGCTCACAAGATGCAGTGCTAAGTTGAGGCATGACAGTCTGATTCAGCAACTTTTAGCCTGTAGTATCCGAGCTCCTAGAGTGACCTACAGCAACTTCCTGTGTTTTTCTTGAATTTTTAAGGAGATAAATACTGTTCTTAGAATTACCAGTGGTTTGTGAATTAAAGAGATGATTCATAACTGATCTAGGTGGAAAAACAACACTTTGCTGTTTGGAAATGTGAAACCTAGCTCTAACCCAGAAAAATTAATTAATTTGTGGCTTTTAGCCAGTCACCTGGCTTCCTTATCCAAGCCTTCCCTATTTTTAAAACAGGAGCTATTAAACTCACTTCACAGATGCATGATGGGGAGAATTAATTACATGAGGTCAGTACAGGCCTTTTGAACTGGTAAGAGGTGCTGAAGTGCCAAATGTTATGGAGTTGGCAGTCCATGCTAATCCAAATTATTTTACTTGTGGATTTATATGGCAAACCCTCTGAACTCCAGGAATGTGGAACTGATCAGGGTGGAGGCTGACTAGGATTAAGTGAGGGATTGGAATGAAGTGCTGGAAATTCGTACTTTGGCAACATCCAGCATAACATGTTTTGCCCTTAGCACATTGGAAAATGATTTCTAAAAGCTTGTGCTGCCCTGCAGTAAGTTCTTTTGCCTGAAGACCTAAAGAATTCCTCACCTAAAGGCTTCTGTTGTCCTCCTTTATTTTATACTTTTCTACTGTGCTTTATGCCTTCGTGGTTAGGTGAAGTTGGATTTTACAGTGAGAACAGGGCTCAACCTCTGTCATGTGTGAAAAATGTACCATATCATCCCCAGGATAATAGCACTTACTCTTTGATTAGAGATTTTTTTTTCCCTGAGGATTTACAATTAGTCTGAAATCTGAGTTAAAATTAATTTATAGAAATGAGTCCTTGAAGAAAAAGTTAGGAATCCGTATTCAACTTAATTTGTTCCCAGTAGTTTTTATGACAATAGCCATGGCTCTTCAAATTCCCACTGTTGTTAAAGCTTACACAATCCTATGGACAGGCTGAATTTGAAGACTGTTTTTTTTTTTTTTCCTGTGAGGATTAATGGCCACTTACAGCCATTATTCTTCATAACTGAAAGTTTCTCCTTCAGCAGACGCTGAAGAGTAATCTTCTGCAGTGACTTCGACAAGCTGCCTTCTATCAGACTGGCCTCAGTCTACCATTGTTCTCCATGGGACTGTGGCCACAGGCAAAGGAGGCCACAGCCCCCGTGCCCTTGCTCTGCATGGGATTTTCCTCTGCCTCCTGACAGCACAGACTGCAAGTTTCTCTAAGGCAGTGGGAAGCTGGGCATTATGAAAAGCTTCCTCTTAATTCAAGGCAGTATATTGCCTTGGTGCCACTGAAAACAGGAGGCTGTAGCAGATGTTTGGGAAGGGGTGAATCTTCCAAGAGTTTCTTGAAAAGAATTTTAGACCTTTGCATTTGATGTTAGTAAAACAGCGTTATGAAAATAACATTAGAAGTGTATTATTAATCCTAAGCATTACTTCTGGAGAACTTCCTGTTATACCAGCTCTGCTCAGCTGGGAGGTCAAGACAGCCAAAGAGCCAGAGGAGAAGAGAGATGTGTAGGGAATTTGAACAGGGAAAGGTGAGGAAAAGACTAAAGGGAAAGCAGGGAGCTATGAGGAAGGAATGCTTTGCTGCGGATCTGCCTGAAGGAAAGGAAAATGGGAGCTGTTGAACTTGGATCTTTTCCAGGATCCAGACAAACCAACAGTAACCACATGTTTGTGATCTGGGCATGATGTTGCTTCAGTAGGGCAGAACTGATTTTGTTCTGATTTCACCACAGTGAAATGTTATATTCAGCTTTCTTTTAAATATAACCTTTGTCTTCGACTTTGTTGTGTTCAGAGCACTTGACTTTGGCGTACTTAACATCTCTGCAGTATGTTTTAAGTTGTTCTTCTCTCTCAACCCTGTCTGTGGATTTTAACTTATGATTTTGGTAATGCTGCTGAATTGTTGCAGCAGTGCTTTTAAGAAGGAAGGTGATGCATGGAAAAGGGTGGATGTTTGTACCATCTCCTGCATGCTGAGGTGTATATCTCTGTTGTTGCTTTGTTGTCATGGGTTTGGAAGCAAAGGAACTGGAAGAGAATTGATTGAGTGGTGTCTCATCTGGAAACAAAACCAAACCCTGTGATGAGATGATGTTTGTAGAATTCTCAATCTGCAGAAAGGACTGAAGGATGCTCCAGCTTAGTCATTCAAAGCTGGCCTCCTCCCCTCAGAAAAGGCTTCCAGCCAGCAGCCTGACTCCATCTGCTTAACTAGGATCTTGTAGACAATTTGCCAGTTGAACAAATTAAGAAAGAAGTAAAGGAAGGAAAATTACAAGTAGAGCTTTAGTACCCATTGATTAAAATATTCACACTCACAGCTTTTAAATATTTAGTAGCCTTCTGTGCACTTTTTTAGCATTGATGAATGAATAAGAATTTACTGTGGTTGTGAGGGGAAAGCATGTGTGTGAGTTCTTATTTTTTTTTTTTCTTGGAGTGAGAACTAAGTGCTTCCTTCAAGTCCAAGGTGAATGATATTTCTAGAGGAAGATGGGGTTGTATGTATGTGTTTAGACATGTTTATTCTCTATATTTGATCTGACCAATAATTAAATGGCCAAGTATGCCGGTTGTTCACCCTGCGTTGGAGGCTGCTGGTTCTGTTCCTTCCCTATCATTAATGCAAACCCAGACCTCATAGGCAGCGAACATGTGACACATCTGTCTGTCCTCCTGTGATCAATATCGTCCCTTCAGAGGTTCAACTTTTGGAAGCAGTTCCATAAAATACCAGTTATTCTTATTTGGATTTGATAAATTTAATTACTTGAAGCAATTAATTATTTATTTGCTTTGTATTGATTGTACTCCAAGGCGTTCTGACATCAATCTCATGGAGATCAGCACACTCTTATTAGGTGGGGAAAGTTTATGTTTCCAGGTCTGAGCATCCCATGGATTAGTTAGCTGAGATGTGCTTGTTGCTTCTGCTAGCAATTTTTCATTAGTGAAGTTGTATGTTTTGCACTCTACAAGAGAGTGGCTGGGAGTAATTTCCATGGGGAGTCTGACAGAGGTGTAGAAGGGAAGTAGTTCCCTCATTTCTGTGAATAAAACTTATGAAGAAATGACACAGGTTGTATCATGAATTCATGTTGTGGCATTGCCATCTATTTGTTGTATTACATGCCCTTTAATTAGGGCCAAGAGAGTGCTGTGCATTTCCTAATCAAACTCCTGTCGGTAGAGAATGAAATAAGATGAAAATATCGGTGTGTTTATTTTTAAAGAGAACTGCAAAGGATACAAAATTGTGTATGAACTAGAGAAGGTGAATCCAACATGTCTTTTCCTCAATTCTTATTTTTAGCTAAACCAAAAGGCACTTAATGTTAAATTGCTGAAAGAAAATGCATCCATCACCTTTTTTGTGGAGGTCATTGATGCGGGAGGGCATCTAGACCAAAGCCTTAGCAGGTTCTCGGGTATAAGGAGAGCACTCTGGGTACAGGAGTGGGATCACTTAGGGTGCAGGAATGGGATCTTTAAAATAAATTGCAGTTCTGGAAAGGACACTCCATGTTGCTGCTTTTGTTGAATCATCCAGTACCAAACAGTGTCCATGCAGTTTGAGGCCTCAGGGACCTTTGTCAGTCCTGGATTTGAGAAGCTTTTACTACCTTTGTGTGCCCACAGTGACACAGTCTTGAATGTCATTCATCAGCCAGTTTTATTGTGTGTAACATGTGCAGAGCTCCATATATATCACTTTTTTTCTTTCATTAGTGTAACCAATATAATGATTGGACTGTAATTAGTCACTGTGATTGTATTTGTGTAAGTGCAGATTCAGTTAAATTATTTAAGAGAAAAACAACATCAATTCAAGACTAGATGCATGTGTTGCTACACTTTCCTGTGTCTGATGTGAAAGTTTACATTACATTCTTGTACTATGGTAGAATGTCCTTGGAATTCCCCCTCCTGTGGCCTGTCTTAGGGCCCTCCCTGCAATCACAGGACACACTGCTGTGCTCTTGATTTGTTTCAGAAGCTGCAGACATTTCCATTTTCCACAGCCACCTCTACAGCTCTCAGCTTGGTCTCCATGCCTGTAGGGAGAGGCAAGAGTAGGACTATCTGGGAATGTGCAGATCTGCTTAAAGCAAACTACTGTAATGTCATTCTGATAATGTGCTTTTAGCATAGGATACCCACCAAAATGTTCTGTGCAGTTCTTTCTTCTGCACCATGTATTTTCTTAGTTTTTATGACGCAAACACTTTCTGTAGTCCTTTAACATTTGTTTTTTAGGCTTGCACTATTTTTAAAGCAAAAGGAATTTAAGGACAAGCAATCTCAGGATTGGTAAGTGGCTGATAATACTTTGCTTGCCAGAGGATGTCCATCTTCAAAATGGCAGGCAGTCCTGGCAAGGTGTGAGTTCCTCTTGTCTTCTCAGGTGTCTTGTTTCTTGTCATAGCCTATGTGTCAAATGGGGAGAAAGCTGATGCTTTCCAGGTTCTTGGCCATAATTGAGTAGATTCCAAGTAGCCCTAATTTTAGGCCACTTGTACTGTTTCAAAGCAATCTATACCCCCTTTCCAGGGGAGAAGGGGTGGGAGAGTATGAAAACCTTGAAGACCCTTTTGCCTGTACTGGTGAAAACCCTTCATGCTGACACATTGAAGCCCCAGAACTTCGGTTCCTTCAGAAAATATTTAGCTTTACCCCTTGAATCAGTGCTACAGGTGAATAATGAGGCATTAATGTTTATAGGATCAGTGTGCTGCTTCTTTGCCATATGCCAAGGTGTGCTGAGCTTCTCTGGTATCTGTTGGCCTCCCTCATCTTGACAAAGCTTTCACTAAGTATATTTCTGTAAAACTGGGTTAATTTACTAGAAGGATGCAAGTATGGAATTTACAGTTTTGCACAACTGATTTAGGAATTTGTGAGGTACGTCTAACCACAGTCCAAAAATCCCTTAAATAACCATTTACGTAAGTTGCTATAGAAATGTTTTCTTTTTAAAAGATTGGTTTATTTGGCATTAAGCCTCACTGGATCAACTGGAGCAAGTTGATGGTCATGTGCCCCTCCAGAGAGATGGCTGTGTTTAATGTCCCACATAGCATCGGAGAGATGGCATATAGTGGTATTACTCCTAATTTTCACCTGTGCAAGATCTTAATGTGGCAGATCAGCAGGCACAGACAGAAGACACAGAGTCCATAGCTGTAGGCTGGGGCAGAGGGGAGCATGTATGTTTATTGAGGCAGAGAATATCTGTGCAATTTCACACTTCTCTAGTTTTTGCATATACTCATTGCACTTGCCCATCCACCTTCCACTGCAGCACTTCAGTTCCATACAGGGAAGCACTTCAGAATTTCAGAAATGTGCAGGTTCATATCTAAAACTGAATTTTTCAGCTGAGGTTTTTCAAATTTCAGAGCTCTAAGACTGAACTACTTAATATGGTTCTTTCCTTCCTTGAGTCTTAAAACTGTGCAGGAGTGGAGGCTCTCTGCTCCTGCAGAGTAGAGCCATGCAGCCCAGGAATATTTGACCTTCAGGCAGAAAATGCAAAAAGCATTATTAATTTGAAACTTTAGCACTACTTCCTGGAAATCCACTAAACCATTCAGTACTCTAAAGATATCCATGAAAAAAGTGCCTAATAAGAAAGTTTTCTTGGTGCTGAAATCCACAAGGAAGGTGGTTTTCAATGTCAGTGAGTTGTATTATAATGCTGAACGATACTGGTGCTGGTGCATAAAACCACAGTTTACAGCTGTACAGACACAGGTCAGATTTTAGGATTAATGTTTTTAGGACAGTTATATTGTTTAGGGTTGGAGAAGGCTGATTTTAAGGAGAAGCTTACCTTAAACTTGAATTAAAATGAAGTGCAGCGTCAGGGAAGGGTACACGTGTAATATTCAAATAACCACTGGTTAACTTTAAAAACCTTGTATTTTGGTGATAGACCAAACAAAAGGTTTCAGCACAAAAGAAGATTTTTTGGGGAGGAGTGGGAAATTGGGGGCATCAGAAAAGGAGCATTTATGAAGAAAGTGATGAATTGAGAGCAGGACACTTAAGATGGCCACACAGATACAATCACTCAAGAGCCCTGATTGAATCTGATCCTGCAGACCTCTTCCATTCCTGCTGCAGGTCCCCATGGCAGTCTCTACCTGCCAGGTGGTGATGCTGTGAGATATAACAGGATTGTGTTGCAAGCTCTGCTGTTACTTAGACTTCATTACTAAAATAGATTCAAATACACTTACAACTATGCTTAAAAGTATTAGCATAAATCATGAAAACTGAATGGCACACAAAAATAGATTAGCCGAGTCTGTTTGGGGAGGCTATATCTTCAGTTATTTCTTACCCTGTTTGTTCATTTAATGAATTTTGCCAATTAGCAATTAATTTGCAGTCATTAGTGTGAATTAGCAAGGTTTTGTTGGCGGAATGCCTCGAACATTAAATAAAAACCCTGTATCATGCAAAACCTCAAGAGTACTCCCATGGTGAGGTCCTGTACAGAAATGGAACTGCAGAGGGTCCACCCTAGTCCCAGCCCTTGCTGTGAAGGTGTCGTGGGTGCTCTGTTCTGATCTTTTTAAACTGCATGACCAACTCTGGAGCAATATCTGCCTCCTTCACAGGAGAGCAGGGCAGGTTAGTGCCCTGTATTCCATGCTCCCAGACCAAGTGCATGTCAGCAGAGGCCGTGTATCCCAGGCTTCTCTCTATATAGGCAGGCTTTGGTACTGTGGCTTTGGTGTTGACTCGCAATTTTCTGTAGCTCTTTATTTTTCTCTTGGTACACTCAGTTCATGTGTTTAATGCAGGTTGTTTATAGCAAGGACAAAGGATTACAGTCCTTAAATCAAAAGTGATGTTGGTGTAATTATAAGCACAGGCTGGTGTTGCAAAGAGGGCTGTAGGGAGAGCCTGTCAAAGGAGAAGAGCATCCAAAATATAGTAACCTCAAAAATCCCAGCTAATCAGTTTTCTGACGGGAGCAATCTGTTTCCCAGGTATTATTATTATATGGGGACTTTAAAGATAATAAATAACAATAATAGTCTACTATGAGGAAGGAAAGAAAAGGGCAAATGCCATTCACCTCAGAAGCTGTGGTTGCTCACTGGAGTTCTCTGAGGAACATAATTTTCCTCAGCCCCTGAGGAGGCCTCTATCCATGACAACACCAAGAACATCTCAGGAGCTGTGGTATCAGCAGTAAGGTTGCCTGAAGGGGTGTTTTCATTAATGCAGAGATAAGGCCCACAGAAACCACATATCCCAGTGCAGACATCATGAGCCAGAGAGCTCTTCTCTGGGCTGCTGGCTGGGACTCGTGGCCCCTGCAGATTGCCACATTCTTTGGGAATGAGGGCCAAGTGAGCACCACTTCCAGCACTATGCTGCTTCTCTGGATATCTGCTTGAAAGATCAAAACAAAGAAGGGCTTCCTGAAGTAAGCTTGGTCTTATCAGAGCTGTACAGAGCATGAAGACTTGTCTTTTGCAACAAGGCAGCCCAACTAACGGACCTTGGCTAACAGATTATCAGCAGCATTTGAGTAATAGACTGCTCATTTAGTTTTAATACATTTTGCATAGAGAGCAATCAGCCTTCATCAGTCTTAGAGATGAATTGGCTTAGCCAGCTAAATTCTAAAGATATTAGTCTGACAGCAGCCACATAAATCATAACATTTTCTTAATGATGGTAAAATTAAAATATACTCTTGCTTTGAGAAACCAATGAAGCCTTCCTGTTTGCTGATCCTCCTGCCTGAATTAAAAGGAAGCTTAATTGATATGGTTTTAAACTAAACTCACTGTCCCACTCTTCCTCAGCATCTCATGTTCCTTTCTTTGAAGTTAAATTAATTTGTCCTGCCTCTCCCTGCTCTATCCTCTAATCTTCAAGAGTGTCAGTGAAGACCAGACTCCTGTGGGACATGATCCAGACGTGCACATCACAGTTGAAGGCTTTGCCAGGTTGTTGTCACTGCCAGTAGTTGCTTGAGCTAGTGGAGGCCTCCCAAGAGGAACGCCTGTGCTCTTCCTCTAACCAAAAAACCAAGACCTCCTGTCTGTCTACCTAGCCTAGCCAAGGATGAACTTTTCTTGTCGTTTGTTCCTGAAGCTGGCTTGGTGCCCAGCATGCTTTTGCCAGAAGGGAAATGAACAGAAGGGAATCCTGCCTTTGGCTAAAAAGGCTCCAATGTCTGGTGTTGGGGCAGGGGTGAAGACACTCTCAGGGCTGTGATAAAATCGCACAATACTTGTGTGACTCTTCAGGCTCTTCAGTGGGGAGATGCTGGGCTCATTGTGTCCGTCAAGTTAAGGGTAATACCTACTGACTAGGTCAGCCCATACCTCCCCAAGCTGAGGCAGAGCTGGGTATGTCACCTATTTAAATGTTCTGTATGATTCCTCATGGCGCAGAACAATTCTTTGGGCTGAACCCTCTTGCTTTCAGGGATGTCTTCCTGATGTTCTAGACTGGCCACTCAGTCTTCTGCTAAGCTGTGCAAAGTGACAGCAGGCCTTCCTTGGCATCCTGCTGCTAGCTGCAGCATGGCACCCATCAAATAAACAGAACATCTCCTGTTCCAGTGCTCTGGGCTGCCTTATCTTAGGGCTCTATCCTGTCCTTTTCAGCAGAGCCTGTGCAGGTAGTCTGTGCAGCAGAGCTCCTTAGAAAAACCTCTTCCAGTGAGATTTTTTTCCAGTTGAGACTCTGGGTTGAAGACTTGTCTGAAATCCAAATATGTTATAATTTTGACAGTCTTTCTTCTGCTAAAACAATCATTTTGTGGTGAATTGCAAAGAATTGGTTTCTTTACAAGTAGGAAAGAAGTATGAAATTGACTGCTGTGCAGAAACCCCAGCACTAAGCCAAAGACCTTTGGGGTTAAAAAAAAAAGGCAGAGGCATCCTAATAGTCCTTACCTGTGCTAACTGTTTGCATGAAGGTGTGTTTTTGTTTTTTCTGTAGTGCTTCTGTTGGATTCTCTGGGTCAGGCTGGTTTCTTGGAAATCCTCCTCTGATAGTCCTATTGGTCCTTTGCTGGGGTTTTTCTTGGGGTGCTAATATCTGTCAAAAAGGACCTGGTGCTTCTCAGCACATACCGTGAAAGGCCCATTTCCCTGAGGTGCTCTATGGCATCCATACTCTGGTTTCTTGGCTGACGTGATGTCATGGAGAAGGCAGGATTTCCCACAGGTCCTGCACTGGTGTTGTGGAGCAGCTGATGGGACATAGCCATAGCTGAGTTAAGGTTAGAGCTCTCACCATTTGGGGATGTGTGTGCACATGCAGTGCTCCTGCATCCAGAGGAATTAGGAAGTTCCAGATGGAGCCTCTTGGCATTTTTGTGTTGGGGCAGTGAGCACTGGAAGTGATGGGTCTAATGTGGGAGACTGATGTTGGGCTGCCTGCTTTGGGCAACTTCAGCCTGTGAAGTAAGGTGACCACAGGCCCTCCCACTGAGCTCTCTTCAGAGGCCAGTTTTAAGGTGGAGTGAATAATGTTTCTTCCTTCAGGTAATTTTGCAGACTCATGGTTGGTTTGGCTGAGGTTTGGGCCCCTGGTCAGTAAATGGTGTGTGCAGGATGCTCTTGCCTCCTGGCTGCTCAATGGCCTGCCAGGCAACTTGGGTTGGTGATTGGGATCCCCAGGTTGAGGTGTGAGGTCACCTTTCCAGGGTTGGATGTGGAGGGGCAGCCTGTGCTTGTGCAAAAGGGTGTTTGGTAATGCACTCTTGAGAGCCATTTCTTTCCTGGTGCATCTTCTAGCGTAGCTGAGTGCTTTCATTTTTTCTTGGATATATCTGCAGGGCTTGGAAACCTGTTCTCCCTGCCATATTGTGCCAGCTGCGTTTGTGCTGCTGGTAATCTAATAAATGCTTGGTCTGAGCAGCTAGCACTCCTGCTAGAGCCCAAATGAATGCAGAGGAAGGACCCTGCTAAGTGTGTGCATTCTTCCTCTCCTGGCCAGCTCCAATTCCCTTTCATAGCTCACATCTGATGCTTCCTCTCTCACCTAGCCCCTTAGCTCCGATGTAAATGTGTGTGCACACTTCTGCCAGTCAAGTAACTGTGCTCTCTCTGTCTCTCCCCTTTGTTACAAAGCCTGCTCTGTAAATGAATCCCACAGGTCTGGGGCTCAGCAGGTAAAAGGAGAAGTGAGTCTGTTAGCGCCTGAGTCTAATCAGGCCGGCTAAAGCGAATAAAGTAGGGCAGCATTGCACATTAGCCACTGTGTAAATGAGCCCTTTGATGGGCTGGGCACCGCGGGAGAGGGTTTGAAGCCAAGAAGAACTTTTGTTGTTAATTCAGTGACACATGGAAACTGTAAAACAGCGTGTCTTGCACACACACAAGAGAGAAAATAAAAGCCCTCACGACCGGGCTTTTCAATACCTGCCCTCGGACCTAGTCTGAAAACTTTCAGCCCCTGTCTCCCTCTCTTACCACTTGATTTTGCTTTCTCTCCCTTTCTTTTTTTGTTCCCCCTGCACTATAAAAAGAAAAGCTCTCTTGCCTTTTGAACTAGACGGCTGTGAGTGAGGGCTATCTCTGAGCTGTGTGGCTCTGTTACCTTTGTGTTCCAGATGAAACTGCCAAGCTCGGTGGGACAGAAGAAGATTAAAGCCCTGGAGCAGATGCTGATGGAACTCGGAGTAGGTGAGTAAAGGGGGCACGCGAGAGAGAAAGAGACACACAGAGCTAGCCTTTGTTCTCAAGATGGGCTATTTTTTCCCCTAGTAATACAGCCAGTTTCTTGAATAACAGTATGTGAACGGTTTTTAAAATATTTTATGTGTTTAAAAAAAAAGAGAGGGTAAAAGCCAGAACAAGATGCACAGGGTTTTTTTTTTTTTCCTCCCAGTAGAAAAATCTTTTAAAAGAGCCTTTGTTTCTCTCTTGTTTGGGCCTTTTTAACTATCAAGAGAGGCAGCTCAGTATTAGGAAGGCAAATCTCAGCCTTGCCGGGAGAGGTACTTCTAAGTGTGTTAGTGACCACTGCACGAGCATTGTTCAGGGCTGCCCTGTCTTGCTTTTAAGCTTCATTTCCTCTTAATTTACTGCTCACGGTGGCAAGTCCAAAATGCATCTGGGACTGTTCATCCCCCCTTTATAGGTTGCATGCTGTGTGAAAATCTGGAGCATCTCTGCTGAAAGGCGAGTAAACACACATCCCTCACTCTTGAACTCGAGTGTCTTAGCAGCTGAAAGAAGGGTTCACTTAACATGTACAATACCTGCTCGTGGCTAGAGGGGGAGAAGTGCAGCCCATGGCCAGCAGCTGCTTTCCATGCAGTGGGGACAGTTTGCAGGTATTACAGGTCCCAGCATGCAGTGTCTCTTGATTGGGCACCTGATGTTCCTTTCCCCCCCCCAACTGTGGCTGAAGAGATACTTAAAGGTAGGAAAAGAGAAAAATAGAAAAACAGAAGCCTCACTAATGATTTACAAGAGATTACTGAGCCTGTTCCCAGCACTGACTTCTGTTAAGTGTTGTTAGTTTTTTGCCCCAACTGATTTTATGGCTCGATTTGTTGTCTCGGAGACTGTGCCATTCTGAAGGCCTCCTGTGGCTGGTGAAAGTGGCTCAGCCAGGATGGTTTCCTCTTTCTGCTGTAGAACTAAGGGAGTTGCTGTTTGTGTTTGCTAGGGAAGCCTGGGGGAAGCATGTGAGTGCTTCTTGGAGCTCACGTTCCATGAGGGTAAGGAGGGGTTCCTGACTCCCCTCTCCTGCCTCACAGAACACACATAATCTTGAGGGTCTCTTGGGGCTCCAGCCCTGCTGTACCTCAGAGTGCAGAACCATACCTGGGCTTTGTGGGGGTGAACACAGTGCCAGCAGGAAGGGGGTCATGTGGGCAGCCCTGCAGACAGGGGCTACTGCACGAGGGCAAACATGCAGATCTTCATTCTTCTGCAGCAATTGCAGCTCTTCCTGGCTCTATGTGTGTGCGTGGTGGGGTGCAGCAGAATGCAAGGTGTGGGGAGGTGATCTGATAGTTGCTACTACAAACAGGTCTGTAACACAGCAGCAGAGCAGTTCTCTGCCTTGGACCTGCCCTAGGAGGAGCAATAAGAGAGGCAGCAGAGCTCAGCCTGTCCACCCATTGTTGGTGAAGGTGTAGGGAACAGCAGGAGCTCTTCTGCCCTTTGCAGCAGTGTGGATCCAGTCTCTCTGTAAGACGGAGCTCCCTTCATGTGACCTGACCCTTCATGGGTGGCAAGGTTGAATCATCTGGTCTTCCATCATCCTTCACTTGCTGTGTCCTGGACTTCGCAGGTTCACCCTTAGTCCTTGGTCAGAACAAAAGGACAGCCTGAAAAATAGGTGTGCAGCCCTTAGGGACACCAGTTGCTACTGATCCATGTGATTGGAGCAAGGTTCCTGGCATATCCTTGTGGGAATAAAAGAGCAGCCGAGACCTTTATAGGGATTTTTCATTGTAGGGTTGTAGGTCTGGGTGTTTAACAGGGCATCTTTTCTCCCTAGATCTCAACCCTATGCCCACAGAGGAGATTGTGCAGATGTTCAATGAGCTGCGGAGCGACCTGGTGCTGCTGTACGAGCTGAAACAAGCCTTTGCCAACTGCGAGTATGAGCTGCAGATGTTACGGCACCGCTATGAGGCCCTGGCCAAAGCTGGGAGCATCGGCCCCCTCAGCGTGGAAGGTGCCCATCCAGATGGCCAGACAGGGCTCAGCATCGAGGAGGGCAAGGGCGATACCAAGGACCAGATCATTGATGTAGTAGGAGCACCACTGACCCCCAACTCGGTGAGAAGGAAGGTCGGGGGGGCAGAACAGGGCGCACTCAGGTCTCCGACGCAGATGCCCTGACAAGCGCTGGGGATGCTGCCCTGCTCTCCCTCCAGGCATGCGCGTCCAAGGGAGCAGAACACGCCTGTTCCCCCCCAAGTCCCAGTGCTGCTCTCTGGGCTTGTCTCCTGTGCTGGACAGTGTTCTTGGTGCTACAGGTGGGGTCAGCAGGGCTTTCTACATCCTGCATGCAGGCAGATGGCTTGGTGTGGGTGCCACCGTGGACCAAAGCGGTGAGGCTTTGGATGATGAGAGCTTGTTCTAAGGCAGCAACAGTACAGTTGCAAACCTGAGGCATTTTCCCTCTAGACACAGCCTCATAAAGGTTGCTCAGTGGAGGGAAGCGAGTGGGGAAAGCAGTCTTCAGGTGATGATACATGACCTGCCCAAGATCCTGGAGTCAAGCGGTAGCCCTGCCTGGAGCAGGAGGCTTGGGAAGGACAGAGGTGTTTGAAGAGCAGAGGAGGGTTTCTATACTCTACTTCCAGTGCCAAGAAAGAAAAGCCAGGCCTAGGGCTTCTTCCAGTGCAAGCCCTGTGGCCATGTCCTGTGCATGTACCTCTGCAGGATGTGAATCACCGGCCTCTCCTCCCTGCCTCCCGGAGGGCAGGTTGCCCAGCCCCTCACCACTGCCTCAGGGCCAAGGGTAAGCCTGGGGATCAGCTGAGGCTGCTTTCCCCTCTGTGCAGTCCCCTGGCACAGCTGAGCTGAACTGCCTGATGAAAGCTGCCCATCTCCACACCGTGGCATCCCTGACGCCTCCAATGCACTGCCCCTGGTAGCGGCACAGACCTTTACTTTCTAAAATGTATAATGTATTGCAGGATATTGAGAACACCTTATCTGTCAACGGCAGAGGCAACACGTTAACCTGGACTTGAGTAATGTCCTATTTGATTGTGACAATGTTGAGTCGTAAGGAAGAGTTCCACTGAGACAGGTTCATGTTTGTAAAGGAGTCTTTTGAATTATTATTTTTTTCCCTACTGCATTCAATCTGGAATCTCACCCCTCCCTCCCTGCGGTCTGGAGTGTCCTGGTTTGCAAACTTTTCGGGCTGATTTACAGTACACTTGGTCTCCCTTGAGAACTGGCTTGTTGGGAAGGTGGGAGAGATGGTGGTGGTGGCTGTAACTGCAGGAGGAGGGAGCCCATGCGTGAGTTTCTGACCACATTGTTCCTCAGTGCCACCTCCTGGAATTGGAAACAAAGGCATGGACCCAGACAGCACAGAGAGGGTTAAACTGACCTGGTCTCTGACATATTTGAAAGAAATATAATCAAGTTAATTCACTGCAAGGCAAATTCAGTACCTAAAGGGCCTCCATGTTAAATACAGCACTGACCTTTACTGGCTGATTACACAAAGACGACACAATTAGATTAGTCCAAGACAAAAGGTCAAGCACATTCACACTGTGACCATTTTTTGCTACCTTTTTGGGGGGGGGGAAAATTACATCCCAGCTGGAGGGGTATTTTGGAGAGGAAGAGGATGGGGCTGCTGTACCATATTCTGCCTGGCTCAGATATGTTTGGAGAGTCAGGCAGGGCCTGGCACTGTGCTTGCCCTGAACCTTTCTACAGTTGTTGGGCTATGTGGAGGTGGGAGAGATCAACACCCTGCAGCCCACGGCCAGCTTTTCCAAAGATAGGCTGAGCTGAGTAGAGGTCATGTCCTGGTGATCCTCCCTGCCCTGCCCAGAGCTGGCAGATGCAGCTCCAGTGCCTCTTGTCCAGCATCATGGCTGAAATTTGCCTCTGGAAGATTGTTTGGCTTGTTCAGCACTGAGAAGGGGAATGGCTGGTGGGTGCATGCATGTGTCCCCACCCTGCACAGTGATGGCCCTGAGGTGTCCCAGGCCGTGGTGGGGACAGCTAGGCCAGGACATGGTGCTGAGGAAGCAGCCTGTGGAGGCACAGTGCTGTGTCCCCGCCCCACGGTGCTGGTATCAGGGCAGCAGTGTGGCTGGTGGTGGGAGCAGGCAGCTCTGGAGCACGGCAGTGTGTTTTGATGGCCCTTCCCTTGCCTCCTGCAGCTGTGGGTGCTTGGCCATGATGCCTGCCCTTGTCCTGCTGCAGTGGTTTAACCCTGCCATGCCCAGCCTTGAACTCCTGAGTTCAAGCGTGTGCTTTGCCACTGAGCTGCCAGGGCCTTTGGGGGAATCATGTAATCTCCCTCCTTCAAATTCCTCTGAGTTGGAGAATCCCTTTGTGCTGTCTAGCACTGCCTGTCCATGGCACTCTACATGTTGGATTAAGCATGGATTATTTCAGCCTCCAAACCAGCTGCTCCCATGAAGTCAGATTTGTTTCCCTGGAGAGAAGTATTTTGCTCCAGATGTTGGAGGGAGTGAGTGGCAAAGCCAGGAATAGGACTCGGAGTCCTGACTCCTGAGTGCTGCCTGGCATGCCTGGATTCCTTTCCAGGAATTGGAATGAATGGGCAAAGGCACACCAGGGTCTTTGAGGATACTGGTTTTGTCAGCAGCTGTCTGCCAGCACCCTGCTTGGCCAGCAGTGGGGATGGGGACATGTCAGCAGGGTGTGTCAGCCAAGCTGGGAGAGGCATCTGTCTCAGAGCCCATGGGGCAGTGGGAAGCCTGGTGCTGTCCTGCCCTGCTGCGTCCACTACTTTTCTCCTACCCTGGCTACCTGTCCACCCTCTCCCAGGGATTGCAGTGCCCATGGCTGACCATTAAAGCTGAGCTGGGATCCCCCCAGTGCTGTTTGAGGCTGACCCCGGTAGGGACTTTACTCGGGGCCTTCAGGAGGTGAAAGGTGAGCCGAACTCGGAACAAATTAGTTCCAAGCAGAAGTTCAGCCAGTTACTCCAGATTGGATCCTTTGATTTCCACAACTCAGACTCCACTCAGTGATCTGTAATGAGTGACTCTCAGAAATCCTCACATTGCAGCACTTTGTTCCTGAGCTCACAAGTCAGCCCATTAATGGGTAAAGGAAAGGACCTTGAGTCTAAGAAGTCTCGGGTTCAGAGTCAGAATTATTTGACTTTTAAGCTTCCTTTATCTGAACTCCTGCTGACTTCTTGTTTTCTGAGCCTGTTTGAAAGCTAGAAGTTACATTGTTAAGATCAAACATTCTCTCTTTCCAGATGGAGTTACAATATCTGTCTTTTATATATATATATTTTAATATATATAGTGTATATATACCAGGGTGTATATATATTCTTCTCTTTTTTTTAATCGTTCTTTCCATTAAAAGAAACTAGACTTGTAAGCTCTTGTAAATTATAATGTAAAACATTTTTTTTAACCAGACAGTTCCCAATTTTGCCCGAGGCAACTGGAATAGCTGTGCCACGGAAGGCAATAGGAAGGTGATTAATATGAATTTGTGACATATTTGAAAGATGGGTCTTTTGCCATATAAAGATTATCAAACACATGTGCTCTTCCCCATTAATTCTGCAGCCCTCCCAGGAAAGCCACAAAGCCCAGCTCCTTTGTTTCCAGGGTGGGTTTTTGTTTTTTAAATGTACCTTTCGGTCCCCTTGATTACCCTGTATTTGATTTTTATAGGGCATCTGCTCACTCTGCTATGTGGGTTTTCTGGCCCTTTTATTTCCCAGTTAATCGGATCCCACAAAGGCAGCGGTGCCAGGGCCTCTGACGAAATCCGTGTGTGTGTTGTATTTAACTTTCAGCCGTGCAAATTCCATGCTCTGTTTGCCGTCTGCCCGGCGGGAACTGGGGGCCGCTTCCCGCCAGGGGAGGCGGCAGGGCCTCCCACGACGTGCTCTGCCGCCGGGAGCAGGGATGGGCAGGGCTGGCTCCTTCCCGAGAGCGGGTCCCTGCTGCCTTGTCCATCCCCTGGGTGCTTGTGGGCTGGGGCAGTGGCTCTGCAGGGCTGTGGGAATGGGAGGGCTGCGATGCCGGGCACGGCAGGCACCAGGCTGCAGTCACTGTGCCAGTGCAGCGCTGGCCTGTGCCACTGCCTGCTGTGCCTGTGCCCTGGGGTCCCGGGGCTCTGGCACCTCCTGTCCCTGCAGCACCCAGCACACCTGGTAGCTGTGCTGTGCTTGGGGCACCCCACACACAGAGCCCAGCTCTGGTTGCTGACCCTGCCGTGGATGTGGGCACAGGGTCCGTGTGGCACCTGGCACAGTCTCACTGCAGTGCAGTGATGAGGCTGGGGGAAGGTCAGGTCCCACTTGGTGACAGTGGCCCCAGCTTTTCGAGGCCTGGGCGCAGCCCTGAACCTTCTCCCTGGAGCTTGCCAGCCTTGTGCAGGTATATCGGTGTGCACTGCCCAGAAAAGGGGTGGGGTTTTTGAGGAGCCCTGGATTTTTGTCAGCCTCCTGATCTGCTCCTGGGCCACATCACAGCAGGTCTGGATAGCAGAGGATCATTTCCAGGCTCTGACCTGTCCCATGTCAAGCATGCCTCACACAGCTGCCTGTAGCACAGAGCTGTTCTGCCCTTCTCTCAGTGTCCTGCTCCTTAGGGCTTGGTGCATGCTGGCTGCTTGGACAGGGCTCCTGGCACCACCGAGTTCTTGCAGAGCTCAGCCCCTTCCTCCTGGCCATCCCAAAGCCCTGTTAATGTCAGGGAGGTAACATCCCCTGTGAGGGTGCTGTCCCACCCCCGTGTCACTGTTGGATTAGCTCTGTCCCTCCTGTCAGGCAGAGACCTGGCTCTGCCTTCAGCCAGGCAGTGTAGTCTATTTGGCACTGCCTAGAGTGCTGCCATGGGGCTAGCTCTGGGACAGGTGGGTGTGTTTGCCACAACCCAAGTGCTCCCACCTGCTGTTCCTGGTTTTTCTTCTTTCCTGTCTCCCTTTTGGAGGAGAGAAAGTAAGGGGAGTTGGCCTCCAGCTTTCTCCATCAAGAAGGCAAAGAAACCATGAGCACTCTGTGCAGGGTGAGGATGAGGAGGTGCAGGGCCAGTGCTGACTGTCCTGGACCCCCTAGGGGCTGCTGGCTGCTTGTCCTGGGACAGGACAGGGGTCTTGCTGGGGCAAACACTGCAGCACTTCAAAGAAAAGTGGGAGCTATCCCGTACCTAGTGCTGTACACTGTCTGACCTCCAGAGCAGCGCAACTTCCAGGCACTTGTAGCAGGTGTTGGAGAGCTGCCCCAGGGATGTGCAAGGCTCTGCCCCAGGCCACTCATGGCTGCCCTGTGGCCACTAGCCCTGGTGCATGGAGCTGTCTCACCCCCATCCCAGGCAGCCTGGGTGCCACTGACCCTATTGGGAGCTGCTGGCTGCCAGTGGCTGCCCCTAAGCCCATTTGCCTCAGTCACCAGGTTACAGCTGGAGTTGCTGCAGCCCCTGCTGCCTTTGAGGCTACCATATCCTGAGCCAGGCTGGAGAGCTCCTTCCACCATCCCACGTGCCCAGCCCTTGTGTAGCTGTTCTCTTGCAGTAACTCCTGCGTACCTGACACCTCTAAGTGCTGCCTTGCCTGAGTGAGGGGCCGCCCCTGCTGGAAACACTTGTGTTGTCCCTAGCACTCACTGTCAGCAGAGTTGTTCTTCCTGCTGCCCACACAAGGCTTCAGTCTGTGGTGGGAGGGGCCCCTGATCCCTGCTCTCATGTTTTGCAGGGCCTTGGAGGGGCTGAAGCATCACAATGGGAGCTTGTGTTTATGTGCTGCCCACTGTGGGCACTAGTGGCCCTGGCTGCATGCCCTGCTCTGGGCTGCTGCCCACCCTGTGTCCCCTGCACCTGCCTTCCAAGAGTAACTGGCCATCATCGATCCACTGTGACAATGTCCTCTGAGTCACATTCTTGCCTGCAGGAGTAGAGGACAAAGGCCAAGTTCTTAGTTTTCATAAAAAACTAATTAGACGACTCCCATCGAAAAAGGGTCAATAAAGCTGATCAGGGGATGCACAGAGGGAACTGGTAAAACCCCTGTGACCTTTGCATGGAGCAAGTGGCCTGGACTGCCCCTGCCCTCTGGTAGTTGCCCACTCGGTGCTGGCTAGATACTTGCATCCCTGTCACCCAGTGGCACTCTAGCACAGGGCAGGTTCCCTGGCCACCTGTCTGCAGTGGTGTTTTCTGCACAGCTGGGTATGGCTCCTGCACCCCACAGTGTTGCAGTCAGTGTTGCTGGCTCAGCTGGCCAGGGCAGAGCAGGTGCCCCAGGGCCCAGCAGAGCCACGCTGGCTCTATTCTGTAGCCAAGATGCTCCAAATGCAGTGGCAGCTGTGTGGGTACAGTGTGCCAGGCTACAGGCTGGGGTGACAGGTGCCAGTGGAATGTAGTGGTGGTTGTCACCCTGCACTGGGGAGAAAACTGCATGGGGTTGCACCCATGGATAAGGCCCAGCTGTGATGGGCTGGTGGGACCCTCAGGGCAGAGCTGCCTTGGGGCACAGGCAAACCCGAGGTGGTGGTTGGGCTGGTGCCCACCCACAGTGTCCATGCTGGACAGTGGGGCAGTGGTCCCAGCAGCAGGGAATCCTGACTGCCCTTTCACAGCCAAAACCCTTGCCTTTTATGGGGAACATGGATGTGCCATACCCCAGGGAGCACCCTACTCCCACGTAGCCAGGTGCACTTCCCTGCCTCTGTCCCCCCATACAAACTTGCAAATGCATGGGCACAGCCTGGGCTCCTTTACCCCCAAACTTTATTCATGTGGCACATTTACAGCAAGGATTGGAATAACTAGACAATGAAAATGCTGGGGTTGCATTATCGGTTGGTTTAACTGGAACACCACACACCATGCAGTCATGTACCGCCAAGTTCAGTGCCTGTATTGCCCTTCTGGCTGCCGTCACCGGCTTCGCTCCAGGCCATGCACGCACGGGCCTGGGGCTGCAGCCTCCCTGCAGGTCAGTGCCCGGACGAGGGCTCCATTCAGCAGGGCCCTGGGGCTGGGTGACACTGAGAGGATGTGCGCCCTCAGCCCGCCCCACGGCTCCCCCCAACCGCCCTGGCCAGCCGGGAGCCCACCCAGCCGGAGGGGATGTGCTCGGCAACTCTCTCAGGCAACAAGCCAGCTGCTGCTGAGCGTCCGCGGGGACCTGTGAGGGGCACAGCACGGCGGGGGGGCTGAGCCTCAGCTCGGGAACCGAGGGAGGTTGCGGGGAGCACGCTCAGGGGCCTGGGGCAATTTGCAGCTCCCCTGCTCAGGTACCTGTGGGCCGGGGGCCAGCGCGCGCTGGCACGTCCACCACCGGACACGGACACGGTGCTGTGGCGGGCCTGTCCCCCATGGAGCTGGAATTGATCGGCGGGGACGAGGCAGGGCTGGGCGTCCCACCCAGCCCCGCAAGAGGCACGAGCAGACGGAACGGGGACGGGACGGGGCTCCATGCGGACACTGTCACCTCCCTCCTGCCGCCCGCCTGTCCGCTGGGCCCCTGCCTCACTGAAGGGAGCCCTCCGGGGCCCTGCAGCCCACGGTGGGGCTGCCAGGGGCTCTGCAGCGGAGAATACAGGCACTTCACCTTGAACATAAAGAGACGGATCGCGTTTGTCACATACAGGAGTCAGAGAGGGGTTAGTGTTGACTCAAAAAGGGGAAAAGGCGCTCAGGGGAGAGGCGGGGGGAGCTGGCGGGGAGGGCGAGGGGCCGCCTCGACACGCTGAGCCTCCGCGAGTGCTGCCCGAGTGCAGGCACACACCGGCATCGCTGCAGCAGCGATGAGGCCTGAAAACATAAAACCAGAGAAGAGAAAGAAGAAGGGAAGGTGGGTATGGCCCATGCCAGGGTGGAGATGGGGGATGCTCTGGCTACGGGGTGGGAGAGGGAGGACGGGGTGGGATATGGAGGGAGGGACGGAAATCAGGAGCCAAAGAAAAAGAACGAACTACAAGTCTAAAATGTGGTGCAAGCGCCCTACGCGGCTGTCCGCTAGCATGGCATAATGTCCGGAGCAGCCCAGAGAGGGAGTCACATCAGGTCTACACAGATTTGCCTTCCCATATATACAACCTCTACTGGAGTTAACAGCTGAAATTGAGATTTTTTTTGTGTCGGTTCCTCTGGCCTCGGTTGCCGTTTTTTTTTTAATGCTGGAGCCCATCCTCCCCGCCTCACCGGCACCGGGCACATGCAGCCCTTGCCTGGCTTGCCTCGGGGGATCAAAAAGGTTTGGAGGTCTGCTTGAAGATGAAGCCTCTATGGGCCAGTGTCTTCATGATGTTGGCAATGTTCTTGCAATCGTCTAAGGAGAAAGCACAGAGATACTGGGTTAGAGGCATGATCCAAACAGGAGTTGTTGGAGCAAGTTCTGAATCCCATGTCGCGCCTGTGTCCTCACCAGTCCAGGTACTCTGTTCCAAGGACCTTGCAGTGATGTGGCGTGATTGCAGAATTCCCAGTCCCAGCACTGGCCACCTGTATCCCAGTATGACCCAGTGCTGCCCTGAGATAGATCCATGCCCTGGACCTGAAGGTCAGGTGATCCATGTCCCCACCAGAGCCAGCCCACGGTGCCTCTCTATGCCCACCAACCAGAGTCTGACAAGTGACAGGTGGCTGGGACAGCAAGCCACAGCCACTCCTGGTGCTGGGCCATGGCAGAGCAGCAAGATGGGAAGGGGAAGGCTCTGGTATTATTTACCTGGGACTAAACTCAGGCACCGTTTGCTAAAATAGAAGCTGGGCTTAAATTGATTCCTAGTGTCTATATTTCATGTTGAAAATTGGCTTGTAAATCCATGTTTTGATCTATGAGGGCCGTCTCCTTAAGAAAAAGCAAGAGTAAATGTGTAATTTCTCCCTTGACAGCACACGGCGCAGAGGCGATCCTTCTTCCCGCTCCCCTCCGTTTCGGGACAGCTCCACTCGTTCCGATTACCACTCTTTCTTCCTCGCCCCACGCCTTGATGTCTCCATTTCATTACCGCCCGCCCATTTATCAAGCTGTTACCGTAAGGGTGACTTTGCCCACTTGCGTGTGGCAGCGGGGCCTGGCTGACACGGGGAGAGGGTGCCCCGGAAGGGGGGTGCAGGCAAGGCCCCCCTCTCCCCGCCGCTGCTGGATGGATGTTGTGGTGGAGGGAAGGCTGCATCATTACTGATGTGTAAATGATAAAGAAGCCTCCACATCCATCTCCCAACTGTAAATCCAGGGAGTGCTTTATAATCAAGCTACAGCGATAATAATGTGAAATTAGGTCTCTCTATCAACGGGAGGAGGCCTTTTAATCACAGCTTAAAGGGTGCAAACGCTGTTTATCATAATTGAACTGTATCCGGGCTAATTGTGGCCATATTTCACTGTCTAGGAGACAGCGGGCTGCCTGCTGACAGTGCTGCGTGCCGGATTGAGGGCCCCCCGCAGCTGGGCAGCGCTGTCCTGCTGCCAGGCATCTGCCTGCAGGGATGGGGCTGCCCGGCCTCCTGGATGTTCCCTGCCAGACCACAGCACTGCCCAGCCCTGCTGTGCCCAGTGACCCGCTGGCAAAGACATCACTTGTCCACCAGCATCTGTTGGAGATTCAGGACTTTCCCCATGCACAGCTCCCCAAGGGGCTGCCATGAGCTGCCAGGGACCCTCCTGGTTGATGGTTGGCAGTGAAAGAAGTAACATCCCCATCAGTGCCACGTGTCTCTGGAGTGTCCCCTGAGGCCCTCTCATGGCACCCCTTCCTGTCACTTGTGTGCCAGACAGGGGACAGCAGCTGGGCATGAGGACAGCCCAACAAAGAAGGGGGCCCCCAGCCCACTGACTGGCATGGGGGCAGAGATGAGCCCATCTCTCTGTGCTATCATCCTTTCTGCTGCCCAAGGTGACACTGATGGCTGCGTAAGGCCCCTGGAGGTGACAGGTGTCCTGCCCAGCCAAGCCACAATGCCAACTCCTGCTGTTATCACTTGTTCCCACTCAAGCGATCCCCTCACTGTCCTTAGAATCGCCTGCTCTATCTCATCCCCCAGACAACTGAGCCCCTTGGAAAGCCCTCAGCCCTTGGATCCAGCTGCCAGTGGGACCTAACAGGGTAATAGTGGCTTGAAAGCTGGGGAAACAGAGGTAAGAGGAGTGCAACTGTCCGTGGCCAAAGTACCCCTGCCCAGCAAGCCCTGGCCTGATACCCCCAAAAAGTAACAGCAAAGCAAATCCTGGAGCTGTGGCAGGTGGGTGGCAAGTGAGCAGTTTGGATGTGAAAGCATAGCCCCACGTGTCCCACTGCCAACCTCACAGCTTTCATCATTGCCCCGTGCTAGAATGGGCACTGGGACTTGACTATTGCTCCATATTGCTGAGGGGGAACTGCACAGAGACTAGGCAGCGGCAGCAAGACCCCACGGCACTTTCTGGGATTCGCAAGCTGGTCCCTGGGGACAGTGTTTGGAACCACTCTCTGCTTCTTGCACCCCATCATCTGCCTCCCCAAAACCCCAGTGTGCTCTGTTGCCAGGTGCCAGCGCTGGGACACACCCTGAACTCTGAGCTGCCACCCTGCAAAACCGGTGGGATGCTGTTGGGTCAATGGCACCCACATGCCCATGCCGCTAGTGCTGTCCTTGCTGTCCCAAACGATGCCACAGCCCCTGGCATGGAGTGTGCCAAGCTCATCATATGTCATTTAGTGAGACTCATTCCAAATCAGTGCTAAGGTAAACACGCTTATTATAATTATCCATGTAAAAAAAAATCAACAACAGCAGAACAACTTTCTAATATGCAATTACAGCCATCTATTGATTTTACAATGTAATCCGCTCCGATTGATTTAATAACACAATTATAGGCTGGCTCTCGGGATATTAGAGTGGGAGATTTTCATAAACTCCAAAGCAAAAAACTAAGCGGCTTTTAAAACAACACAGTCAGATGGCTGTTTGGGGAATTATTAACAATATGAAATCCTCTAAATCTGGCCGTCGTTACCTTGTGAAAGGAATTTCTATGACAAAAATGGCAATTGACAGCCTAAGAGAGCGCGACCGGGATTGTTCTGCTGCTTTTCAGTGCTTAATCCATTGCAAAGGTGACCACGGGGTGGGGGACAAGCAGAGTCCGAGGCTGGCAGGAGGGCACAGGTAGCCCTGCCCACCCTGTAGCCCCCACCCAGCCCAGTTCTCCCTGCGGGGCACATGGCTGTGGTGGTGCTGCCCCAGCACCCAGGCTGGCACCCACCAACCTGTCCCATCTGGTGACCCAACCTGGGGCCGGGGAGGCTGGCAGGTTGTGGAGCCCCCCAACTTGATCCCCATCCTGGCACACTTGGCGTGTCCCAGTCCCAGACACGTCCAGGGGCCTGAGGGGTGCCCACCTGTATCATAAGGCTGAACAGGGGGATGGGATGAAGGTGGTCCCACGCTGATGGCCAGCACAGCTCTGCACAGGCGCGCACATGCACGCACGCCCCCGCTCTCCTCCCGCTCACTCCCTCAATGTATTCCTGACTTTATGGGCACATTTTTCTTGTCAAGCTGACAGGGTTGCTAAGTGGATTTCTCCCTGATATGCGGACGGATTATCACATTACTCCAATGTCCTACACAAACATATTACTTTATATTCAATAGCCCTAATGAATATAAACTGCTTTTTCTTTTTTTTGGGGTGGGGGGTAATCTATAGATTTTTAATGAGGGCACTATTAACTCCCTCCTCTTTAAAACAGACTTAGGTGCAGCCTCTGAGTAGAAAATCAATGGTGTTATTGTAGGAATATTGTATATTGATATTGTAATAATAAGATGCAATTGATTTAGGGGTGTTGTATGGTGTGTGTGAAAGGGGTCAGCCTGGGGTTATCCTACCTCATGCAAACAGAGAAGTGGCTCTGCCCTCCCTCCCTGCCCCTCACCTTGCTGTGCTGCTTCTGAGCATTGCCCCATGTCCCCGTGCAGTGGCCCAGGATGACTGGGATTGAGCTTGCCCTGAGGTGCTGGGTTCTGGGGCTGGCTACCTCTGAGACCCTCCTTTGGTCCAGCTGCCAGTGCCATGTGGGGTAACGTGACACCCCAGCCTCCACTCACTCTCGCTGGCTTAGTCCACTAGGTTTTAACCCTCCTGCTCCATGTGTTTCAGCATTACTCACTGTGACACCACACTGCCTCCACACCCTCGTTTCAGCCCTCTCCATGTCCTGCCAAGCTCTCACTGTGGTGACAGCCAAGGACAGCAACATGTGCACACACATGGGGCAGCAGGATGCTGTCCTAGATTAGGCTGGAGTTTGTGGCCATTCAACATCATTGGTCACCTTGTCCTTGGAGGGACACAGACATTCCCATTGCACTCCTCTGCTGAGATGGAAGCAGAAAGTCCCCAGCTCATGGCACTGGGCTGACTGCCTGGCGTGGGCCCTCCCACCAGCCACTGCACGGCGGCACTGCTGTGAACCCAACCTGAGCTCAAGGATTCCATCAGCAGGAGTCTGTGCTGCTGGATCAGGCTGCCAGCAGCAGCAATGTTCACTCCAGGAGAGCATCACCTCCATACCCAGCCCAGGCACTAGGGAGAAGGGCAAGGGCTGCATCCCTATGGGTGCCAACATTTGTCCCACCTCTCCCACCTCCCCACAGGATCAAACCACACAGACACCTCCACCACGGGGGCTCAGGGGGCTGAGTGCTGCTGCAACTGCTGTGCACTGGGCCGAGACGCTCCTGGAGCAAGGAGGGAGCTTTTCCATCCCAGCAGCTGCCCCGGTGGGCTGTGGGTGGTCAGGGATTGCAGGGCCCCCCCCAAACACGCTCATTTGGAGGCAACCCCACCGCACCCCGCACCTGTGCTATGGCCGGGAAGACGGATCACCCCCGGCCCAAGCTGAGCAGGTCCATATTTAAACTGTCCCCATGCTTTATGGGCTGTACCAGAACTGATGCTCAGGCACCGAGGGGCCATTTGTCAATGTTCTAATGGCAGATTACTGTTAATGAATAATATCACCGCTGCCTTTGTATAACAGCTCCCTGCAAAGCGGAAACAGGGCCGCCCGGCCACGCCACCCAGAGCCTCCCCACCGCTGCCCCCGGGTGACAGCAGGTGGCCTTGTGAGTGGCAGCAGCCGTATGGACCGCAGAGATCTCACACAGTCTGGCACTGCTGCTGGCGTCCTCAGCAATCACGAATGGGGGCACTGGGTGCTGTGTCCCCACAGTGGGCCGTGCTGCTCCCTGTGAGCAGGAATGTCACTGTCAGGGCAGGGAGTGACAGCATTTTCCTAGTATACAGAGCCAGGCTCTTGTGTCACTCACCCTGTCCACACTGGAGCTGGGATTTTGTGTCTGATCTGAATCCATCCCCACCATGACATTCTGGTCAAGGTGGGGACACCAGGATGCCCTCCACAGTGGCAACAAGGATGTGTCAGAACCAAGTGCTCCCAGGGATCCACAGGGACACCAGGGATGGTCCTGCTGAGCTGCTCCCAAATTAATGGCCTCATAAGCCTGCGCATGGGGCAAGGGGCTGTGCATGTCCCGCACAGCCGGCAGGTATATTAGGTGCAGCTGACAGCGACGTGCAGAATATTAAGAATAACTTACCTCATTATCTGCAATTACGTTACTGCCACACACCTCATTTCTTCACGAAGAAAAGAAAATTAGTTTTATATTGACTTCATCCCAGTGCCTCCCTGCCTGCCCCACCACAGAGCACCCGCACAGGCTCTGAAGAGGGGTTGGACACAACTCATACTCATCCTCCCCCAACCTGTGTCTGTCCCAGGGGGACAGGATGCCTGTCCCACTCCCTGCACACTGGGGTCAGCAAGACATCCAAATCCAGTTTACCCCAGCAAGGACATTGGAGCAGGGAGGGCCCATCTCTGGCAGTTCCCAGGTCAGCAGGAAGTGCAGCAAAAGGGGACCAGTCTTGACCATCAACCTGCTGCCTTGGGCACTTTCTTTCTCCCACCCAGGCTGCACACTGTCACCCCATAGGAGACAAGATGCTTCCTCCTATCCTCTGCACTGGGAACCCCTCATGTCATGCACCCACCATGCTGGCCCCCTCCCAGGGCAGAGCTGGGTGGCTGGGGCCTCTGAACTGCAAGACACCCGGCTGTTGAGACACCTTCTAGCCCCACAGGCTGCTGGACAGCCTGGCACAGGCGATGCCATGTGGGGAAACCACGACAGCTGGGGCACCCCTGCTGGAGGGAATGGGCAGCAGGGGCTGAGCTGTCTTGCAACATTCCCAACAACTCCTGGAGCCCATGAGTCCAAAAGGTATCAATGTTGCTGGGGCCAAGGGTGACACAGAATGTACAGAGACCTCAGTTTGTCCTTCAGCCTCTGTGCCTGTACCTGCATTTCCAGCATCCCCTGGCTGTGCAAACAAAACGAATGCTGCCATCACCCCACTCCTGGCTGTGGCCACTCACCGTCCAGGAGAGAAGGAGAGCGGCACGCACAGCAATACAGGGAAAAAAGCCAATTTCATCTTTATTAGAAGGAGATTTCTCTTTTAGTAATAAGCACACTTCAAATAATTAGCGTGTTTTACGTAATAATGAAATTATGGAAATGCAGGCCACTTATTCAAACAAGTCACCATTACCATATTTTTAAATATTAGACTTAATTAGAGTTTATCACTTCAGAGAAGTACGAGGAGTGGAGATTTTTTTCCTTTACAAAAAAAATCCTCATAAAGTGTTTATTAAGAGCGGGTAAGAAGGGGATAATGATCTGTTTGGAAATTAAGGCAATCAAACATTTAATGCTCTGCACTCCTGTAGGCAAAAGCATTCAAATGAGTCAATTATACATCCATTATCCAGGCACGATTAAACAAGGCAGGACGGGGAATTTGTCCTCCGCATCATGCGATTGTCGTGAGGACTTATGTCCACTTAAAGGCAGCTAATAAAACACTAAACTTGGGAAGAAGAGGAAAAGAGGACTGAGCCAAGGGAAGAAAAGGGAAGAGAGGCAGCAGGTCAGCAGGACTGCAGAAGGGTGAGTGTGGGAGGTGGGCAAGGATGGAGCTGTATCTACATCCCAGCCCCTCATAAATCACAGTAATTAAGTTAACATGAAAATCAACTTCACCATCCCGTTAAATTACAGCATTTGCATATTAGGACTCAAATGAAGTAGGTAGCAGGCAAGGGGGCTGGGAGGCATGCACCAAAAAGGGAACCATTTATTACAGTGAATAACTAATTTCAGAATTTATAGCGCTGGATTTTCGTTCCTGCGCCATTTATATTACAGAAGGAAATTAAGGGGCGGGCAGGAGGCTGGCTGGACATCTTTCTGCGTTATTGCTTGTCTGCCATTTGCAAATCATTATTAATTGTGGCCCATGTCGCTGGTGCAGCAGGGCAGGGTGCCTGGACAGCCAGAGCAGACACACATATCTCTTCATCAGGACCCCAGCCGCTAGCCCTGGAGAGCCAATTACCCCTCCCTGATTGGTATCAGATAAGGAGGGAATTTTTACAAATTAGGGAATAAATAGAATTTCCACACGTGGAGCAGGGAGGGCTTGAGAGGCAGTAATGAAAAACGATACATCACCATCAGCCAGACAACCCTATTCATACGCCGATGCATTACACTCACTACTCATAATCCCACCGAGTGACAGACAACCACCGAGCCGGCCGAGCCGGAGGGGAGCACATCCCGATGGCCGGAGCACGGTCTCCAGCCACCGGGGCTCTTGTGGCAGGCCAGGGAGGTCCTCGTTCCACCAGCCCCATGGCCCAGCCTCTACCGTGACCTCGAGGACTGCACACAGCCTGCACGGCATCACTCAGCTGCGTGGGCAGTGGGCACAGACCTCCTGGCACGGGAGCCATCTCTGCTCTGGAGCCCAGCAGGACAAGCCTCCAAACTCAGCCCCAAGTTTGGTGGTTAGAGTCTCCCAGCTGAATCCAAGCCCCTCACCAGTCTCCCACATCCCTGTGGGTAAAGCACATCTTCCCCAAAATTATCCAGTCCAAACTGTGACCTGAAGAAGACTGCTGCCTCCCTCAGTGGCTCATGGCAGCATCCTGCTATTAGAGGATCCCTACCTATTTTCTAAATTCTGCTTGTGTTTTTGTACTCTCCAGCCCCCAAATCAGCCCCCACAGCTCTCAGTTTTGCTGCTCAGCCAGCCCTGGGTACCCCAGAGCAATGAAATCCCTGTCACCTTGTGAGCAACACTGGGTTCAAAAATGCCACAGGAGCAAAGGATGTGCTCCTATATGGGTCTGCTCCATTAAGAATGGGCTAAGGATTGAATATCTCCATTTCCCTTAAGCCACTGAGGCAGCCCCAGTGCCAGCCCTTACTCAGGGCAGACCCCAGAGCCACAGCTGCCTGTGTCCCCCACACCAGCACACCCACTTCCCAACCGTGGCAGCTCCCTGTGGCAGCACAGTCCTTTTCCTGGGCTGTGACAGTGTTGGATTGCCCTGGGAAAAGAGCAGGCATCCAGATAACGGGGCCTGGCATGTGGCTGGCCTCAGAATGAGCAAATCCTGGAAGTGCAGGGACCCCGCTGACATTCGTGAGCCCAGTTTGCTCTGTGCTCCCGAGTGCCGGAGCTGCGCGCCTCCGCGCCTGTAATTAGCTCTCCCTTATGACAAGCACGTCACTAAACAAAATGCTCGGCAGATCAATCTTGCCTGTAAGTCACGCAGCCTTTAATTTATTCAGCATACAATGTCGCTCCACCGCTGGCTTCCTGTAATTTATACCGTACACTGTCGTGTATTATTTAACTCGTCTGAGTGTTTTACAGCTCCCCTCAAAGTCGCCATGCAAAATAAAGTCATGGCAGGGCACTGGCAAGGTGCAGGGAGGATGCAAACTGCCCTCTTGCTGATACAGGACACCTGGCCTGGCTCAGGGACAAGGTGATGGTGACAAGTTGCTGCAGAAGTTGGTGGCTCAGACCCTCATGTGGGCGGGAATGAGAATGGAAGATGGATTCCCACACGAGCCCAGTAAACTGCAGGCTCCAATGCTGGTGATTCCTTAGAGGAGGAAAGAATGCTGGCAGGGGGGGAGAGGGCAGCAGGACTCTTGTCCGGCCCTGAAAGCAGGAGTGAGTTCTACCCCAAAACTGGGGTAAGGACTGGGTTAGACTGGGCTGAGAAGTGGCCAGTAGCTGGTGCAGCTGCTCTGAGCAGCTCATCAAGGGCTTGTCTTTGGCCATGCAGCTGAATGGAAACCGTCAGTGATGTAAAGCTGGATATCCTCCACAGGGAAGGTTAAAACCTCTGTTCAGTGTAAAGTTGCCATATCTAAGCACTTATGATCATGATATTTATGGCTAGTTTATTCCAGGCTGTTAAAGGCAGCAGTAGTTATCCACAGATAAAGGGAATTCGACTCCCTTGACACCTTTTCTCCCTGCAGTGAAGGCATGCCTGGCCGGAGCTGGGTGCTCGTGGTGTTGTAACTTATCCGATGGTCCCTGCCAGAGGCAGCATGGGGGGCCAGACATGCAGATGCTTGGCATGGCAGGGATGGTGGCTCTGTTTTTCCTGTGTGGAAGTCGTGGGTACAGACACAGGAGATGCTCTCTCCCTGCCCCTGGCTGATGCTGCATGGGCCAGGTTGTCCCTGGGCTGCAGGGAGCAGTTTGGTTTGACCTCCACCACTGCTGCTGCCTCTGTTCCACATCCAGCTTCTGACACCCAGTCCCACCACTGGGATTGGGACCCTAATTAGGGAGAAATTTCAAGGTAGAGATGAGTGAGTTTATAAAGATGAGTTTCTCCTGCCTGAGTGACATGAGATGTCAGAGAAAGGAAATAAAAGGCAAGAATGCAATTCCAGTGCTGCCAAGAGTGTGTCGCAAGTCCTAATGGAAAGTTCTCCTGCTCTTTAAAGCTTGGTCAGATGGCCTAGTTATTGCTTTAAAAGGACCAAGAATCAAACTGTGATGCTGCACTCGAAGCCTTCAAATAAAGCGAGCTGTGTTTCTGCAAGTCCAGCGAGGCAGAGGCAGGCGATTACACAGAGGAGGGCAGGTCTCTCTATCTTGGAGGGAGACCTACCTATTTTTAAACATTAGCTGTAAATCAGCAGCTCACCTCTTTGTCTAACCCAAACCCTCTCTCGCCTTCTGGAGGAGAGATCAAACACCAGCCCTGCTGCCATTGTTTCTCTCCCAGCGAGATGGATGCGGGACTGTAATCTTCCCACAAAGCTGCATGCTTCAAAGGTATCAAAAGGGCTTATTAAAAGTCCTTGGAAAGTAATTTAATACCATCCCAAAAGGCTGGAAAAATCAGCGCTGGCAGCTCAAAATATAACCTGGCAAAGAAGATGGCCCCCTGTTCAACATAGTCTGTGGGCAGCTGCACACAGCGCCAGGGTACTTGGGCACACAGACCTGCCACCTCCCTGGGCTGTGCCCGCTCTGGTGCTGTCTGGTCTCCTGTCAGGAAGACAGCCAGGTGAAACAGAGTGTGGGGGACTCTGTGAGACTGTGTCCCCACCAAGGGCTTTGCTGGGCCAGAGATGTCTTCATGTGGTGTGAACAGTGTGGACAGAGGGCATCTATCTGCCCCGGGCTCTGCTCCCCTTGTTGAGCCAGAGAGCCCTGCACTGTCCCAGAGGTAAGATTTCAGGCTTACCCCTGGAACATAAAAATCACTCTGTGGCTTTTCCAGCCATCTCAGCAGCTGCTGGAGCAGCAGCTTCATGCAAAGCTTGCCCAGACTGCTGGGCTGGAGAGAGCCACCTGCAAAGTGGATGTGCGACAGTCCTTACCTGGTGCAGACAGGAATGTCAGTCAGACCTGCAAAGCCATGTAAGAGAGCCGTCTGTGTGAGATAGAGCTGCGTATCTCTGCAGGGATGGGCGGCACACGTGCCTTCCCACGAGTGCATTCGTGCAGCAGGCACATGCTCACAGTCACAGCAGCATGAGGGCTGTGCTCCTCTGTATCCCCCCCAGCCAGTCCCTGCTTCTGACCTCAGGCAATGCACGGGACCCTGGGGCTGCGTCCCATCTGAATGGTGCAGGCTCCCGTGGAAAGGGGCAGGGGATAGAAATTAACGCTCCAGCCTCTGTCTCATCCTGCCCATTAGCGGGGCTGTTTTACTCCGGATCATTAAATATGTATATCTTATTACACGCCTTGTTACAGTATTGAGCTCTATTGACTGATAATAAATTCCAAGCATCATCCTGGTCATAAATTTATCTGGAGATGATGAAGACTCAATAATCTAGTCATGCAGATAATATGATAGGGCCTTAAAAAAGATCATTACATTATATGCCAAAATTAAAAGTGAAATACACTTTATTAACACTGTTTCCACACTTGGGGCCATAACTTGTTATATCCCCTCTTGCCCTCCCAGCAACCAGCATGCCATCCCTCAGGTCAGGCATAAAAGGCGAAGTAAAGCAGAGCTGCCACAGCTCTACCCTAGCAGGAACCTGGCAGAAGGGTATGGGGCAGGGGGGGGCAGGTGGCACAGACAGGACGTCCCAGCTTGACTCCAAAGATGTTGGGTCCTGCCTGGTACAGCATTGCTGCCCTGCCCATTGGGCCATGGGTCCTGAGCATCCAGGTATTTCAACAAACCCCCACCTGATGGGGCCTGCAGGCCCTGGCTGCAGTCATTGGAACAAAAGACAGCCTTGTGTACCACATTTAGAAGGAAAACATAACTTTCTGCAGCTTCAGGTCTCCTGAGAAAGCTGCTCACCCACTGGGGTTAACCCAACAGCTCTCACCTGGCAGCTTCTCTCTACAGGCTCGGGCAAGCTGCAGAGCCAAGACAGGGGTCCCCACTCATGCCTGGCCATGCTGCAGTGGCACAGAGAGGTACAGAGCAGAAATGGGGATGGGGGTGCAGTGGGTGACCCTCGGAGAGAGGAGGGCACCCAGCAGGCTCCCAGCACCCCAGTGCCAGTCTCATTGAGCTGTCCCTTGGTAAGATAGCGAGGGCTGGGCAGCTCCCAACCACCTGCCCCAGGGTCTGCGGTTGGCCCCCTTCTTCCACTGGCCTTCCAAAGACATTCCTCTTCTTTAATAAGGTCACAACCATTTAAACTCCTCTGATGAGGGCAGGTGGCTGGTGCCCTCCTGCCTGGCAGGGCAGGCCTGGCCACGCTCTCAACTGCAGATCAATGGCACACAGCAAGTTTAAAGCATCCCCACCCCAGCCCCCCTTCCTTCGGCCACCTTCCTCTCCAGACACGCAAGGTGACAAGCGCTGGGGGGCCCATGGATCAATGCTGCGACACGGATCGGCTGCCGAGAAAAACCAATTGCAGATCAGATGGAAACCGACTTCTTCTTGTATCTGCCCGGCTCTCTCAGGGATAGATTGGCTGGAGAAATCCGATGGTGAGAAGAGACAAAGGGGGAGGTGATGGGGAGAGGAGGAAAGGGCTGATAATGCTCCTGCCGCGGCTCTAATCTGTGACAGCCCGAGGATTTGCTGAAAACCATTATCACACTGCTCTCCCTTCTCTTGTCCCTGATAAAGCCTCGGCTAATCTGTTTGTTGCACGTATTGAACAATGCATTTAGCGAAACAAGGGGTGTGTGTGCCCGCCGAGCACATTTTTTTCCCCTGCACTCCTGCCTCACTGAGAGGCGATGGGGGAGCAGGGAGAGCACAGATGGTTTTGGGTGCAGACTTGGTGTGGAGTATGGGCTGAAGTGCCATGCCTAGCATAGGGAAACATCTCTGCTGACTGCCCTTAGCGAGTTTTGGAAGCGTTTCTCTAGGTGCTGTGTTCCATCTTTAAAATGCAGTCGCAAAGGGCGATGAGCTAAGCCCTGGCGATGCAGCAGTGCCCTGAGAATCCCAGCAGGAATTCCACTGCACACCCAGCCGCACTCCCACGGGGCACAGCAGCCGAGATGGGGAGACACAGGGAGTCTGTACCCCGGGAACAGCTCCCGGGCCACTCATATACCGGAGTTTGGCTCGGCTACTGCCTGCCAGTCCCAGTGATGACCTCGTCCCTCCCCTTTGTTGAGAGGCGCTTTCTCCGGGGAGAAGAGATAATTCAGTGGCTGTGAAAGCCCAGACCTGGGGCTCCCGCAGCCGCCTGTTACAAACAGTTCTAGTGGAACATTAATTATAGTAATTTAGCCGTGGAACACTAACTGCAGCCAGTGCAATAGCATTCAGTACATTAGTGGCTATAACCCACTCCTTAAAAAAGACATTTGGTTACTGACAGCTGATAAAATGAGTTGTGAAGCATAACCAAAGGGGAAAAAAAACCAAACANCTAGGGGTCACAGGAGGTGCAGGCGGAGGGGTAGGAGGTGTCGAGGGAGCCCCAACAGGCACCCTCCAGCCCGGCACCCTCCCAACCCAGCACATGGCCCATGGGCCAGCGGGCTCCCAGTGCCTCGGGCAGGACGAGGCGAGGCGGGGGCACGGCTGCGACTAGGCAGTATGTCAAACAGAAGGACATTTCCTTCTATCTCCCAGCCGCCGCCCCAGGGCACAATCCACCTACATTCAATCTTTACTCCACTACACATGTTTCCTTTCCAGCCTCGGATTATTTTTTATCATCAAATTACTGTGGTGATAAGATGGAGTAGATGTGATAGGGAGCAGAGCGTTTGTCCTTCCCTCTTTCCCCCGCCTCCCGCAGCATTCCTCCTTCCTCCACCACCCCCAGCCTCCTGCCCTGAGCAGGTAGGGTGGTACCCAAATATCAGGGGGTGAGGAGAGACCCACACTGCAGCCGGATTCGCTGGCTGGGACCAACCCGTGGCTGACAGTGAGTGCCTGGGTGGAGGCAGGCTGCAGGTGGCCATCAAGCTGTCTGGAAAAACTTGCAGGTGTTGTGGTGTGGGACCCCACCAGCAGCTGGAGCCCAGCATCTGCTCCCCACTGCTCTGCCACAGCACCTTGACTCCCTCAGAGCACCCAGTGCCCAGCCTGGCATCACAGGTGAGACAGCACAGTGGCACCGGTGAGGCAGCAGGGACACAGGGAGCCCTGGTGCAGGGGTGGCCAGGAAAAGTACAGCCATGCTGTTACCAGCCCCAGAAGCGCTGCGAGGCCCTGCTGTGATGAATCCTCCCCTTCTCCTTGTTTACTCCAGTCTGCAACAAATGAGTCTCTGTCTGTCCAGGGATAGCTCATCTGGAGGAATGCTCTTTCAGACCTCTCCCTCTAATCCCTATTAATTTAAATAATGCTTGCCCACTCTTCTCAAACTATTTATTATTTATCAGGTTTGTTTATTTGTAGCTAACAGGTAGCGCTCAGCATGCGTCCCCGGCACAGGGACAGGGGCTGTTCATCACACTGGCTCCCCTGCCATCCACCATCCGTCAATTACTCCTGCTTCCTTTAATTAGTAATGAGGACTAATATCTCTGCCTGGGATGGTGGCTGAAGCGGAACTTCCCTCCGGTGGCATCTGAGCAGCACAAGGGAGGGGATGAAAAATAAATAACTGCGCCAGGCTGTGGCTGCTGCTCCTGACTGAGTAGGGGTGCTCGCCAAACCCACACACTCCTTCACAGAGAGGGTCTGGTTCCCTGTACACCAGAGGCTCCTACCCAACAGGGCAGGGGAGGTGATGCCTGCCAGGTGCCAATCCACGGGTGCCCCTTCCTGCACAGCAGGGCCATCCCAAACCACGACGGGGCCCCTGCTGAGTCCCAGATGCTGAACTCTGCATGGGTATCAGCAAGGGGAAGTCTAAATTAAATGCCTATTAGAGCCTCTGGCCTCGTCTGGCAGGCCCAGGGAGCTCTGTATCAGAACATGCCATCCAGAGGCAGCCTAATAGCGAAGGCAGCACATGATATAAATGGAGCCCCTTTGATTTATTGACTGGGAGAAGTTTTTACACGATAGCCCATTAAGACGGACGGCTCTGTTTACAGCCAGGCCATCTAGCTATAGGGACCCTGCACTGGATGGTGTGTTTTGCTATTGCTCTTCAGGCAGACATCTCATTAAGGGGAACAGCATATGGAGCTCTTTGGATCTATACTTCACGAGTCCTGAGGGAGGCTTTTACCATTTTTAATAAGCGGGCAAGGTTAGCAAACCTGCAACGCAGTGACCTCCCCTCCCTGTGCGATGGATCTCCCTGAAACGCAGAGAGCTGGACTCACCGGGTGTATGTGGGACTCCATAAATCACCTCCCCACTGCCATCCAGGGAAACCAGCTGGGGGGATGGCAATGGGAGTATGGAGAAGGCAACACCACAGCCAAAATGGAATGGCAGCCATGCATGGCACAGCCAAACACAGTGGGGGCAGGCAGCTTGGTGGGCAGTGATGTGCAGTGTGCCCTTGCCCACTGTGCTGGTCGGGTGATGGGCATCACATGGGTGACTCAGATGGCAAAGGTGCTTTAAGGAGAGAGTGTTAACATGATAGCCCACAGTGAAGGAAACAAAACCCCCAGCTGGATGTTGAGGGGGGATTATTCCATATTCAGTAACACGGCTGTTTAGGAGAACAAATAATCTCTGTCGAAGAACTCTGGCTCTTCTCCGATCTGATAAAGCCCTGCAGCCTACAGGCAAGCTGGTCCCTGCAGGGACTGCCACGGATGAATGCCATGGGCTGGAGCTGCTAAGGCAGGAGGAGGATCAGGAAGGCAGGCACATGGGGTGAGCCACCATGGGACATGGTGGACATACTGCAAACAGCTCACCCAGAACACTTTTCCAAAGCAGAAGGGCTTGTGCAAGGTTTAGGTGTTACTGCTCAGCAACTCTTATACCCCTAGGGACAGTAGCACAGACACATGGCCTCAAGGTGGTGATGACACAAGCTAATATCAGAGCTCCCACCATATCCTCCTGGCCTGGGTACACAGCTGTGTGCCCAGTCACTCCCCAACAACAGCTATCTGGCTCTTGCCCATCAGCCAGACCTCAAACCCCTGTTTTCCACTCTTGTAGTACCAGCTGAGTACTATAATCATCACCAATCACTGGCATTTAACTTAGACATCCAAAATTCACACCAGGGAAAAACCATCAGAAAAGCAGGGAACTGAGAATGTGATTGTTTCCTTTTGAAAAGTTTGCTTAACTCTGCCTGGGAAAGAGAGAAGGCAAAGAAGGAGAAACAGACAGACATGGTGGCATATTTGGGCTGCTTTCCAGCAATTCTCTCACAAACAGTCTGAGCATCTTTGAAATGAAATTTTGTAGGCGATTAGCTCACAATGTGAACTTAATTGCTTTTGGTATTTAAAAAAAACCCATTAAATTAAATGGCCAAGATATTGAGGCTTAAGCAATGGCTGCTTCTAATGCACAGTAACTACCAGCCTCATTAAAGGAACACCACATCCAGCAGCAGAATGCACAGACCCATGTGATGTGACCAGTGCAGATTGAACCCTCCCTCCCTGCTCACACTCTGTGGGTGAGAGGATCTTCAACAGCCATAAGAGGATGGCTCAGAGCAAGGCTGGCATGGAGCAGCAGCATGCCAAGCTCCTGGTTCACCAAACCTTCTTTGCTGGACAAGACAAGCCAGACCTTGTCTGGAAGCCAAGGGAGTATCAGGCTCCTTCAGCTTGACAAGAGGAGCAGCTGGAGTGGCACAGTGCCACACTGCAGGACATGTGAGTCTTGCTCTTCCAGGACATGAAAGTGATGTCCACCAATCCACTTTGATTACTGTTCCTTGGGGATCACACAGTGCTTGCACTGCTCACACTCAGAGTGTGGCAGGTATCACAGCTCCCACGGGTGACTATGAAGTGATGGGAGCTTGGTTGGTACCATTTGTCCCCACAGACAGCCCCAAAGCTGGCACCTTGCACCTCTTTACAACAGCACTGTGCAAAGGAGCTCTCCTTCACCACATGACTTGTAGCATTGCCCTGCTTTGCATTTAGTGCCACAACGCAGCAGTGCTTTCACCTTACTTTACTTGTTTGTTTAAATTATTTACACTCCTTAGATGGAAGATTGCTCTCCAACAGGAGCATCCTTTTGGCTGCTGCAGCTTTAAAATGACTTGCATCCATCACTCAATCGCTTTCAGGTCAAACACACGCTCCTGACTTAATGACCACATTTCCGCAGCAACAAATCTGTCACCGCTGTTTGTTTAAAGCCAACAATCTGTAGGAGCTCTGTGTGCAAGGATTGAATTAACTCAGCATCTGAATGACTGTGGTGCCAGATCATTCAAATTGCACCTTTCCTGAGATCTTCCAGCAATGTTAATTAATGTTCCTTGGGTTATGTGCAACATGCTGCAGCGGACAGGGTTGCTGGAGAGAGCAAAGCCTGACCCCTGTAGGCAAAGAGACATGAGAGCTGTGTTCTTGGCTGCCCCGACCCCAGGAGCACATCGGGGATGTCTGCTGGGAACAAGGAGGGGCTGGTGGCTCCCTCTTGCTCTGATGTGACCTACCATGATTTTCCCCAAAATTTACTGATTCAGCTGAGATATTCCATGCTGGATGTTCAATGCACAGTGAACTTTTTTCCCAGGAAATTTCAGCCTGAACCATTAATACATTACCATCAACAAGAGTGACAAGAATGTCACTATTTCCCTTAAATTCCAGTTACTTGTCAGTGCAAGGTTTTTTTGTATATACCCTGACATTTCAGAACAAAGCCTTGAAGTCTGTTGGGAAGGTGATTTTGGGAACCTGGAATGTTTTGGATTTCCCACCAGAATCAAGCCAGCTTTGGGCAAAGACAGCTGCATGTGGCCCTGGGCAGCTGCACGTGCACTGACACCCATCCCAGTGCCGGCCCCTGCTCCCAGCTGCTGCAACTCCCCTGGCACCCACACTAAACACCTGCATGGGAAGTGGGGACCCAGCTCTTGGTGCTCGATGACTTCCCCAGGAAATGCAAGGGAGGAAACTGTTTCATTGAAACACTTGCACCAACAAGAGCTGGAGTCAGGGGACAGACAAGCAGGAGGAAACTGTGATGGGGAGCTAGTGGGGCTGGTGGTGGGAGCAGCCTAGATGACAGCAGGACATGGGGGAAGGGACTGGGACAAGAAAACAAAGACAAAGAGCTGGTATGTGGGTGGAGAGGCAGATTGATCTTGGCAAGATGTGTAGAGAAGGAAGGAGGGAGGGGGATTCAATCCAACACCAAACCACCTAGGTCTCCTGCTACCATCCACAGGCTCCAGCTACTCCAGCTCTTGCCCACCAGCAAGTCCCTGGTCATGCTCCCTGTTTTGTATGTGGCATTCACATCTCCATGGACCCAGAACTGGGGTCCAATGAAAGGTCCTAACCTGGAGAGCTGAAGCCCTCCCCCAGCCTCCACCTGTCTTGCTGCAGTTAATTGGGCCACTGCTCTAATCTCTACCGGCCATTGATTTAAATTCAGCTCCAATTTTCTTCTTTGACCTTCTCTCCTCCAGACCCTGCTCGCAAACAGAACACAAATCCTCAAACATTCTCTTCATTTTTCCCTGCAATATTCCACCATGCCCCAGTCCCATGGTGGAAAAGGCGATAACTGGTGCCTGTTTGAGTCTAGACACTCATGCACAGGGATGGGCACACAGCTGCCTGCAGAGACCTTCCCCAGAGCACAGACACCCCAGCTCCAGCATGGAAAATGAAGTGGTGATGCTCTGATAGCATCCAAATGGCAAGAGAAAAACATGATAAGGGGACTTCCAGATGGTTTCCTGGACAGGACAGCTATCTTTCTTCTAGGAGTCTGTGAATCCAAGGAGGGCATGTGGGAGCGCTCCTGACTGTGCCCAGGTCTCAGCTACTGGTTTTGCATCCAGCACCCATCCCACTGGGGGTATCTTCTGCTCACCTGAAAACTGATCCCTTTGTGCTGAGCCCTCTGTGGGCTGGGATGCTCCAAAAGCAAGTGTAAGGAGATGAGCCAGCCTTGAGCTAGGGGAAGATCTCTCCTTTGCTGTGTCTCTGGGGCCATGGATCAGGCACAGAGACCAGGAGCACCTGCTCCCAGCTCCTTTATGCCCCTGGTGCTCTGTGCTGTGATCTGGAAGGGGAGCCAGCCACTCGGAAGCAGTTAAAATCATATTACAGTGTGCTGGTGCAGACAAGCAGGGAAGGTGAGGGTCCAAGATAGTGCCTTGGAGATGTCCCTCACAGAGAGACACTGCCAGCACCATGAGGAATGGCAGAGAGGGCTCAGGATGGGAAAATCATCATCCCTTAATGCCCATGCCATCCTGGTCCCAAAATGGGTGGAAAACCTCTGCGAAGGCTCCTTCCTGAAGAAATCCTGGATGCCAAATTTCAGAGCTCCAGGAGTCCTTCTTTTCCTGGCAACAATTCACTATGTAAAGAGGCTGGATATTTGTAATTATGCTCAAAGTGGCCACTTTGAAAATCTATATATCTCTAGGCTCCCTGTACATCATAATGTCAAGTCTGTGAATGGAGGCATCCATCAGAGACCTCACATCACAGACCTTGAAGCTGTGATAAACACTCAGGAAATGCTCGCTGAACCCCGTGCCCCATTGCTGCCTTCTGGGCAAGAGACTTGGTCTTTGGGGGCTGCTCCCCATGGTGACTCTTCCAGGAGAGATGCCACTGAGTGTTCCTGAGTCACTGCTCCCAGATGGGGATGGGAGAAAGGTCTGAGTTCCTCTAACCCAAAGCCTTTCCTTCTGACCCTTGCTGTCCTCCAGGAAAGGGGGGCTTTCCTTCAGGTGGAACCATCCAAGCCATCACCCCATTTCCACACTGTCTGCAAAAAGACAGCTTCCAACTCCCTCTACCTGGGAAAGCCCCAGTGCTGGGAGTGTAGTGAGTTACAAGAATAAGATACACCCTTCAAATGCCAGCTCCACTCTTGGCCATCAGACCCCCACCTCTTGGCCCCATCAATCCTAGGATGTCCTAAGTCTGACTGAGAAAGACTAGGTCAGTGACAAATGCAGGGCTCAGTCCCCATTCTCAGCAGGGAAGACATTGCAGGGAGCTGAGTTCTCTTCTCCAGTACAGCAAGCATTAGGATTAATCCCAACATCACACTCCACCCTGCTGCCCCACCATGCCCAGGGAGTTTCTATAGCATCTTTCCCAGCATAAGGACACAAAGTCCCACCTCTTTGAGCCACCTCCTTGAGAAGTGGGGCCGGTGCCCTGCCAAGGAGATGCCTGCTGGAGAAAAGGAATGCCCCTCTCTGCTGACAGCATGGTGAGAGGACGCACAGCCTTTGCTGACGCTTCGCCCAGGCTGTTTTTAAAAATTTATTACTCTGTTGCAACATGAAAAATAAGACAGAGAAGTAATCATTAGTATAACTATAACTCCCCGTGCAATAGTCCCACTTGTAAATTGAGATTTATGATTGCAGCTGCCGATATTTTAGAGGCCGGAGCAGGCAGTGGTGGCAGTACAGCCCAGCTACGCGCTGCCCCGCCGCAGTTACAGTTTATCACAATCTGCAGAGATTATTGCAATGAATAATACACAACAGGCTGGCAGTGAAGAACTATTCCCGATCAAATGCTTCTGTAAACAACTGAATAAATAATATTGCTCAGCCCCTCTTTAGAGCCCTTGGAAGCCCAGGGAAATCTCTCATTACTCAGCAAGAGAGGCAGCGGGGGGCTCGGAGATGCTGTGAGGAAGGGATGCAATGACTCTGGGCAGGCACTGGACATCCCAGGTATGGGCACTTGTCAAGCAGACAATTCACTCTCTCATTTTTTGTCAGAAAAGGAGGCTGAGACACTGAAAAGACCTGCTCGTGGCACCATGGTTCCACATGCAGCCATGAATAACTTGCTTGGACAGACTAACGCATGCAAGCTCAGAGAGGTATTGCTGTCCTCTCTTCTGCTTGGCAAGGCTTTTGCTCACTTCTGATATTGAGCTGGCAGCAGGTAAAGAGCAGGTTGTGGGGCAGCCTGGCCCGCAGGCAGCCGAACCCCACCCGCAGCAGGGATGGGACATTTGGGACCGAGCCCACTGGCAGCGGGGCTCCGTGTGCTCCCTGAAATGTCACTAAGTAATGCAATGTGATCAGGGTTGTGTGCCAACAGCTGCAGAAAGGGCATTTCTTACACAGCTTGAAAGGATAAAGTTCAGCTCCACAATGCCCCAGGTTCCCCCACCACAGTGAGCTCTGGCTTGGTTGCCACACTGTGCTGCCACAGGTATCAGGTCTGCAGAAACTCTCACCCAGAGGGGGAGCAGGGAGGATTCATGCCTTCCCTAGCACCCATCATGCTTTATTTACTCTCCAAACGTCTATACTCAAAATACAGTCAGCACAGGAGGAGGACTTGAAGGGAGCTAATGAAGAGCTATAATCCTCGTGCTATAAACCAGCCCTGCAGCATCTCTCCAATGTTTCAGATCCTTCATACTATGCTTTTCACGTGGGATGGGTGCCTATGTGCCTCTGCCCAAACACCTGCAGGCAAGGACCACCCCTCTGCATGCCTGCTCCAAGACCAGACTCTCACCCGTGTCCTCCTAACAGGCTCGACCCACAGCTGGGTCTGGGGAAAGGCAAGAAGAGAAAAGCAGGAAAGTTTGCATCCCTGCATCCACTGCTCTACAGTGCCTGTATGTGCAGCAATCAGCTCCAATTAATCCCCCCTCAGCTTGGCCCGCCCGCTTCATTACCTCCCCTTGATGAGAACCATCAGTGGGGCCTGTAGGATTTTGCTAATTAGCCTCACTTCGTTTATCATTTCCATTTTCTCCCAGAGACGCTTGGCTTGCTGGGCAACAGCTTCATCTCCTGCTGAAACAATGCAGCCCCTTCTGTGCCTGTCTCACTTAGCGCTGTCACCGCAGCCATTATGAAATTGGGGTTTCATTTACACACTAATTAAACATTACAGCTTGTTCACAATTACAACATGGGGATGAGGAGGTAACTAATTACTTAAGAAATGAGCTAACATTTATCTCTGATTCTTCCCCCCCCAGCCCACCGCCCTCCTCTCCAATCAAGATTAGAAATTGTTGTTGGATGGCAGCAACCTAGCAGGCCCCTGCCTGCATGTGCCTCGTCCCTCTTAGGGGACTGTACTGAGACCCTGGCCCAGGGACAATCCATCAACCCCTAATTGCAGCCAGGATTATGGGGGGCTGTAGCCGTGGTGTGTGGCACTGTGCTAAACGGGCTGCACAAGGACAAACTGCAATGCTAGGGACGCATCCATGCCACCTCGATCTGCCCAGCAATGAGGCGTCCCTGGGACAGCCCAACCACAGTGGTGACAGGGACTTAGGTATTCCCTGGGCATCACCTCCCAGGCTCTTGCCCACTGGGGGAAGGCCTGGCCCTGCACAGAGGCTGGGGATGCCAACACACCCTCCCTGTCTCTGCTGATGGGCAACTCAGCCTGAAAAGACATTTTCTTCAGGGAGGAATTAACATTTAAAACTGAGAACCATTAGAGTAAATAAACCAGGCTGTCACTCAGATCAAAAGGCAATGCAAAGTGTGGGCTTGGGACAAAATGGGCCCTGAGGAGCAGGCAAGGAGAGAAAGGGGCAGGCATCCCTTCGTTCATCCTTAAGGATGGGGTGGATCAGATGGGCAGGCCAGTGCTCAGCCCAGCAGGGCTGGGTGCTGCCACCAAGAGAGCAACAGCCTCCTTGCACAGGCAGCATGGAGCTGCCATGTGCCGCTGTTGCAGGCCAGCAGTCCCTTTGGTCCTCACCTTCCCGAAGTGCCTGCAGGTGGCAGAGGCTTTGTGCAGTGATCGGAGAGCTACACATGGGTTAGAGGACAGTGGAGATGGGTGACAGTCACCAGGATCATCTTGAGATGATGCATGGCTGCCTGCAAGGCAGCTAGCCAGCTGATGGGAGACAGGCTGGAGAGCCCAGAGATGCTGCTGCAGAGCCTGAACACTGCTGCAGGCTCTGGGAAAGGGAACCACAGTTTTCAAAACAGAAGAGGCTCCCCCCATAAACAGCCCTAAGCACTGGAAATGCTTTCAGAAAAAAAAACCATCTAGTTCAGCACCAGACAATTAAGGTTCTTTTGCAACTCTTAACCCATGATTTTGAGACAAAGAATTTGGTGCTGACATAATCTGAACTGCTAATTGCTTTCCTGATCCATAGTCAGTGAACTGAGCAGAAGTGGACACAAAAAAATCACGTTCCCTGTCTGGGGGAAATTCAGAGCTGCTCTCCAGGGGGAAAGGGATGCGCTCTTCTTCCCTCTGAGCAGGTTAAAAAATAATGATCAGGAAACAGTTAAGCAAAAGGGGGGTGAACTGGTGGTTTAAAAAAAAGAAAACCCACACCACTTTATAATAATAGAAACAACTCATTCCCATAGTTTTTATCCTTCCTGTCTTTAGCCCACAAAAAAAAAAAAAAAAAAAAAAAACCCTGAGCTAAACTACTGACACTGGCTGGGAGCTTAGAACTGCCGCATCAAACAGAGCCCTTGAATCTCCTGAACATAATTGTGCTGCCCTCTAACCTCAACCTTCAATCAGTGCAGTGTAACTATCTCATTTTAGCCTACAGGACACACCCCTCTGCTAACTAGCAGCCATATTCTTCTCATTAGGAGACTGCTCTGGATGGGAGCGTGGAGGCAAAGCCGGCGTTTCTCCTTTTCTCTCCCTCTCTGCCTCTCTCGGCTGTTATATATGTACTTTCAGAGGGGGAGAGCATGAGCAGAAGGCTTTGTGGGTGCTGGAGATGACCCAGCTGCCAAGCCCTAAGACTCCTTGGCATGCACATAGAGCCAAATCAGTGGTTCTTGGCTGGAAGCACACAGCACAGGAGAGGGGACCCGGCCCCAACACCCCCCAGCACCAGGCAGTTGGCAGCTAAGGGCTGGAGTGGGCTTCCTGGCAAGGTGGTGCTGCTGTGCCCACCTTAGGGCAAAGGGCTGGGAGTCCTGCTGTCTGCAGGCTCACCCCAACCACAGAGCCCCTGGGGAACGGCTCCTGAGGTGGCAGTGCCAGGGCACAGGTCCCCTTCCCTGTGGGGCCTGGCTGAGAGATGGCAGCAGACAGGGAGATGCATACCTTGGGAAGCTAAGGCAACCAGCAGCACCAGTGCCATGCCTGCTGCTGAGGTGGGCAGGAGACAAGGGGCCATGCAGGGTTGGTGCACCGCAGGAGGGTCTGTGCAGAGGCAGCCCCTGTGGCTGCGTAGATGCTACCCCTGTACATCACAGGCCTGCAAGTAGTTAACCGTGAAGCTAATTATAGTGGGAAAAGTGACCCAGGACCACCAGGCACTCTCCATCATTGGAGGGTTTGGACTTTATCTCTGGTTAGGGGTATTCCGTGGCTAAAAATCAGCCCTGTGCCATGGGAGGATGAGGAAGGACAGCTCTGCAGCCCACCGAGCATGACAGCCCATCCACTTGATCCTGCTGCATCCCTGGGCCATCAGCTGGCCAAAAACTCATAGGACTCCTTGAGCACCTCCTTCATGCCTTCTCGTCAGAGATCTCCAAGCACAGACATGTCAGACTACAGAACTGAACATGGAATCTTGGTTCCAGCAGCATGGGGATACACTCACCCTCAGCAGTGACCATGACCCTCCCCTCCTGCCTCCCCTCCAGGTCCTGTACACTGGTAGCCCAGTTCAGGGCCCAGGCTGGGAGAAACTGCTTGGGCTCTTCTGTATTAGAAGAATGCAGCTTCCAAGCTGGAGCTGGATTGCTCATGACTCTCGGGAACAGATGGAAACACTGTCATCCCAGTGCAGCCCACTGCAGGTCTCTCCTGCAGAATCAGGAACAAGCCAGAACTTGGGTGATTAATGGCACAGCTGGGATCAACCTGTGCAGTGGCAGCTTCACCTCTGGGAAGGGCCTCAAGCTATGAAGGATACGAGCAGATCCCACTGCAGACCCATGAAAGGAGCAAGGCCACACTGGGAAAGGGCAAGTTTGGCTGCTGAAGCTCTCCCCTCTGGCCAGTATCCTTTGCCCTGGGATTCCAAAATGTTAGCAACTTGGGAGTGAGGGAATTACCCTGATTCGCAAATCAGAGACAGAGAAAAACACAGCACTGGACAGACTTTTGATGTGTCAATGCCCATCTTCCCCACCCAGCAGCATCTTCCCTATCCAGGCCTTGTTCCTAGATCCTCTGCTGAGCTATACCAGCTATTAACACACTGAGTTCGTTATCTTAAACAGGCCACTCAGGAAATGGGGCCACGATCCTGAAACCAATTAATGTGATCCTTTGATTTCAGGGGAGAATGAAGAGGGGACTGTTAGCACCACAGTGAGGCAGGAGTTACGGGTCAGAGCCTAACAGCACAGAGGTGCCCCTTAGCTCTTCACAAGAGGTGGGAGTTGTGGGCAGCTGCCAGACCTGGCTTCTGTCAGAGCCCTTCTCTGCATCCTCAACCTTGGCCTGGTGCCACTTCCCAGGCTCAGGGAAGACCAAAGGAAAGCAGCATCATGACACTTAATGGGGGTCCAGATGGCAAAAAAGCCACTGCTGCCCTGTGCCTGGGTCAGGGCTGCCAAGAGGAAAGCAGTGGTGGTACCACATCTCAGTGCTCATCCCAGCACAGCAGCACGTGGCACAGAAGAGGCTCCTCTCTGCCATGGTGGGAATGGCCATGGTGGGTGTTGGCAGTGTTCAGGCTTAAAGCTCCAGGCACCCTGGAGTGCCAGAAGCAGTATCATCCTGCAGCCCCCAAAACTTTAGTCTTTCTTTCTTTCCTTGCTTAGGTGTTTTTTAAAGCAGAAGTTATCTTAGCGAAGTCTTTTGGGGAGGTGGAAAGAGAGTAGGAAGTCAAAGAGAATCGTCTTGCTAGTCAAAGCCTTTAACAACTATTTTTAATATCAGGCAGAGGAGCAGGATTTTGAAATGAAACAGACAGTGCCTCTTTGATGGGCAAGCTACAGATCTTGAAACAAGGTCCATTCCCTCCTCCTTCACTAACTAACAGCCATATTTCTCTCATTAAAGACAATCTGGCCGTATTTTCAAACTTCTTAACAAGGCGATCACCGTAATTTGAGATTTCTATTATCCATGCTCCTATTACAACAGTCTTTTAAGCAGCCAGCTTTTTTTTTTTTTTTTTTGCTTTCTTTCCCTGACTTTGTCTCTCCCCTCAAACTGCCATTAGTGGTAATGACGTGCAGGAAACGAGCACCAAGAATCACCTTTTTTCCCCCACTTCTTTTTGGTACTAGGTTGTGTGGGGGGAGCAATAAGGAATAAAATAAAATGCAAAATGAAGTTTGGTTATCTCATATCTGGAGTTTGGCTTTTAATCCACCCAGGAGTGCAAAGGAAGCCAATGCAGTACCTTATCTCCCCTGTCGATCATGGATCCCCCTCCCCAAAGACCCCCATCTCTCTCCCCTTCCCAAAGATGCCTGGTCCTGGCCACCTCCCTGCCCCATTAGTCCTTTACTGGGCTCTGCCAGATGGATGCAATTTGCATAATATCACCAGTGGAGGCTGGCAGATCAACTGGGGTCAGGCTCTGACATCTCCAGCACAGTCTATCTCCAAGTGCTAATTTGGACTGCATTGATCTCTCTTTCTGATTTCTTTGTCATTTATGTCAGCTACGGTTTGACAGGAGATACAGAGACAGACAAGAAGGGAAAAGAAGGAGGGGGGGGAAGAAGAGGAGAGAAACAAAGATTGTAGTTACAGATGTCTTTAAGGGAAAAAACAGATTAATCCAAGGACTCCTCTGAGGGTCGCAGCTTTGAAACATCCTAATTATCCTATTCTTATGAATTCCTGTACAGACTTCGAGGGGGGTCTTATCAGGGAACTCAGGGGAATGAAAACTTGTTAAATTGCGGTGGAGTCTCTCTGGCTGACTGCTACCCCCTGCCCTCCTGCACCTTGCAATCGGTTCTCATTAGGTGAAGCAGGGCAGCTCTAAACCTGGCGCTCTTGCTGACACAGCCTTCCCTCTGCACCTCTGCCATCACTCTCCTTAAAGGCAGATCCTTACTAAAACTTGGGCAGGAGCCTCTCCTCCTCACAAAGGCAAACCACAGTGCTCACCAGCCCTGTGCATTCTAGGGAGGACAGAGAGGGGACAACGTAGATGCCCAAACTCTGGAGACAAGGGCTAACCTGGGAGGGACAACAGCATGCCTGTGATCCCCCTGGATGCAGTCATGTGAAGGCAGATTTGGGGACACACTGTTGTTGCAGGACTGTAGGACATTAAAAGACACCTTCCACCAGAGTCCAGGGCAGAGCAGGGCAGGTAATCCGTGATCTTAACTGAGATGTTTATGTTCATTAACAGGAAACTCTTCCTCTCCTCACAGGTAAGGGAAGATAGGCTACCATTTAGCTTTGTCTGGGACATAATGCAGAGACACCAAGGCACCAAAAGAATCTACAGGAAATCAAAATGTCACTCGGTGTTTTACATTGCTACTTTCTACAGAAAAAGGTCTGTAAAAAGTTAATCTTCCACGGTTTCTCACCTAACACATTTCACTGTGTCAGAGGGTGCATCATGGTGCTTGGGAAGTGCTGTCTGGTACAGGGGCAGGAGAACAAGTGCTAGTAAAGATGTTCTACCCGCCCAGCAAAATATTGGACAGGGCTTGGGCAGTGCAAGGGTTGTTCCAGTAGTGTGTGAGGGGGATATTTTGCAAGGTTCAGCCACAAATAACTAAAAAGATTGGACAAATAGCCAGGAATGCAATGAGTACAAGGCAGTGCAAGGGTCTCTACAGATCAGTTCAGGTCTGCAAACTCCTGGTTTTGGGATTGGCTGATCACTAAAACAGAGCAGACATAATACAAATGTAATACAAACCATCGGCCTCTCCCTGTGCTCCCAGTACAACAGTTGAGAGTGATATGAAAAATATATTTAAAAGGTTTCTCATCTGTCACTGGAGACAGAAATTGGGCCAGGTGTTGGGCTGAGGATCACAACTGGCATGGGTGGAAGAGAGGAAGGGAAGGACAGCAAATCTTCTTCCCAAGGGAGACAGTGCCCACCACTATTCCTAAAACCAGAAGCTAGAGGAAGAGGGTAGAGCTGCTGCTGTGCCAAAGGGCAGTTCTGAGATGATGGCAGAGCCATCCTGCTGGGGATCAGCCAGATCTGAGGCTTGAAACAGACTTGTCCCGGTTTGCAGCTGGGCTTCCCAGGCACTGCAGCATAGCAAACAATCCAGAAATCCCTCTTAAATCTTTAGTCTAACACTGATGCTGCAAACAACTGCTTCCAGGCAGAAGAAAGGGACTCGAGCCTACCTTCCACACATCCCCAGGGAGCAGGAACTGCCACTGCCTGCCTGGGGGCTGGGAGAAGCACATGGAAGCACCCTGAATTTTCTCAGGCAGCTGAAGTCTCTGCAGCCTTCATGCTCCCTCCAAAGGCTGCTCTCTGGGACCTCGAGCCCTCAGCCAAGGACAAGGTGTGACAAACCCATCACACCCCTGTCAGGCAGTGGGGTCAGATGGGCACACGACCAACTTTTGGCAGGGTAGGATGGAGGGGTGAGTGCAGTCAACACAAACACTCAATCATCCTTCCTTTCTTTCTTCTGTGCCTCCTTTGTTAACTGCAGGAAACAGCTGAAAGACCTTGAGTTTCCCATTGTAGCATGTATGGGAACAGAGCTGCAGTGATCAGAACATACCCCCTGCTGCTCCAGGGGAAAAAGGGAGAGCAGAATCCTTTCTAAAAAGGGTTTACGATTAGAAGAGTGTTCTGTCACTCTGGCGCGCAGTAATCCACTGCGCCACCAAGTCCCTTCAGAGAGATGTCGAAAACTTAAATGACTGAAAGCAAAAGAGCCCCGGCTCAGGTTCCCAGGCAGCCAGACATCCTAATTATCTTTAGATCCACTCCCACATGGAGGGGAGAGAGCACACAAGAGTAAAAAAAAAAAAAAAGAAAAAAAGGGGAAAAGCAAAGAAAAAGAAAGAGAAAAAAAAAGACTGTCACATTGCTTTTTTCTTTTTTTAAAAGCTTGTCTCTGCTCACTGCTTTTCCAGCTGTGACACCTCTCACGGTAGTTAATTAGAATCATGTCACCGCGTTAATGTGCTCTGACTGGACTCTGACAGTTGCTCGTCCTCTAACCAGCTGGCCCGGCCAGCCCTCCCTCCCCGCCGCTCCTCAGGGATTCGGGGCCCGGTGCCCGCAGCCGGACCCCTCCAGCCGCGCTGTCCCTGTGCCCAGGGCCCAGCGGGTCCCCCGGAGTGGCTGTGCCGGTCCCTGTACCCTGCCCGGGTGCTGGACACGCTGCGACACCCGGCACGCAGCCGCTCCACCTGTTCTGGATCTGCCTGACCTTTATGAGCGCTAATTCAAAATGACACTGCTCATTTGGTGACATTTCTGTTGATTTTTACTTAAGTCTCTTTTAATTATTTAATTCAGAGTCCTTCCCCTTCTGCCTTGAGCTGGGGCAACTGTGTGTGGGGCAGTGCCCCGTTCTGCAGGAATGAGCCCCGTTCTCGGCTCTCCCTCTCAGCATCCCTCAGCAGAAGGATGGTGCCATGCAAGTGCCACCTCCGCTGAGAAACGAAGAGCTCAAAAAGAACGGGGTATGCCTGCTCTAGGGAGCACAGGGTTCTCTGGGGCTTTTCCCATACCCTGGGATGAACCGGGAGGGTGGGACTGGCTCTGCCACGGGGGGTGGGATGAAAAGTGGTCAAAAACATGAAGGGGAGTTTCACAAAATGCTCCCCACTTCCTTGTTCCCCCTGCCCTGATGCGGAGGAGGCAGATGGGCACCAAGGATGACCAAGGATCACACAGATGCTGCGAGAGTCAGGAAAGACAGGAAAGGAAAACAGGGAAGAGTGAGAGCAGGCTGAAATAAGGCCAGGAAACTGCCAGGACCACACACCTCCAGCACCTTGCAGGGTGAGGCACAGCCTCATCCGCCCCCGCCAAGCTCTAGGGGGAGAGCCGGGCTGACAGCCCGAGGTCCCCATTAGGGCGGGTGGCCCGTCACCTGCCACCGCCCTCCCCTTCACTGTCAACGCGGGGAGCAGCCCGGCACCGCCGAGACCGAGCGGGCGCACAGAGGTACGGCTCCGCCGGGCAAGAGCGCCCCGGCAGGCGCTGCCCCGACTCCCCGCGGCGGTGGCAGCTCGACGTAGTTAATTAGAATCGTGTCACTAAGTAAATGCGCTCTGACTGGACTCTGACAGACGCTCACCTATGACACTGGGGGCCAGGAGACAATCCACATCAAACTACTGCAGTGTGACCCTTTTAACACAAAGAGTAAACTCACTGCACATCGAGTTGAAGCTCATTAAAACTGTCTACTCTGCGAGCATCCCATTAACCTCACTGTTAAAAACACGCAATTCCTCCTCTTCTTTCCAAGGCCTAATTAATGCTCTGGATCAGGAACAATATCACACCCTAACCTTCCGAGATTTCCAATCAGTAAAAGAAAAGAGAGAGATGGAGCTGGCAAGGCGCGGTGGCTTGCTGGGTCGCTCACCGCATGGGCTGCTGACCTGCCCAGGCAGGTGAGGCTTTTCTATTTGGCATGGGCAGAGATCCCCCCACAGAGGGAGCACGGCACAGCCCCGACCAGGGCAACTGTGGAGCAGGGAAGATGGTGAAGCCGTCTGTGCAGAGGCTTGGAGCTCACAGGATGATGACAGCTGGTGTAAAACAGCCCAGTGAGGGCACCATGTCAGGACAGGTGCTACTATGGGACCAGATCTCCTGGTCACCTGGGATGGGTACTGAGGGTTCACTAGCAAGAGACACAGCAGCTAGTTAATGTCTTTCCCCTAAAAAAACCCAAAAAACAAAACAAAAAAAAACCCCCAAAAACAAAAGCCCCAACAACCCCCAAACCAGACATTTACAACTTAATCTAAAATCACAATAATGCATGTGCTAAAACCTAAACTTTAAAGATTCAATTACATTCAATTAGATTCAAAAAAGATCAGTAGCAAGGAGTAATGTCATGTTTTAAAGACAGTCAATGCACTGGAGAGGGAAGCAGAGCTGACAAATGAGAAAATATCTTTCCCAGTAGGAGCTGCTACTTCTGCAGTTTTGGAAATTTTTTGCTGGTTTTGGTGTATTTTCAGTTCAAGAACTGGCTAGTTCAGAGCTGAGAAACAACAAAGGATTGAAAATAGAAAAGAAGGTTTGTCTTTTATCTTTCGAATAATCAGTGAAGACAAACAAACCAACCAACCAAGGTGAGAGAGTATGAGATGTACTCATTCTAATACCTTGAAAGGCTGGTTTCCAGAAACACTCCTCCAGCTCACTGATCACTTCTTGGTTTGGTTTCATGTACCAGGGTTTTTTTTACCTAAAAAGTATTCTGAGATTTACTTTTCCTTCCACAGTGAATATTTGCAAAGGAAAGAGGATTTTCCTAATAAAATCAATTCAAACTACCACTGGGGTGCATTAACATGGCATTACAGTTTTCATCCAAAAGAGCAATCGTGAGTAATAATTTAATCACCAACTCTTCAAGAACAAGTAGTATTTCACCATTTTTCTAATGTAAAAAATATTTTAAAACTAAGACAAAAGGTATATTACGTTACGTAATTTATCAAAATAAATGTAGCAAAAATAGAGTATTGCATGAGTAAAAGAATAACCAGATTTAACAACTGGGCAGTAGCAAGGAAAGCTGCACTTGGTTTGATAGGTGCTGTTCAGTGAAATTTGACCTTTTTTTCCAGGGAAAAAGGTTTAAAAAAGGCAAAACCAGAAGAAAATGAATTTCTGAATGCAGATGATCTGCTGTCTGATTTAAATCACAACTAAAACCTGGGATTTTAATCCTTCTGATTTGTGGGAGTCTCTGACTCTCAGCAGAGAGATCCCAACACAGGCACCCAGCTCCACTGGTGTGGAGCCTGTGAATGCCAGTCTTTGCCTGCAAGTGCCAAGACTCCCATTAAAAGATGAAGCTTGTTTTTGGCAAGCACTGCCTGAAATACATGTGTTAAGAATGGCAATGTCCCCATATATGTAAGACTGAGTAACTTCTTGGCAAGACTCAACTTCATTTTGCTGAGGGCCAATAAAACAGCAGACAGGGAAGTTCCTCACCCCAGGATTCCACAGCCCACACTGGAGCTGACAGATATCTAACCTGTGTTAGAGAAGAGATGGAAATTGCATAAAAATGTCCTCTTTAGTCTCCAGGGACACATTCAGCCCAGAGGGAATCCTTAGAGCTGAAATATCAACCTGAGAAAGAACATGAAAGAATAGGCTTCATACCCGTTTTGCTCCTTTCTGATCTCCAAAGGAATTCCTGCATCCTCACCCTCTGGAGCAGGACCTTTCCACCTCCTTATCTTGAAATATGTACATTTTCCCCCATTCCTTTACGTTTTTTTCTCTCAAGAACACAATGGCAGTAGACCTGCACCCATCCCACCCCAAGGCAGCTGTATTTGCAGTGTATGCAGGTACATTTTGGTGTATTTGGAAACACAAATCACTTTTCTAACCCCTCAATAAGCTTTGCAGCTCACTTGCTCATTATTAGAAACCAGACAAAAGCTAGAACCTGAGCTCTGTGTAGCAACTTGTTGTATGTGCAGCTGTGTTCCAGGGGGTGTAGGGAGATTCCAGTGTGCTCCAGCACAAGCACATCCTGCCTGTATCCACTGGATGCTAAAGGTGGTTGCCATCCAGAATCCAGCCTTGGCCCTGCAGAGTGTCAAGCACCCTGAACTCTGCAGATTTTGAACATGATGAAGGAAAGAAGATGAAACATAGAGCAGGACTGGTTCCAGAGCATGTCAAGTGCAGGGATTTGGAACAGATACCTGATGAGACAGTGAAACAGAGGATGATTTGAAAACAAAGCAATACAGAATCTATCAGACAAGACAGCAAAATTCCTTGCAAATTGTTTGCAAAAAGAAGTGGCTATCCACTGCAATTTTTCTGTCAGATTTGAAGGGAAACATCCGTGTTGTGCATTCCTGCATAAGCACACTGAGGCTTCACAGGAATGTTTGCATCTCCCTGGACCACTCCCCAGACTGCCGGGAAAGGAGCTGCACAGACACTGTTATAGTGCATGATACCTGTGAAACTAGTGAGACTGGCTGTCAAATCTCCTTGCTGCTCCCTTCTCAGCTGTCTTTGGTTTGCAGATTTTTGGCCATCAGTGACCCATGAGGGCCATGAAAATCAGAGGCTGACCCCCCTTATATGACCCAAGAAGCCTCCTCTCAGCTCCCTAACATTCCCTCAACACTGCTGCATTCCAGGGTTGAGCACAAAGAGAAGGGAGGCTCTGGGACCATCCCCAGACCACAGCCAGCTCCTTGTCTCACTATGGCCAGGCTGGCAGCTGAGAGCAGTCTTCACTGTTCTCCACTTCTTCTGCAGCAGACCTTGACTAGGGGCCCTTTATTTGGCTGCCAGTGGTGGGCTGTGTTGGGACCAAGGCTCCACATAGTCAGAGAGGGAAGGGAAGGGCAGCCTGAGCAGGGAAATTGATGGATGGCTCCTCCCAACACTGATGCATGGGCAGTCAAAAGCATGAAAAAGAGAGAGGTAAGGGTGCAGGGTGACCATCAGCAATTTGGATGACTGTGCCCAGTTCCAGTAGCCAATATGGAAGGACTTGGCTGTGGAGGACACTGTCTCCAGGATGAGGCAGCAACGCTGGACACAAGCAAGCCAGGCTGCCTCTGCAGTGAGCAGTCCCCCCTCAGCCCTTGACTTGGGAATCTCTTGGGCTGTCACTAGAACCAACACCTGATCCATGCCTAGGCCAGGCTGGGAAATGAAATGGCCAGAAAGCCAGGAAGCTGGTTCATGGAAAAAATGCCAGGAAAGGCATGTCTCTAGACACCAGCATTGCCCCAAGCCTTCTCCCAGAGAGACACAGGGCAACAAGCCATGAAGCCAGCAGCCCTGACAGCAGCTGTACCTGCTGGTGCCAAGCTGACTAGGAGGAAGAGTTCTTCTCCCTGACTCCAGCTCACTCTGGGGTACGCAGCCTGCTGGTAAAGCCACCAGGCACACAGTGCCACCGGCTACCACCTCTGCAGGCAGTCAGAGCATTGTAGACATCGAGGAGAGATCTGCTCTGGAGCCAGCTCAAACGGAGCAGCCAGCAGCCTGTAACATACAGGGCACATGTGCACCACTGGCAGTACCAAGGAGATGTCACTGTCACACCGCTGGCCTGGCATCCTTCACAGCACCCATGTAAAAACCCCTTCCAAGCAGTGTGGGAAAGGCAGGTTTGCCGTTGGGATGGAGTGCCGCAAAAAGGGAGTTTGGGTGCTGGGACTTGCTTTCCATGGGTAATTAGCCCATGGCTCACCCTGTACTGGGAAAGCTCCTCCACAGAGGGAGTTTGGCAAAACTCTCTTAAAGGACTGGAATAAGAAGGGACATGAGCAGCAAATCCCTGAACTCTGCCAGGCAGAGGAGTCACACCCGTGCAAGACAACAGCACTGAGATAAAGGGGCAGAAACCAACAGCAGACAGATTATACTCCAGAGAATGGGGACACTTTGTTAGAGTAAGGGATGACAGCAACAAGAGAGCTCATCACACAAATAGAATGAGGAATGATGAGGCAGAAACCAACTCTGCATCTACCCCTGAAACCCCCGAAAAAGCCCAAGTCCCCAGAGCAGAACATGCACACACAACTCCTGCAGTTCCTGCTCCCTTCCCATGATCCTCCCAACATGGCAGACAATCCAGGCAAATCTGCTCCAAGGCAGGGAAGCAAATTTTAATGCTACCTCTGTCAATAATGCAACCAGATCCATAGTTCAAAAGGAGCCTGCTAATTAAAAGCTGGTGAGCTTTAAATAATTCATCTCCTTAACTTGGATTGATTGGAGAGTTTAATGGTTAGAGTCTTGAAACAATATTAAACAGCCTCTTCAAGGCCCAGGTAGCCAGTGACTTCCAAGTAAATCTTACCTCCTTGCAAACTTTAATGCTCACTATGGATGAAGGGCTGGAAGGCAGAGAGAATACCTGACCAATGGTCTCCAAGAGGCAATCTACTGCTCCATAGAGAAACAAGACAGGTAAGAGTGATGCAGCCCTGAGTCACAGCCCTGTCTACAGCCCAGTAAATCTGAGCTTCTGCCAGTACCACAGCCTGCTGCTATACCAGCTCTGCATCCCCACTACTAAGCAGCAGGCAGATATATGGCCACAGTGTCCTGGGCCAGGGCTCTCTCATATCACTTTGATCTCTGGTGCAGAGGAGTTGGGGGATACACGGAACTCTGCCACTGTTTATCTCAGAGCATTGTTTATCAGTTTAGCTTGGAGCATGCTGCAGGACCACGAAACTCATCATATATGTTAGCAAACATGACAGTGATTCAGTTCTCCAGCTGAGATCACGCATCTTCACTCTGCAGTGTGTTTCCAGACAGTTCCCAAGCCAGGCAGCACAGCCTCCTTTCCAAGGACTGCAGCATCCAGAGCAACTGGAGGATTGGTCCAACAGAGAGAGCATCCCACCCAGCCTGGGGACCTTTGTGCTGTGCTCCAGGCACCTGGTGCTGCCCACACCCAACCCTAACCCAAGCACTGCTAGAGCAGTCTAGGAGGGAAGCAGCTCCCCAGCCAGAGGGACTGGCAGGTATGTCTGGCACACTGGCATGTGCAAGGGACAGAAAGGTCATCCACGTACCCATTCTGCCATGACACATCTTCATCCCTTCCACCAGCTGGGGACTCTGCAGCCCTTTGGTTTGTTCTCAGCACCCCAGACTGGACAATGTCTTAGAGCTGAGGCATGTCCCACACACCCAGAGCAGCAGCTGTGGAGATGGAAATGGCACGGGGCAGCATCACTCACCTATCCCGCTGTGAGGCCTCCCTATGTGCTGTAGGTTCAGTCCTTTGTTCATGTCTAAGAGCCCGTTCTTTGGCCAACTCCCCATGGCAAAGCTGTACGCCTGGAAGAGAGAAGCAGAGGGTCAGACATAGCCCATGTGGAAGCATGCTCTGTACTTGCCCAGGTCTGACTGCTCCTGGGGCAGGAGTAGGTCTGTGTTCAGGGGTTGGTGTGTGTCTGTGTTCACCGTGTTCAGTATGGACCCGCACATCACCCTCACAGCAGGTCTTCTGGAATTGCCCACACAAAACACTCTCACCCTGCCCTGTCCCACCTGATTCTCCTTAGAGGTGTTCAGAGCCTCTAGTGGTGTCCTGTATGCATGACAACCTTGTGACTGAGGGGCTTGAATCACTCAAGGCCACCTTTGCCATGCTGTGGCGGGGCAAGCCAGGAGCTATAAGCTCATCCCCTGTGTTCCTTAGTTGCCCCAAAATCATCCACCCACTCCTGCCTTAACAGGGTTGCCAACAGGAGTCAGGGGGTTTGGAAAGGGGTGCTCATTCCCAGGCTGGCCTTGCCAGCACGCCCCTTCTCAGGCCCCGACAAGCACAGCACTCCCAGCTCCCTCTCCTTTCCACCCTCAAGCCCCAACTGCCTCGGTGCTCTCCATCACTGGGATAAATTCTACTGGGAGCCAGCACTGCTCACCCCATTGCACAGAGCCTGCTGCCTGGCCAGAGGGAGCCTGCTTCATATCCACAGCATCCTCTGGCAGGGCTTCCAGGAGGAGCAAGGCAGCTGGGAGCCAAAGCAGCACAAACACCCACTGGACAATGCAAACATAAAAGCAGCCGGGCCTCCATGTCACACGCACGGCTGTAATTACAGCCTGACAGCCACATATCTTCTTCATCTCGAGGAATTAAGCTCAGAACACATTGTGAGCAGTCAGAAAGGTGCGTGGGCTTAGCGTCGCTCATGCTGGCACTATCTTTGCTGCCGTGAGGGCCATTGTCCCCAGATGAGATCAGGTCAATGCAGCAGCCCCTATCTCCCTCCTGCAGTGGGGGATCATCGCTAACCGCAGCCACAGTGTGGCAGGGCATTGCTGACACCCTCTGCAGGCTGCAAGTGTCAGGGAGATGCCCTCTGCAGCAGGAATGGGGACGAACTGGGTGATCAGAGCTGAGAGGTGTCCCCCACCAGCTCACCAGCCCACCAGCCACCTCCCTGTTGCTGGGACCTCCTGCCAGCCCCTCTTTCCTGCTACCTGCTGCTCTGTCTAGAGCAGGCAGATCCAGTGCCTGTGCAGCCCCTTCTGCTGACAGCCCCCCCGGGAGCCACAGGGCTTGGGGGAGTTAATTTATTAGTGGCCCATGTAGCCATTCATGCTGCTTTGTTACTCCTGCCTTAGCAAAACAGGGGGCTCCACAGATAATTAATAGACAGCATTGCTAATCCTGTTGGGAGATGATTAGCAATTAAAACTCCTAATTAAGTCTATGCATAATTCACTGAAATTACACTTTGTGTACACAATGGGGAGATTTCCTTTGCCTTTGACAAACACGCTATGGTGTGTTCCCTGCCGTGATCAGGATGCTGGCCAGCCAGCCACAGGGTGGGGGCAGCGAGAGGTTGGGGTGCAGGATGGGATCCTGCCACCCAGCTGCCAGGTGGCAGAAGTGGTTCCACGTGTTGTTCCCTCTCCTGGGCTCCATCCCACAAAACAAACACAGGCAGAGCACAAGAAGGCTCCCATGCTCAGCACCAGTGGCTGGACAGCAGTGGGGGCCATCCTGGGGAAGGGATATCCCCAGATGGGGAAGCACCAGGGTGTCCGTGGCCAGGGAGCTACCATATCACAGGCTGCCTTCCCAGCCCAGACATCCCTTGGACTCTGGCCAGTAGCAACTGAGGGAGCACAGGGGGAGACTGGCAGGGCCCCAGGAAAGCCACGGGGACAGCTCTGGAAAGCTCCTGGCAGCTGGATGCTACTGCAAACCTCAGTCTGCCTCCCCTGGCTCTGCAGCAGCAGGCAGCTGGCAGCACTGCCCCAGCCCCCGGATCAGCACCGGGCCCATCTCTGCATCGCGTTCTGCTTTCCTGATCAAGGTCATTCGGTACAGCCGCAATACCTGAGCAAACTACCTAAGCAGCTGGGGTGGAAGTTGGCCTGACCACTGAAGGTCAAGTGTGCACTTATGCATATTCAAAGCTGCCTGCAGGATCGATCGGGTTTTAATTGTTTTTCCTGGGGTTTTGGAAGGAAGTGCCAGGGGCATTGATCAGTCCCAGACAAGGCTGCTCACACTCCGGGGCTGGCAGGGACCATCACTGCTGCAGGCAGAGGGAAGTGCAGGCAGCGATGATGAAGGGATGAAGGCAGGGGAGAGGTCAGCCACCGCTGGCCGAGAGGAGGAGCCACTGCTGGCTGCGCTGGAAAATAAAGTTTTTTAATTAAAAGTGGCAATTCTGAGCCGCCTGCTGGCAGCAGCCACACAATCAAGACCAAGGAGCTTTGCTGTTTAATATTTAAAGACAACGTTTAATCTTTAAACAGGAAAGTTCTTCTTCTGACTGTTAAAGCGAGGCAGAAAGTGCCGGTGGCTCACCGGCATCAGGGGTACCCAGCCTGCAGGGGTGGCTATGGCCACTGGCTCACTGGAGCTGCTGGGACTCTGGTGTCAACCACATCCCTGCCAGCTCTATGACCCAGCAGTGGTGCAGACCCCTGTCCCTTCAGTGCTTATCCCTGTGGCAAACTGTGAGAAAGTCTGAGATGCTTCTGGTTTGCTCACAAGCCAAAGGATTTAAAAAAATGCCATGAAACCTGCTCTGTGAGGAAACTGCACCACTTTCTCCCTCCCTCTGGTTCAATCTCAGTGTTTCCAGAGACTGGGTTGCTCCCTTTTAGGTCAGACACTGAAGCAGGGCCAGGACCCTCTGTTTTTTTATTTTTATCTGCATTTTAATTGATAAAAATGCAGGCATCTTTTTAAAAATCTATTTTTAAATGGTTCTGGCCAAAATTCCAATTTAGAGAGAAACTCAATGTTTCTGATCTGCTAAAAAACACTTGAACAATGTTTACAGATAATTTTCAAGCAGCCTGAATACAATTATTTTAACTCATATGATCTCCTAGAAAGGTTTTCCTTTTTTCCTGATTTTGTTTGTAATTCTATGAAGGCTGCATTTACCTCCCTGCCAATGCTGCTCTGAAGTCAGATGATTATTAATTATATTTATTTACTTATGCAATCCCATAGGCATACACAGCAGTTCACAGACAAGTACTGCCCTGGGTCCCTGATGGAGGGATCTCGAATCAAAGGTAAGCAGATACTCCTGTGATAAATGTGAGCTAATAGCAGCAGGAGATTAGGAACATACTGTGTTTCCATGCATAGAGCAAGCACCACAGATAGCCCACATGTTGTTAAACAAATGCTGGTGTGGGGAGGTAGGTCATTAGGTAACCTGCACCCCACATATCCTGCAGAAAATCCAAAAACCAGAAGTGGGGATAAAACATGGGGCATAGAGATGATGCATGTGGAGAATCACAGCATCTGAGGCTGGCTTTATAACAGAGCAAAAAAAAAGTCTGAAACCAACCTCCCGTTGCACCAGGTCACAGACCTTCCCAGTAGCTATAACACATCTGCCTCAGATTGCAAAGAGCCTGAAACATGTTCTGTGTCCTATTTCTGACAGCACTGGGGTACAAAGATGGTTCCCTGTGCTGGGACAGAGGGTGTGCCAGTGAGGCTGGGCAATCCCATGGTGGTGGTAGCTTGTGCCGTTTGGCACCAAGTTTGGCTCTCCTGCCCTTGCTGCAATCCCAGTGCACATCAGTGCCCATCCCCAGCAATGCCGGGGCTGGCAAAGCGACAGCACCAACACAGCTGGGTCCTGATGTGCTGCTCTCTGGAGTTTGTTTAGGCTGCACACCATGGATTATAAGCAGCACGGCTTCAGAGAAGATGTTCCAGGGGGTCAGAAAATTCCCAGAACTGGAACTTGTCAAGCTGATGTATTGATCTAAGTGGACTGAATAATGCTCCATCATTTATTTATGGGGAAGTGCCCAGCACACTTCACAAAAAATGGTGTTTGGCAGTCACATTAAGGTAAAATTAAACACCCCACAGCATATAAACAGGCACCTGTTCAGAAGTCAGAATAAGGGAGCCCCACAAATCCTCCCCACACGCAGAGGGAGGAACGGAGCTGATCCTCACAGAGCTGCCAGAGCTCTGTCAGGGCAATGCACTGATGTCGGCAGAGCCAGCCTTGTTCTTTCCACACGTGTCCATGCTGTGACCTGCTGGCCAGCTCCTAGCCCCTCTGTCCTCCACTACAGCTGCTGGCATTGCATCACCCTGGATGCTTTAGCTGAAGGGCAGGAGGGAAGCAGACCTTTGTGCTTTGCAATGGCATGAGCATGTTCACAAACCACGGCAGCAAGAACTTCCAGGACTGGCACAGAGTGTCCTGCCCTGACCAGCTGGGCAACTAATTTTATTTTACATGTCCTACCAAAGGTTTTATATGCTATGTTTCATTTGCTAATTGTAATTTTAATATTAATACACAGAGAAATTATTTCCATTTTCCAAAAAATCCTCCCAGGAGCAAAGGGGCTTAAGCAGTCTGAGAAGATGCTGAAGGGTGGGTACTAAGGAATAACAAAAGTGGTGGGTTTTGCTGAAAATCTCCATTAAGAATTTCAAAAAGATACATGAAAAATACATGGTTTTAAATACATGAAAAGAAAGTGTGAGAAGTCCCAGCTGCCCTTAGCTTGGGCAAGCAGCAGGTACCAGCTGTGCTCCCCCAGAATTAGGTTGGCACAGCTGCCTGCCGATCGAAGGTGAACCCCCTGACATTTCTGCAATGGAGAAAATGTCTGTGGAACAGCAAAATCATCTTCCTTCTGTCATGTCAACTGTGCACAGCATCCACCCAAAATAAGCATTTCCCATCTAACTGCCCTTATTCCACTGCTGCCACAATGAGGTGTCAAGGTTCTATATTACCTCCTAGGGTGGGAAGAAAAAAGAGGTCATGTCTATGGTTAAGTGGGCTTTTAAACATAGTTAGAAATGTTTTTAGTGACTGTAAGGTTTTAGGGCTGGGACTGTCTTGCAGGACATCCCTGAATAGCACCCAGCACACTGGAGGCTCCAGAGTGTTCCCACTTTAATTGCATGCCAGTCCAGGAATGGGAGGTGGACATTTCTTGTTGGGATTTCTTGCCATGCAAATTTACCAGCATGATATGAGGCAAATGTAACACCACTGAGGGGCTGACCCCACCGTCAAATCATTTAGTAGGAGGCTCCTGAACAGGGCTGAATGCAATTAAAGAAGAGTCAGGTAATGAATAAGCAGCTTGCCAAGCCCCAGCTGACAATAGCAGAACTCCTCTGTGGCAGGGAAGGTGCAGAGGAAAGCTTGCCTGGCAGGATGGAGGCATGGAGCCTGGGATGGCTCCGTCAGCACTGGAGCTTGCTACCCTTGCTGGCTGTCAGGAGGCAGGAGCTAAACCCAGGTATAACGTGTGCCTTTTAAGCAGTTTAGTCAGAAGTGCTGCCACATTCACAGCTTTTCAAGTATTTTTAAATCACTTACAAAAGCAGGATTAAATGATCAGGAATTCCATTTAATAGGACAAATAAAGAAATAACAATCTACTCCATCAGCCCTGTGAAAGGCAGGTTTGATTTAAGAAAAAAATAAATAAAAAAATAAGTATAAAAGAGGGAGAGAAAAAAGGAAAGGGAGGTGGAAAAAAGGATAATGTGTGTTTACTCAAGCAAAGAAAAAAATATTTAAGTGATGTAGGGGAGAAGATTGCGGTAACTAGTGAAGAATAACATCGTCTGCTTTGCTGTCAAATCACACAAGAATTTCAGTAATAGATTCTCATTCTGACACTCAATTCAATTCGAAGGTGATCCTGCTTTATCCCAACACATCAAATATTAAACACTCGTATTAGCCCGGGTGCCGTCGCCTTTCCCGGCTTAGACGCGGCAGGAAGCTTTTCCCCCTACTTTCTCTCACCCGCTATAATATTCTCAATGTTATCTAAACATGCCTTCATACACTGGGGTTCCTTATCAATCCCATTTGGGGAGGGAGGGGGGTGTACTTAAAATGGCATTAGTTTGGGGAGCTTTTATTATTATTATTTCCAAAGCTTTTCAATTTTGTGTGGAAAAAGCTTAGAAAAAAGAGGTGGAGGGAGGGGAGGTGGCGAGAGAGGGAGAGGGAGAGCAGGAGCGAGAGAAAGTATAAAAAAGGGAAAAGCAGCCAGCAGCTCTTGTTTGACTGATGCCTTTCAACAAGGGCAGTCTAGCTTGTCAAAGCCCGGGCTCGAGATGAATTGGCATATCTATTCAGCCTGCCTCTGGATGTCATGCAATACAGTTTCATATTCCCAGATAAGGCACGATAAGCAATTGCTGCCCTGACACCAACTCCATCCATCCCTGCCTTTCTGTCCACGCATATTAGAGATCTCTGCTGCACCACTAACAAGAGGCATTTAATTTCTACAAACGCAGTGGCAAGAGAGGCCTTCAGACTGACCAGGTACAGCATCAACACCACTCATGTTTAGTTAGTTTCTCTCTGTGCACTGAGAACACTCATGAGTGGTACAGGGTGCACAAAAACAACTTTTGCCCAATGTAGCACCTGTGAATCTAAGCCTTGAATTAAACACCTGTGCCAATCCTTACTGGGTGGGGGTAACAAAAGCATTTTGTCCTTTGCCAAATATATCTGCAGTGCCACTGGAGGACATGGTTTGGATGTGGGACAATGCTGGGGAAGAAGTGAGCAGTGTCCTTTCCCAGGGAACATCACTCTCCAGAGCACAAACCCTCCAAGAGCTGTGGGGGAGAAGGAGAACAGCTGACATACTGAAAAAGAGTATACCATGCATGGGATCTGGCCCCACTTGGGTGGAAGTAAGGGAAAATTGGAAATTCCTGCCAGTGAGAGAATGAGATTTGGACAAAATCCTCTCACATTGCTAAAAAGGTGCTGAGGCATTGCCTGATACTCTGCCCTCTTCACACAAGGGCTTTTCACAGATCACTGCCACATAGCCAGCTTTCCTCGTGTCCTGGATGCAGGGAGCCTTTGGCAAGCCCAGCTGGTGTCCACTTCAGCCCATTTGCAAAGCTGCTTGTTAGAATAAAAACAACTTTATGCCTCACATCAAGGAGTAAATTAAACAAATAAAAAGATGAATGGTCTGTTTTTTGAAAAGTGAGCGCTAGGCACACAGGAGCTGGATGGCTCTGCCCACCTTTGGGAAATGCTTTACAGAGGGCAAGGTGCCCCCAGACCATGGGAGGAGGACAGGTCAATCTTAAGGGAAGGCACCAAGATGTCAGGGAAGATGCAGAGGATGCAGCATAGTTGTGGAGGGAGCAGAGGATGTTCCTAAATCTGAGGGCCCTTTTGAGTCCCCAGAGCGGGCCCCCTGGAAAACCATAGCGTAAAAGATAACAAACTGCTTGTAAAATGATGAACCCAAGAAGGAATGCAGACCCCCTTACTAGACCCCTTGTTATCTATCTGTAATATTAGTGGTTCACTTGCTAGCTTTGAATGTAAAATCCCTTGTGGATTGGTTAGAATTTAGAATTCCCTTAGCTATTGGTGAAAAGTGTAAAACCCTCTAAAGATATAAAAACTCCTGAAAAATCCTAACCATTTAATATGCTAGAATGGATGCCTTCATGAAATAAACCGTGGAATTGTGCCTTTCTTCATATTCCGATCTCTTCACCCTGCTGGTTTGAGAGCACGCTCCAAGCCAAATTCTGTCCAGGCCAAGCTTGGAAGCGTGTTTGTCGCTGAGGACTGCTCGTGGCAGTCTCGGGGATCCCCGGGGGACCCCAGAAACCCGCACCAGCAACACATAACTATATGTGCTTTCTCCTTACAAAAATAAGCAGCGCATGCCATCAGAGCTCTGTATATAGGAGCTCTGCAAAAGGGAAACTGAGGCACACTGTGATCTCTTGCCTTGCCTATTCCCATCCAGTCACATCTGAGCAGCCTCATCCTGCTTGTGTCCTGGCAATATCTCAGCTCAGCCATAACTGTACAAATTCACTGCTAAAACTCCTCTGAACTTCAGGAGGGGCAGGAGGGAGCCTGCAGCCACCAAGAGCGCTTCTCCAGGGTGCATTTGGATGCTGTGGTCCCATCAGGCAGCAGAAAGGTGTCCCTGGTGCCATGCAGGTTTACCATGTGTCCTGGCTTAGGCTGCAATAGAAACACACTGGTGTGCCTTACTCCAGGGTGTCAAAGTGCCAAGCGGTTTAGGCTTCACATTTCCCTGTGTTTGAACAAGAACAGTCTTTGCCTTGCTCCCAGGCTACGGATTATCCTGGATAAAATGTTCTTGACTGCTGTGTGCTCTGCGGCTGGCGACACACCAGGTTAATGCCGTGGAGATCTGGGTCAAAGCCCTGGGTTTGGTCACAAGCAAAACAAAACTACAGGTCTGGGTTCCTGGAGGGCTGGGAAATAGAGCTGGGGAGTGCACAAGCCAGTGCTGGCCCAGGAGAGGGGACAAGCAGAGATATAAACCACCAAGAAAGCAGCCCAAGGATGGGGGCTACTAGTGTGAACAGAGGCTCTGGGCAACACGTGCCCAGTGCCTTTCCCAGTCTGGGACAAGTGGCAGGGCTGACTTCTCATGGTGTCCCTGCATTCCTGGTGGCACTGCAGGGTGACAGACCCAAGCTGGGTTATTCTGATGTATGCAATTGGCTCCCAGCACTAATAAACACAAGCAGCTCCCGATTAGTGCCTGAAAGGCAGAGGCACATGACGACATGGCAGACAGCTTCCAGGGAGTACCTACACGTGGCTGATTTACCCTTCCAGCCCTGGAAGGACAGGCTCACGTCCTGCAGTGCTATCCCCTGACCACCCCAGCCCCTGTGGGGCCAATTCAAGCAGGAAAGCAGCGCTAAGCCTTTCCCTACCGCAGCTTTGTGGCCAGCAGAGCGGGAAGCTGGGTATGATACCAAGGAAAACCCACAATCACACTTCATGGATGATTCACCACAAGCACAGAAGCCTCTCCATACAGAGAGGAATGGATTGGTCCAATTCTGGCTGCTCCTTGGGAAACTGGGGGTTCACGGGGAGGGAGAAGATGCCTCTAACTGTGCTGGAAAATAGGAAAATGTTGACACTGCCCCATAATCAGACCCAGCATCAGCCCCTGTATACATCAAGACAGAAATGAGCATGATGGCCCCAGCAGATGCACCTTACTGCAGAACTGAGCTGTCAGGGCAGCTGCAAGGCGGATACAACTCACCCTCTTTGGATTTAACTAGAGATGAACAACCACCAAAGAGAGCTGCAGCTTTGCCATATTACACAGGGTGGGTAACAGTATCCATCCATCACTCTTTCCAGGGCAGACTATGGCTGTGATGCTCAGACCTCCCCACACACCCCTTCAATCTAACCCCAAGCCTTTCCCAACCAAAGCTGGCTCTGGGCTTGCTGTCAAAACCTTCAAGCCTTTCAAGAGGGGGTATTTCCCCCCCTCAATTTCTATCTTTACACACGCACATGCTCGCCTCTCCCTCGCTCGCTGTTTAATTTCCGTGTGAGAGGGAAGCAGGTGCCCGTGCTCCCGTGAGCTCTCCCTTCTCTAGGTTTTTTTTCCCTTTTTGGATCCTGCCCCATTAGTTTAGTGCCCAGCCATCTGCGACGTCTCCTGTAATGCTGTCCCCCTTGTGTACCAGGGAGCTTTTCCATTAGCGCCTTTAATATTCTGACACCTTAGCACAGGCTGCTATTACATTCAAACACTGATCGCCCTGTGAAATTACATCGCAGGGCTTGCTAAAATGGAATTGTGTATAATCAGGCTCCTCCATGCACTGTCAGTCCCATCACAAATACAACGTAAAGCAGGCTTATGGATGGGCTTAGCAGCTGCTACAAGTGTATTTTTTTTAATAGATGAAGTATCCCTTATTTAAAGCATTTCCTTAAGAAAAAAAACCAAAAAACAAACCAACAGTGAAAGACGAAGCAACAGCTGCTGCATTATGTTAACCATACCACTGGTCTCTTAAAACGTTATTTAATAAGGTAGCTATCTGTTTATCTATAACTATATCAAACAGAGAAGGAGGGCGAGATAAAGATAGTTAAACAGACAGCCGAGGAGATATCTGCCACTGGGAAATAATAGCTAAATAAAAAGTACCATTATTTACTCCAGAGCAGGGAGGAGGGAGAGTCAGCAATTTCTTCCCAGTGCTCCCAGCCTCTGGTTCATAGGGGTAGCATGTGCCAGCCTACACGTACCCCAGCTCACCTGGCTCCAGCCTACTCATCTCCCCACTACTGCAAAGATAAATGTGGGGGGACAAAGTGCAATTCAGGACCCACATACCGAGGCTGCAATGCAGGAAAGGCGAGTGAGTGCAGAAGAACTGTTCTGCTGCCAGGAGCTGGCCTGGTGGGGCAGCCCCCCACCACCACACAGACTGAGACCAGCTCAAATTAAGGCAAAATTTGCCACAGCAGAGGGTCTGGGTGCATTTCTGCAGGAAAGACTAGCTTTTGTGTAGCCAGCACACAAGGGACCAACTGCTAAGCTTTTTTGTTTTTTTTTTTNCTAGCTAGGGAAGTGATGGATTAGGACAAAGGTATTTCAGGGGGATGCAGGAACCAGCAGGGACACAGATGATGTGTCAGAGAAATGAGCTCCTGAGCTCCCCAGCTCAGAGTTCAAAACGCTGCCTCTTACCATGCCCTAAAGGTTATTCTGTCTGTCTGCTGTGAAATGCAACGGCACATCACCTGAAGGGAGATTTCCAGAGGCGCTGTGACCCTTCTGCTATCTCCTCCGAGAAGCCTCCGCAGGAATGATGAGATTGTAGCTCATTTCCACACACCTTGAAAGAGATGGGCTGGATCAAACATGCTGAAAGCAGAAGCAACACATCCCTGGGACTCATCCTTGCCTCCTGGCAGGGAGTGTGCTCTTGCTGTAAAGGGCTGGGAAACTGCGTCCACCCCACTGAAAGACCAAAGACATTACTTTTCATCCTAAGCCAGGATGGAAAAGCCAAAGTATTGGCTTGTTTCACTGTATGGGAATAGTTCTGCTTGGGAACCACAAAGTAAGAGCCAGGGACATAACTGCTGCCCTTTGGAAAGGAACAACCTATTCCTGTGCAAAACACTGCTTTGACATTTTGACTCCAGTTTTTCCCAGTGCAAAACAAGGCCACTTGTCCAGAGCAGACACACTGCTCCTTTGCACCACACACAGCATGTTTCAGCATATGTTGGTCTGGACATTTTTGGCAAGGATGCCTCTGGCGATGGTTTAGCTGCTGTGCACAAACATGCCACATGGGGACGATGGGACCATAGAGGGCCGAGACCCACAGACAGGTTACCAAGAGAAAAACACAGGGGAGATGATGTACAACTGCACATCCATTCACGGTGCAGGTGCCAGACAAGGCAATTCAACTGTCTGGTTTCCACTACTTGTCATTGCCAAGGTTAGGTGCTTGCGAGGTGGCAGCAAGGGAGGGATGCTGGGTGACAAGCATGTTCACATCTCAGTTTCATAATGTGTTTGGAAAACCCAGGCCCTGGAGGATGAGAAAGAAATCAGAGCGATCCTGCATGACCTTCTCACTACTTCTATCCTGCATGTCTTATCACACACCTCTCCCTCAGCTCACATCCTACAATCCCTTCCATTTTCATGTTCACCAGGTCAGGTCTTCTTGGGACAGATACAAGACCTTCTCTAAAACACCTCTGGTGCAACGCAGAGAAACTGGTCCATACACAACAGACCAGAGGGGCATGGAGATACCTACCCTGCTCCTTCTTACCTCCTCCTCCCAGACAGCAAACACGCAGGAGCAAAACCCAAGTTTTCATTGCAGATCAACAATCTAACAGCTGTTGGAGTCTCTGAGTGCTGCTGCTCTGTAAGAATTGAAAAAAGCAGAGTTTCTCTGCACTCCCACAAGATGCAAAGCTGCTCAAAGGAGAGGCAACTGGAAGAATGAGAGAAAAGCAAGAAATACAATGCATGAGACATCAGGGAAAAGATCAATAAAGATTACTAGGGCAGCAGCCCATCCCCTGCCCGCATTGGAGGCTCTCATGGCTGCAGTAAAGGAACACCAAGGAAAGCTAACAAGGTGCTGCTGTGCCAGTGCCTAGGGATGATACCTGTCTAATCAAAGGTAGAGTTTACACTGGATCATCTAAGCAGCAGCTCTTCCTCATGATTATTGACTCAGGTCAGGGTTAAGACTGAGAAGGTTAAAGCAGAGGCGCCTCTAAGAGCTGTGATGGATGCAAACACCAGGCAAGCAGCTCAGCTAGCAGAGCCTGCTGGGGCACCAGCGGCAAAATTGAGGTTTCCCAATTTCAATGGAAGAACAAACAGAAGGAGATGGTCTGTGGGGCAGGGCAACACATCATGAGAGAATCAATTTGGAGGGAGGTTATGAAAGCGGAGAATAAAGGGACCTGCAAGGAGAACATGGCAAGGTCCTGAGAAGAGGTTATTAAAGGAGGCATGGGGGGATGAACCACTACAGCCAGGCAGGAGTTTGGGGCACGACTGGCTACCTGGACTGGAAAGGGGGCACCAGCACCATGTTGTAGCCCTGAGAAGGTGACAGAGAAGATCATGTCACACTTGACAGAAATGGAGGGCTTTGGGTCCTCAAGAGCTCAACTCGTCATCCAAGAGAGCTTAAGGTGCCTCCACGGCTCTCTGGTGCCACCAGGCTTCACTGACCTCCTGGGCTGGGCTGGGCTGGGCTGGGCTCCTGCAAGCACACAGGGAGCCACCTGCACCCAGCCAAGAAGGGTCTCCCTACTGGGCAAGCTGGGACACTCTCTGGATGTGGCTTTTAACCGTGTCTGCAATTCTCCTCTAAGGTGCTGGGAAGGTCTGTGATACCCAGACACATGGATGCCCCTGGGTCCTCCTCCCTGTGGAAGGGGCCATCACTGCTTGCCACTGCTGAGAGCCAGATTCTGTGGTTCAGCTGGCTGTTTTCAGCCAGTGAGCCTGGGAAACGCTAGTAGGATTTGCCTTGGTGCCTGCTGGTGATACAAGACCTGAGGAGCACGTCCCAGGAGCTCTGCCCACCATTACTGAGCATGCATAGCAGAGGGATGGCCCCCACACAGCCACGGTACAAGAACAGAGCTGTGGGGTCATAGAACGCCCATCCCACCCTCTCAGCATCCTTCAGCTGCCTCTGAACCCATCCCTAACCTACATGTGCTGTCTCAGCTCTGGCTGTGGCTGGTGAAAAGATGAAGAGCAAGTAGGAACAAATGTCCCCAGAGAAGAGCTGGTCTGCAGCTGGGGCTGGAGGGCTGAGATGCAATGACTAGGTCCATGGGCTGTCCAGAAAGTGCTTGGCTGTGGACCACTTAGCTTTCCCAATGTGGAACCATGGCAGGCAGCCCGCCCACTGCCAGTGTGCCAGCAAAGAATAAGAAGCTGGTATGGAACAAGGTGTCCCAATTAGTTCAACACTAATCTAACTAGATGTCTGTGGGGAGGACTGGAGCTGGCGAAATGACACGGCTGCCTCCTTGACCAGACACTCAACCTTTCCCACCTGCAGCATTTTATTTTTCAGATTTTCAACCTGCAGTACTGATTTTTGTCTGGCTCAGCAGAATCTGCCCTGCCTTGGGTCCTATTGCTTCTCACCAGCAAAGCACAATTACATGTGTACACAAACAGGCATTCAGTGATCACACACAGCATCCAAGCTCTCTGCTCCAGTGTCAGGGAACAGCTGCTGGGGCTGCAAATCAGAGGTATAAGGAGACATGGGGCACCAGAAGGCAGAGCTGATCAGGAGGACATGGCAGAGCACACCAGGTCCCTCTTACTCCCTCTCTGAATGACAGCAAGCCATGTAAGCCTGCCTGCCCTCCCCACTGCTGCCCCGCACCACCCCAGAGAGCTGGCAAACAAGCTTCAAACCAGAGCGCTCCTTGTAATCGGAGTCAGTCAGTGTGTGTGTTACGCTTGAGTTGATGGCTGGTGTTAAATTCAATGCCTTGAGTATTGATTTCCTTGCACATCCCGGACTTTGTTAAAGGGTTAGCTGTGAACTGAGATCAAAGGGAGGTTAACTCATTTCTCGTAAGTGGTAAAGCAGACCTCTAGCAAACCCGGGCACCAGGCCTCCTCCGCAGAGGATGCTCCATGCATGTTGTTAGCTACCCCAGTCACCTCAAAAGCCAGATAAAGTCACAAGGCTGCCACGAAGCAGGGAATAAAAATGATCCCAGCAACTCCCCATAGACCCCCAAGCTATGATGAGCGCACACTGGGGACAGGCAGCATGGGTTAGCACTTCTCCCCAAACTCTCCCCCACCACAGGGAGCTGCTCCCCTTGCTTGGCCACAGAATAAAGGGGGGAAGCAAGTCTTTGCTAGCTGCACCCCCGAAGAGGCTGCCCCTGGGGAGCTCGAGAGAAGAGCAGAGCCCTCCTCAGGAAGACTGGAGTGTCCTAGAGCTATGGGTGGTAGAGAGGGAAGGCAAAGTTGCTGCTCCCCAAAGAACCACCTCTGGCAGGGACATGGCACCCTCCATGCCATGGCAAGGTATAGAGGACAACTTGAGCCAACACGGCCATCAGCACCACCTCAACCTCAATGTGTGGGAACATGCCCACTCCATTTTACTTTACTCTCTTCTTGGCTTTTCCTGCCCCACATAAAGAAATTTTAGCACCAACAGCACCAAAATCAGCAGGTTTTGCCAAGGCAGTAAGAGATAAGTGCACAAATAACATGACACTAACGAGCTTTACCTTTGTTATTTTTAAGGAATGGAGGCAGGGAAAGAGGTGTAGGAGACAATCTGAAATTGTTATCACTGGTATTAATGAATGCCCAGAGGCACTGAGCAAGAAGCATCCATTTCAGACGAACATCTGTCAACAGTAAGTGGTAAAATTTCAGAAGTAGCTAAGGTACTTCAAAGCCTGGATTGCATCAGCTTCCCAGGAGGCTTAAGCACCCAAGTAATTTCTAACAGTAGGGCCCTTGCCCCTAAGCCGTCTGGGCATCAGTGTTATTTCTCAACTCCTCTACTCCAAGATCTACTTGCAGCACAGTACAGCTTTCCAGCAGCCACGTTTTTCTTCAAACATTCACTGAGTTTCACTGACACTGTACCTTCCACCCTAGGGTGGCAGCATGTTCATTCCTCACTTCTCCCAGTAACCAGGCAGCTTCAGCTGAAGAAACTACAGTACACTTTTCCCCCACACCCCTAAAAATCCCAACGCAAAGCACCCAGCAGTGCTGGTGGCTTAATTCCCCGTGTCCTGCAGCATTGGTAGGGAAGAGCCCATCACAGCCCATCTTGGGGGTGAAATCCTCAGTGGGAGCTCCATTCCTCAGCACCTATAGTCACATTTAACTATGAGGTCCTCTGTAATAGTACTAAACAGGTAGTCCCCCACCCCTTCTCCCCTCTCCCAAACTCCTGCCACCCAGCACTGCCCCAGGAGCCTATTTGTTTTTAAGTGAAAGGTTTATACCGAAGTGCTTAGGGAATATTTGCTCAGTGCCCAGCATACCAAGTGCTGAAGATTTCACTTAAACTCTCAGCATCTGTGTATCTCAACTAAATTAAGCTATTTGCTATAAAAGAGCACAATGACAGTAATGGAATAATAACAGCATTAATAAAACACAACAATCCTCAAATGAGAAGTGGACGCATCAGCTAGCTTCACCCAAGAGAAGAAAGCTATTTTAAAATCACGCACACAAACCATCTGGGGGTGGAGAAAACCAACAAAAGCTCTGAAATGCAGAGGTCAGACTGAAATTATGTTTTTAACCTCAAAAGAAAGATGCTTGCCAGAGTCTTCCCAGCCAGAGAGCTCCCATGCCAGTTGGAAATTAATTTCCACAGCTCCCAGCAAAACAAGGGCTTAAAATGGGTATGCTGACTCCACAAAAGAGGGGTAGGAGCACTTTTTGGGGGGAGGACAGAGAACTGAAAGCCCAAAACAGAAGTGATCCCTCAAAATCAGTAAGGTTTGTTTTTTGGGACAGACACATTGGAGTAGGGGGTGATGCTGTGCTGAATATGTGAATGCTGAGCCAGTGACCAGGGCCAGATGCTGCTACATCATTATGCAAACACCCAGATGTCTCAAGCTCACCACACTGCCATTCCCCTCTTGGTGGAAAAGTCGCCTTCACTCTGTCCACAAACTCTTCCTCTTTCCTTTGTTTTGGATAAGGGCAAGATTAAACACATCCCCTTCAGTTTCAAAGTCACCTACACACTGTCTGTTGCAAAGATAAAATAGCCCTGGGACCTGCAGTAGAGGTGGGAACAGGTGTACCTGAGAGAAAATCACATCTCTGCCCCCTTTATGGGATGAGATTTAGCACATGGTGATGAAAAGAGTAATTAAAGTGCATTAAGTAAGCTGTGCTGGATCTCTGAGGTCTTGCCACACCCCTGATCCTGTCTAAGGCAACAGCCCAAACTTGCCTTGTGGGGGACTGGGAGGGTGGGTGACCCTGGGAAGAGGAGAAGATGAAGGAAAAGGAAACCATTTCGTTCACCGCCAGCTTATTGACCACCATGTTGAGCCAGCAACAGGCAGGGTCTTTGTGTTTCTCTTGCAGGTACATTTCTCCTACATTTCAGCCCAGGCCTTGCCCCATGGGCAGAGAGAGCCCAGTCCCTTCCCTGCCCAGGCTCTGGTTTAGCTGGCTCCATCTGCAGAGGGTACATGAGAGCTGCTCCTCTCCTCACCCCAGCTGCCCAAAGCCCATGTGCAGATCCCCTCAAGGATAACGTGGCAGAGACAGATGTCACCTCTTCTCACTGACATGGAAAGAAACATGACCCAGGTCACAGTTGTGCAGGTGAGCTCACCACTGCCTACCCTTCCTCTGTGGCACAGCCTGAACCACACAGAGGTAACTGAGTTATCCCTGACTCCAAAAATTAGGCAGAAGGTGGGGAGAAAGCTGGCTGGCTTTCCCACAGCACAGTGAATACTATCTTTGGGTTCACTTGTCTTTTAAAAAGGAGCCAAGAGAGACCAAGAGGTCAGTGATATAGTGCCCACAGTGCCAGGCTCATGTGCTGCAAGATGGCCGGAAGCCTTCTGGGTACAGACCCATAGCACACATCCTCCTGCCAGTCCCCTGAGCAAACAGGTTCAACTCGACTGACCAATCTCCTCCAGGCAATCCTCCAAACTTGTACTTTTCTAAATTCCTATGGAGAAAATGCCAGAGCAGCAGTTGCCCCACACTTGAACAGGCTGCAAGTTTCTTTGTTTTCATTACAAATTCCAGTCCTGATGTCTTTTTATTTTTTTTTAGCCATTTCTGCTCTGCCCCCCGGAGGTGCTGCTGTGATTGAATGAAACACGACCCCAGGCTCCAATAAGTGTATTTCAATTACATCTGTCACCATGTAACAATGTAATGATATATCATGTGATATTAAATCCATGGTAATCATATCAGCGATTTTTTTAATAGTGCACTAATCACATTATTACATCTCAATAATTAACAACAGAAGGCCTAAAAATCCTGGATACAAACCAGAAAGCTCAGAGGGTCCCCAGCTCCTGCCTGGGAGAGCCCTAGAGAAGAGCAGGATGGCAAAGTGCTGCCCAGTGGGCATGGCACAAGGGAGCAAGGGCACAGGAGTCTGGCACCAACATTGCCACGCAGAGCATGCAGGTAAGACCAGATTCTTTCCCAGCCACAGACTAAAGGAGAAAGCAAGTATTTTGGAGCTAGGAAGAGACAGTGGCACATCCCATCTTGCACAGCATTACTCCCTTCTCTTCTGCTGCTCCTGCACTGCCACTTTTCCTCCACCAAACCAACTCCTTTTCTCTGGTAGGTGTGAAGGTGTAATCCTGAGGCAGACAAGCACTGCTGGTGCCCCACTGCAGATGGAAGGACAGTGTCTTGAAAAGGAAGGATGATCCTACCAACACATCCTTACCAGGCTGCTGGAAGAATGACATCATCTTCCTTCTCTCCTTGCACCAGCTTGAGACATGATTGAGAGAACCCTCACAGAGCCACTGCAAGGCTTGAAGTCACCCTGATTTTTTTAGCGAAACAAATCTGTCAGCTTAAAACTGAAAACTTCTGAGAGTCCTTTGGAGGGACAGTGGTCCTCTGGCTCACCATCTCAACTCAAGCTCTTGCCTGCATGGCTGGAGCAAACTGGGGCTGGGGTCCAAAGCACTGACTGACATTCCTTGTGTGGAAAGGAGTCACTCAGTTTTGTGTGACTGTGTGAGCAGACTGCTCCCCACAGCTCCAAGCTGCATTTTCCTCCTTGCGAGGATGAGGGCAAAGGCAGCAGAGAGGAGCTGGCAGCAGCTGGCACAGAGTGGCGGAGTGTGGGGAGTCCTGTGCTGCACTGTCCCCAGCTGTGACAGAGCTTTCTTCCAGTTGCAGCCTGGTCAATCTAGCACTTTCCACATCACAAGCTGATCTGAAGAGAGCCTCATTACCTGCCTTAAAGTTGCAGCCAAGCACTTATCTCTTAAAGACAGGATTTAAGAAATATTTGACTGATCATTTCTCTCCTCATTTAGTTTGGGCTGCTCTGAACCAATTCAACCTGTGAAGTTGAAATAGTGAGAACAGGAGGAAAAGTGTGGGCAGGCAGTCACACCAAACACTGCACACAATGTCCCAGCTCCCCTGCCAGCTCTTCCCAAAGGGTCACATCCTGGCTCAGCCTGATTGACACAGCCTTCTCCTTTGCCAGGAGTGGCTATGGAGCATTTCCCAATACTGAAGTGGAGACATCTCTTCCTCCCCACCCACAACGGGACAGGCATTTGGGAGATCATTAAAACCCTGGTATCCAGACCCTACTTTTATGTATGCATGGAAATGCCAGCTGTCATTGCATCACTCCCAGACCTGGGAGAAAAGGATGAAGAGAGGGATGAGCCAGGACTGACAGCACCGCCATCCCCACATCTTCAACTGACCCAGGACAGGATAGTCCTGTGTTCTTAATCTCCTTGTACAACTTCCTGCTATCCCACTTTTCAGCTCCACTGTCCCCACAACCATGCCACACAGCAGCAAAGGTGTCACATACCCAGCAATGTCCTGCTCTCTCCCCACTTAGCCAGAGCCTATAGAGGGGCTGGATGGAAGGTCACAGGGAGGTGAAGGGGCTCTCAGGGCCAAATAGGAGTTGCAGCAGCAAGCAAAGAAGCCCTGCTAGTCATTTAGGGTGATCCTGTCAAGGGCAGGCAAGACAGATAGACAGACACATTGCTGGCCAAGGTAGTGCAGTTGGACTTTTTCTCCTTCCCTCATTTCTCTTTTTTATTTTTTTCCTTTTAATTTTGTCTTGGAAGCCACGATCCTTTAAAGATGTGCACGTCTCATTAGCTCTACCTTGACAATCATTACTGTTCCTGCCAAGGCAGGAGCAGAGCTCAGCCTGAGCGTGGGGGAGTCCATTACCTTGTAGTTAAAGGGACATTGACAATTCTGGACTGCCTGGTGGTCTGACTCCCTCTTGGAAGCAGGATTGCTCCTGCATACTGCTGTTTTCCCTCCTCTACTGTGCCCCTGCTTAGCACAAGCAAGACGCAAACCTTGCAATGATGGGTTGTCCTGCAACCACCACCAGGCACTTGCTGCTCCCCTGGATGGGGGCTTGTAGGGCCAAGTCTATGCCCACAGCCTCTGGGACAAGGGGCACTGAAGAACCCAACCTTCTCAACACATTGCACATGGCCTTCACAAAATCACATCTCTCTTCAGCAAATGCATGCTCTTGAGTGGGACCACAAGATCCAAGCCCAGACATGACCAAGCAGGGAGCCCAAAATGTCCACAGAGGCCATACTCGAGGGTGGAGTAAGGACTCCCATGAAGGACCCTAGGACAAGGGCATAGTCCCCACATATGAATGCCTGGTGGCCTAACTTCAGTGAGCTAGCTTTGTCCTTGCTTCAAAGTGCAACATAACCTACACCTATGAGTTTGTCCCTAGCTTTTCTGGCTCTGCAGGGTGCAATGTGGGCCACTATATACCCAAAGGTGGGGATGAAGAAGGGTTCAAGTGTGTGAGTATGAAGTGATGGGTGACCCCAGAAAAGAACCCTACTCACTAAATATGGTGTAGAGTCCTGTTTTGGGCCACAGCTGGGGGCTGTTACTCTGTGGCTGTTCCCAGAGCCTACTTTGCCCCATCCCAAGGTTGGTAACAGGGAACCTGGCTCATGTTATGCAAGGGGGAGAACCCCTCAAAAGATTTCAGGGCAAAGACCCAAAAGCAACTTTTGATAAAACAGCCCCTGCTTTCTTCCAGCTCCACAAGGGCTTTGAAGTCAGGTGCAGTTCTCAAGAGGCAAACACAGCAGGGTGCAGCCCTATGGAGATGATCCTGCTTCTTTGTATCTTGCAGGATGGGAGCTCTGCTGCAGCCACACTAAGTCCTCACTGCTCTCCGCAAAGCCACGGCAGGAGACAGTAACTCACAGCCACAGCTCTGAGCCAAACTCCAAGGAAAGATCCTACCTCCACACAAGGCTGTCCAAGAACTTGACAGGACTCTGCTTGAAAAAGATGTTGAAAGAAATGATCTCTTTAAGTGCAATGGGAGATATTTGTCTCTGATTTACCCTTGGCTTTTTGCTCTGGTTCAGGTAGGAGCGGTGTGGGATGGCTGGCAGATCTGAGAGCATGGCACGCCCCAGCGGGCAAAGCGAGCAGTGCGGAGGAAGGCGCGAGTCAGTTTGGAGTGCTCCCCATTTATCAAACTCACGCAGCCCGCCAGCAGAGCGAGTCTTTCCATCATTACAGCTCTCAAAATCCGATTCATACCACTAATCCTGCCTTCATTCTCCCAGATTAATAACATCTCTTTCAACCTTCACAGTGTGATAAATAGACAAAGAGAGAACAAAAGGAGAAACAGAAGTGAGAGAAAGAGCCAGAGCAACTCCACATAATAAAGAGAACCAAGAAAGGGGAAAGGAAAAAAAAAAGGGAAAAGGGAAAGAAAGGAGCCGGTACACTTGACTCTGCCATTTACTTTGGCAGATTCTCCCCAAGAGCACCCTGCCATCCTTAAAGAATGTAAAACATTGCTCAAAGGAAAGGCTCGTTAGCAACCCTGACCAGCCCAGGTTTGCTGGAAATCTTTTCACTTCCAACCTCTGCTCAGGTCAGCACTGAAAATGAGTTTGTTGGTTTCTTCTTCTTCTCCTCCCCAGACTCCCACAGAGGCAAAAGCCTCCAGCACAGGCTTGCTCTCTCCTTCATTTAAGGCACTAGCTTCTTGGAGGAGAACGGGAGGCCTTGGATGGTGTCTGTTCCAGGGGTGTCCCAGCAGCTCAGCAAGCCCAAAACAGGCTGGCAGAGCAGCAACTGGCTGACACAACAAGGGCTGTTCCAGAAGCCGGGATCATGAATGGAGCTTGGGATGGGGATGAAGACTAAAACCATGAGGACAGCAGAGCAGACATGGAGCATCATGCCATCAGTCTGGCTGGAGGGCCAGAGGAAAGGAGATGCCTACATGAACAGAGCAGAATTGCAGTGGAAGTGTCACAAGCTCCAATTCCTCAGGTTACACTTCTCTGTCCCCTGCCTTGTCCCCTAGGAGAGAGGTCCTATCCCTGCCTGTCTTTCACAGCCCAAACCCACTGGAGTCCTACTGATTGTGGAGCTGCAGTCCCCCTCTATGCTTATGCCTGCTCCAAGCAAGGGAATGGCACACACAGGTACCCCATCCCCAGCGTTCCTCTACTCGTTCAGAATCAACTGAGCCCTGGGAAATGCTGATCCTACAGCCCAGGACCCCAGAAAGCCAACCCCACTGGCCCTGAGGTACATGGACAGAGATGTTTAGCTATTTCCCACCCACAGCCTTCACCAGAGCTGTGCTGTTCAGCTTTTTCACTCTGCCACGCTGTATTGAACACTCCACACACTCTTCAAGTTATTTTAATAATTAAATATTTATTGGCACATTTTTCCCATACTGCTTCCACATTTGCCTGATTTTCTTTCCAGTGAGTGACTTCCCTTGGTTCAGTCCTTCCACAGGATGCACACCTGCAAAACATTTCCTCTGCTTTCCCCCTAAGGAGCATCCATCCCTCTTGCAGCCCATCCCTGTGGACTCCTGGCAGGAGTGCTGTGCATTCTGAACACCACCATGCCAAACCCAGACGAACAGCTCAGGCAGAGCTCTGGATTTCTGACCAGGTGGTGCTCTATTATGGCACTCTCAGCCGCCGTGCAGAGGCTGGGCTAGGTTATTTTTTTTCCTCTCTTCTTTTATACTGTTCCATATTACTCCAGGCTTTGAAGTACAGAGAAAAGCAACACTCAATGTGCCTTTTTTTTTTTTTACCTCCTTAAACCTACCTTTATCATAGCAAATCTTTTCCTTCTCCTCTGTGTCGCTGGAGATAGATATCAAGCAAAAAAAAAATGTCTCCCCTTCTAACAATGGGTTTCCCTTCCCTTCTGAACTTCAAATAGAAAACTCTTATCTACAGCCACAGTTGACCAGAAGAAGAAAAGAAATGAAAACAGACATATGAACTGAACCCGGGCTCTCTTTCTATTCTCTCAGAAAAGCTGTGCTGGGTTCTTCACACAGAGATGCTCTGAACATGTTTATAGCAAGTATTTACTCACTTCACTAGCTATCCACCCACCATGGAAACCCACCTTTCCTCAATAACAATTCTCTTCTCTTCCATGTACCCTTTTCAATCTCTTCCTTGCCTAGCAAACTCCGTGCACCTGGGCCATCCAGCACAACAATGACTACACCTAAAGCTGGGGACAGCAAGAGCTCTTCAAACTCAGCTAAGAGAAACTACAGCGATGCCCCTGCCACACAGGAAGCACACCGCCCCCCCCATGCAGCACCTGTGTGCCACTGCTGGTGCCAGCCAGTTCCTCCATGTGTTTTACCACTCCCCTTTGAACAATCTTCGTGCCTGTGACGGAGCTGCTCCAAGGAGAAACATACAGAACTAGACAACTTCTTTTCCTTCCCCACAATGGACCCTGGGTACAGACCTCTCCTGTCCTGGCTTTCTTCCCCTTTAGTGGCTTGATCTCCAGAGAGGCACTGCCAGGTCCCAAGCTGGGTTGAATACCCACACACTGAAACTCACTGAGGCCCAGCTGTTGTCAAGCCACCCTTGCTCTCTGCCCAGTTAACAGAAGTTAAAATGTGAGCACTGTGCTTGACAGATAGCGTTTCTCCCACGTCACAGTGCCAGGACCAGTACACATAGCATGAAACACTACTGCCTTCCCCACCTCCCAGTTTGTCCTGCTGGGCTACATGTGCTTCTTGAACCCTTCCTGCTTTCAGCCTTAACAACCTTGTCACACAAGCCTTGGGGAACCTGGCCTTACAGCCCTGGAGCACCTCCTAGCTACAGCCACAGAACTCCTATTTCTTCTTATCCTCTCAAACCCACCGTTACTTCAGTCACAAATTCACTCACAGGAAACTGCTGGACAGACAAACTGTCTTCCTCACTACACACGGCATCATGGACTCTGTCACTAGAGATGGACACAGCTACTGCCACATGTTGTCCCTCAACCTGCCAGGGGGACCAGAGTCAAAGAGACTCATTGCTGGAACTGGAGTCAAATTCCCAAATCAACTGGGGCAGAGGACTGGAAACTTTGCAGATAATTCTCCATTAGAAATAAGAACTTTCCTTCATCAAAACACAGATCTCATTCTCATCTGGGGAATTTGGAGCTCCTGGACAAAGGGAGGATGAAATCCCACCTGAGACATGAGCAGAAATCCTCCACAGTCACACTTGGGGACAATGTCCAAGTTCAAGCTCTAAATCATTTGGACTGGAGACAGTTTTGGTAACTCTACCTGGCTCAAAGCAGCCCTCAGCCAGGAGAGCCCATCCTGTGGCCCCAGCTGCCCAGCATGCTCTGCTGTGGTACCCCACAGAGCTTCCCATGCAACAGCATTATTCCCTTCATGTTAAACTCTCTAAGAGTCCCCAGTGCTCTTCCCATGGGGCAGTCCTAGTGTTGCAGAAGGCTTCTCCCTGTGGAGCTACAATGGGAAGATCCATCAGACAAAGCACCTTCTCTTCAAGCTGCCTGATGACAGATGTTCAGCCAACAGAGCAGTGGGATTGGCAGAGCACCGCAGAAGCGCTTTATAATTCCTGCTCCTCTCCTCCTTCCTGAGCGTCTCCTGGGAGAGACGCAATGATGAACGGTGACATAACTGACTGTTCCCAATCAAGGTAATGTAAGTAATGACAGCTGATGTGATTCCTGGAATGTGCAGGCGCTACTGGCCCACGTGCCTTGCCTACCACAGGCAGCACTGCCAGAGCCTGTGGAGGGAGAGGAGACCAGAGCATAAAGTCTGGCTGTGGTACAGGGGAGACAGAGTCCCAAGGCAAGAGGCTGTCTCCAAACCAGCTACAAATAACTCATTACATCAGTCTGCAAACAGAGCAGGAGCCAAGGGCAGGTGGATAACATCTATGCCATGGATCAAACCCCTCCTGGACTGTGTACAATGCCTGCCCCACACCTGGACACCACACCAGAGTGACACCTGAGACTGTAGCACCCCTAGTCCTTAGGAGTTGGTGTGTGGGGGTCTTGCTCTTGGCACCTCAAGGTTCAATAATGCTTTTATTGCTCCATCCTTGCCCCTGCTCCTCCCACCATCCGTGACTATCTGGAAACAGGAACATTACGTCAATAACCTGGACCTCACCTCCCCATGCAGCTGCTGTGCAGGCAGAACTACATCATCTGAACTCAAAGCAAGGGGGTGCAGCAGCCACAGATTGCACACACGGGTGTTCAGAGACTCACACAGGGAAAGAAAATACTGTGCAATCTCATACCCACAGTCCTCTTCCAGAGCCTCAAAATTAGTAGGCAAATTTAACATGCAGAGAAACGACCGATTAATAACCCAGCATTGACTTAAGAAGACCCTGAATAATACATAGTGCTTGTACATGGAAGGGGAAGAAGTCAAGTCCTTCTGCCTGTCAAGTGTATCTGCTTTCCAAGCACCTGATGAGAAACCTCCCTGCCAGCCACACACAGCAGCTCTTCAGAAATGGCTTTTGTTAAGATGAATGGCAAAACTTTGCACCAAGTTAGGCTGGCACTTGGACAGGTCCAAATATGGTGTTATTTCAAATGTAATCAGTACTGCCTGTTTTTTATTAAGTCCCTTTACACCTGCCAAGCAGAGGATGCTGCTGAGCATTTGGAGCCTTAACTATGAGACTGCCCAAACCTCTCCTCTACCGTCTGAACTGCAATCCTCCCAGCAGCTCAGCCATGTCAAGAAAAAGTCGGATCCAAATAGACAAAAGACTGGCAGAAGCTCAGCTGCAGGTGCTGGGCTATACCACACCATAATGACAGCAGATGAAGCTAGGAATGAATACTCCCTTCCACAGCTTGATTCTAGCTTCTGTTGTTTAATGCTGGTTTTGGTGTGAGACACTTGGGCAGTGGCATCAGTATCCCTGTGTGGTGCTGTCTACTTTCCTAAATAATTACGGCTGGAGAAAAATTTCCTCCCTTTTGAGAATATTCCAAACCAGATCTATCAGAAAAATGGTGTTTACCTTCACAACAGCCATTTTTGTGTAAGGGCTACATACAAAATGCCCATTCTGAGAAGGGTGAAATGCTGCAGAGCACCAGGGATTTGTGTAGGTAGCATCAGTGAAATACTGTGTATCTCAAGTGTTTTAATTTTTGAGATGGGGAGAAAAACTGAACAGCAGCTCAGGCAGAGGCTCTCAGCAACTGGTCATTCTGACTCTTGTGGATGAGTGACCCTCCTGTGCAGCCAGCCCACGAGGATGCTGCATGTATTTAATGCCTGCAAAGCAATTTGAAAGTGAAAATCCTCATAAGCAAGCCTCGTGGCTGAAGTCCAGAGGCAGGAGAGATGAGACCTAATATCTGTTTCAATCTCTGACATGGATTCACAGGAAAATCATCCAATCCCCCATGCCTCAGTATGCCCACAATAACATTTGTTGAGTGGTATGAGCCTAACTCATTAATTTCTTTAAAAAGCTTTAACATGTACTACCTGAAGACCAAAGGACCATCACTACGCAAAACATGAGCTGCGTACAGCACAAGGTCAGAAGGCATTTTAAAAAGAAGCCACCCAGTGCATAACACAATGGAAAAAAAATGAGCAGGAAACAAGATTTGCCTTCTTCAGATGTAAATGAGTGCCAGCTAGCAGCAAAGCTCCAGACACCCATTTTAGCACCAAAAAGAGTTTCTACAAAGGGATCCAAGAAAAAAATGTGATAAACAGGCTCAGTTCTCAGAGTTTGATTTCCAGAGCAATAAGCACAGAAACTGAGCCCAAAGAAAAGATCTGTATTAGAATCCAAATCCAATCATTCTGATAATAAAGAAAAGACATTTGAACTGGTGCAGAACTATTTCCAAAGAGAAGTTTGTCTCCCCATCCCTTTAACATCCTGCAGTGACTCAATGGAAAAATACTTAAGAAGTTGCAAGTTTGGTCATAATGTGTAAAAAGCCCCTGAAATGCGACATCATTTACTCTTCTGTGGTATTGCTCAGCAGAGCTAATAAATCTTGCATGAGCAGAGCTGATTCTAATTTTCTAATATGAAAAGGCATTTGGATTGAGAGAGGGGAAGATAAAAGTGATTGAATCTCCAATAGCCCAGCGTCAGTGACAAGAAACATCCTGCTATGGACCCCAAGGAAGAATGGCTCCCCCTCCTCCCTGAACCACAGGCACACTCACCTGCTTGCACATCCAATTCTCCCTGCTTTCTGCTCGCCACGTCTCAGTCTCCCCTATTGACAGGACGTGGTTTTAAACACAGTTACACAAGTTATCATTTCTGCCTTTTGATCAATCTGAATTTTCAGGACAATTACCCTCTTAATCAATGATTGCTATCAGCAGCCCCTTGGATTCTTCACCAAGGCAATTGTGCCGCCGGGGCAGACAGCGTGTGCATATGCAATGAAGCTGCAGGGAGGCACCAGTCCATCTTCCCCTGACGTAGTCGTCGGCTGAAAGGGTGGAGAACTGTGAAGGCCACTTCAAGGAACACCTGACGTAAAAAATAAGTGGAGGGAATTAAAAGGGACGTTGTGCGAGGTATCTGTGGCACAGCTGGGCTGGGGGGATCAGGGACCTGCTGAACATAACATCGAGTTGAAAAATAAGCCAACTAATCCAAGAGATTTAACATCCACCGAAACCATATATTTAAGAGCTATCTATAGCCAGCACTAACCATTCCTAATGAGGCTAATAAAGTCAGTTTCCAATTAGAGACTGAAACACTAGAAGAAGGAAAGGCAGAGAGGCAGCTTTTAAAAACCTCAGAAAATGTGAGATTTGGATATGGGGCTTTCTTTATTTCTTTTTCCGTCAGAGATTACTTAATAACACCAAAATAGCCCCTAGGATTTACACACACAAAGCAAGCCCCCCGCTGCTGTTCCCTGGCAGGGTATGTGTTTCAGTAATTGATGTTTGCACAGAACCTCAGCTCTTGGAGGATGTGGCTCCTTTGAGGCATCTCTCAGCACCACAGAAACATGGCCTCAGATATTTAGACACCACAGAAAACCTCAAAGCAGCCAAAACCCAACTGCAGGGGTTGTGGGCTGGCTGGGGGATGAGGCTTGGTATCCCTGCTCTTGCAAGAGCATCAGCAGGCCATTGGTAGGTTCATGACACTTGGTTTGTGTTCCCAGACAAGGCAGAGCAAAGGACTGCATGGCTCCCACCCACACATCTCACTGGGCTCCTCCCTCAACAACCTTAAGTGCTTCCCCAAGACATGGGACTCCTTAACACAGCATTCTGCCCAAAAAATACCTCAGTCAGACCCAGGCACCATTGTGTCTTCCTGAGTAGGTCAGCAGGTAGAGAGGCTGCATCTTTTCCCAGGCCTGGAAAGCATCCTGCACCTCTCATGTGCTGTGTCAGCAGAAGGGAGTTTTGGGACCTGGATGGCAGCAAGAAAATGCTGCTGGAAAGCAGTTGAGCTCCTGCAGAGGAAGGCACTGGGGTGGCTTCACCATTTTGACCACCAGATCGGGCTGGCAGAAAGCAACAGAGGCAGAGCCAGGTGAGGCTCATGGGCCAGCTGCCTTTGCAGGCTGCTGGCTGGAGGAGCTCTCTGAAAGGCACAGTATTTCACTAGCTATTTTGCATGGAGAATTGCCGATCAAAGACATCCCCACTGTGTACTCCAGAGCAATAAAAATAAAAAAAACCCACAAGAAGAATTCTTTAGGCGGGTAATGGGCATTTTATTCCTTTTTATGACACTAAACATAGGCAGCTGGCATAATTACACCACAATAAAGGCATAATGTGCACCTAGCAGAACAAACTCATACTTTCGATAATTAGGCAGAGCAAACACAGTCTGGTATTCAGTCACATGGCTTTACTGTCTCCTGGATCTGTCGGAGCCCCTATCCCCACAGCATGTCAGCACCATTCTTAAAACTGGATTTAGCTGGGCCCCATAGGGAAGGCTGAGCAAGGAATGTATCACTAGAACTCTCCTGCACCAAGATGAGTAACCATGCACCTCCACTGCTTAGAGCAGATGGTCCATGTGCAGCTCCTGGGAGGTAGCTGGGAACTGCGTGGGGCAGAGTTACCAATAGAGGATCAGTCACCTCCTGATAGGCACAGACTGTCCCCACAGGGGAAGGAATGGTGCAGCAGAACCAGCTCCATATGGGCAAAACATACGTGGTACAACAGCAAAGGGAAACACAATACACAGGAGAGACTCAGAGCTGTTTCTGGTTTGGCAGCTCTGCCAAAGCCAGCTCCAGTACCTGGAAGGGCTGAGCAGAGGTGTGGGGACACCCCTCCACTGCAGTGGCCAAATACAGTGCCAAAAGGCAAGAACAGAATGACATGTCCCGTGGAGGCTGAAAGACCCCCACCTACAGAAATAAAGGCCCAGTCTGGACCTGCTGGAGCTAGCAATTAGCTCTTTGAAAGTTTTGTGCTACCCTTAGTCCTGGCAGAATTGCCTCCTCCAAAACACATTGTCAGGCAAGAAGCGCACTCTTCTAGCAGCTGTGGCGTCCATGCAGGACAGCTCTTCCCTGAGTGAGGAGCACAGCCAAGGCAAAGATCCCAAATGATCTCTCAAATATTAACAGTATCTATCAGGGCTGGGCTGACAGAGGTTACCACACTGGGAGAGCACAAAGAAGAGGCTTTCCTGAAATTGGCACAAAACCATACACTAAATATCTACAGTTTGTTTAAAAACATCTGCAGGATACATGCAGGAGGAGCACTGGCAGAACAGTACACTGAGGTTTCATCTCCACACCACTAAAACCTTTGGGGATGTCAGCTAATGCTTGGAGGAGAGACAAGAGCTCAACTACACCCCATCCTGCATGGCTTAATGTAAGCCGTTTGCTTTAAGGTATTTTAAGTGCAGTGTTGAAATGCTGGTGGGTGATCTGGCTCAAAGAAAGGCAAGGTGGATGGAGCTGATCCATCAGCCATGAGTGAGACCTACATTTTCAGCTGTGGATAGGATGTCCAGGAAAACATCAAACAACATGATTATGAGCTTTTGCAACACAACATTGAACACAAGGAAGGAAAGGTGCATGTTTGTCAGTAAGTAAAAACATCTTGCCCCACCACACCTACTGACACCCAGAAGGGACTGCTGAGAGCTTGATAGGTACTGAGCGAGCTTGGGAACGGCCATTTGCTCAGGAGCCTATAAAGATGGCAGCAACACTCATGTCAGAGCACCCAAGGAGAAGATAGTCCTGGTCTGTAGGAGACAGTGCTCAGGCAACTGGGAAAACCAGTTACTATGGGATAGACTCTGGCTGGGCTCATGCTTCAGAGTGGTGAGAGCTGCCCTCCCCAGCAGGCCAAAAAATAAGAGAAGTTTATGCCCAGACAAGGGCAAAAGATGGGTTGTTTTCTACACAAAAGTAGATCATATCTCTAGACTTTTCAGCCAGTTCTTAGAAAAGCCACTTTGATAGATTCAATCCTTGGGCTGCAGGCAGAGTTCAAGCACGGAAACCTGCAAGTGGAAAGAGCAAAAGCCAGGATGAAGCCAGAAGTGCTATGCCAGCATGGGGGAAGGGTGACAGGAGACTTTTAATCCTAACTCTGAAATCAACTTGTTTAGTAGCCTTGGGGTTCCAAGGGATTTAATTAATTAATTAAATGAGTGTGAAGTACTGCAAGTTATTAATATACAAATTCTACTACTGTATCTCCCATCTCACTGCTCACTATCTCTGGATGCTTTATACTGAGCCCATGAGAAGCCTGGTATGCTTCTGTGCAATGGGGCAGAGGCTGCACACCCACACTTTCCTAGCCAAGACACCAGTAGCAAAGTCCCAACCCTCTCAATAGGGCAGTGCATCACACATGGTACAGAGCACCAGGAACACCTCATACAGAAAAAAAAAAAAAAAAAGTTCTGTTCTTCCCGCTTACAAGTAAGCCAATGGCTAGCATAAACCAGCCTGCTGTTGCTGATGGTGATGGCAAGCAGTCACTCTCCCTTTTGTAGCTATGCTGGCTTGGTAGGACAATGAGGACCAGTTAGTGTTTTAATCCCCAAGGCTAGAAAATTTGATAGCCCATCATGCCTTCCTGGAGAACTGCAAAAGCCTATTTTCATGCTCCTGCATGCAGCTCCTGTCTTTCAAAAAAATGCTGAGAAAATCAGCTCCTTTCCCAGGCACCAGGCAGCTGTGCTGGTACTCAAGTAAATCTCTAGCTGAAGGACTGGGATGCAGGGATGCTCTGTCCCTTGCCTTTCCCATGTGACTCTAGGAAAGGCCATTTTTCACACATTTGTGCTTTCAACTCCCAGCTCCTCCTGGCCTGGAATGCAGCACATGTTGCAGATTATTGTAAAACATGCCCTGCCTCTAATCCCTTCTTCTCCAGCCTTGCTCTGGTATTGACTGCATGGAGCTGTGTCAGGCCTGGGATCAGCTTCCCTCTCACAATACCAGGGCACGAAGAAGGTTCCAGCCCCTCTAGTGGACCTCAGTACTCGAGACACAGGGAAATGCAGGATGCCCCACAGCATCACATAAACAGGCAGGTTAGACTGGAGGCCCCAGCTTCTGCCAACACAGCAGGCTGTAGGCACATGTGAAATGCCGGACCTGTGCCAATCTAACATCCAGCTCACAAATGCCTAATTCTGACCATTCTTGTGGTTCCCCTGGCTTGCTCCTGGCCCTCCATGCTAAGGCCACCAAGTCTGGGTGCAAGCCCTTTCTAAAACTTTTGTCTTTGGCACCTAGAGCACACAGCCCCATAAAGAGGCAGGACCAGGAGTATCAGCACGGCTCCTTCCTCAACCCGAAAGCAGCAATCAGACGCATGGAACAAAGGTCTGAGCAGTATGTTTAACCTCAGCAGCAGCACACACACACAGCCAGATGGAAACCAGGAGGCTCCTCGGTGCAGGGGACAGATGTTCAAATCCCCCAACACAGGGAATGCAGGCACAGTGAGGTGCAGCCGAGCAATATGGTACTCAGCAGAGAGAGCAGCACACAAGGTCTAGCAGCTGCCTTTCTGCCTTTTGCCTGTAGCTAAAACAATGTGCATAGAAAGAATCACAAATGCCAACCTGCCTCCAACCACTCGCATAGACAAGGATGCTTTCGGTAAAGTGACCATTGCAGTGTGCTCGGCAAACAGCTGCTCAGAATTTCACCTAAAAGACAAATCTTTCACCCTGGTTAAAAAAAAGCTCAAAGGCAACAAACTCTCCTCTCTGCTTTGTCCAGTAGCTGTAGGCTACATGGGGCCAAGGAACATAATTGTGCTCCTCAGTCTTCTCTTGTACTTTCTGACCTTATCTGAGAGCCCCCTGTATCAGATGTGGCTACTGGAGACCCTGGTTCTTACTTGAAGCCCGAATAATAAAGTCTGCCTTGGCATTTTCCCAGTTCAAACATCTGGGATTTGGGCAGACAGCTTCAGGAGGGGAGTGGAGACTGTACATGGCACCCAAGGGAAACACCCCTTCTTTCCTTGCCCACATAATCTTGAATTTCAGTGATGTGTCCCAAGGAATGCAGACAGCCTGTGTCCCAACACAAGGGCAAAGGAAGTAGTATAGCACACAGGGCAAGCAGGAGGGGAGAAATGATGACTGACTTGATGATTGCTTCAAGGCAGGACCAGCTCTACCCAAACCAGCCCTACCACACTCTTCTGAACTCACAAGAGCTAGAGGTCCCATATTCCTGTCCCATATTCCCATATCCATAGAGACTGCTTACTGATCTTCTTGCAGCAGGTAAGGATATGATCAAGAGCCATACACCACAACCAGTCAGAAATTGAGCACTTTAATTCCCCAAAAATTATTTCTCCTTAGTCTTCTCTAGGCTGAATATCCCAGATCACAGAAGCAATTAGGTTGGAAAAGACCTCTGAGACCATGGAGTCCAACCTATGACCTAACACCATCTTGTCAACCAGACCATGGCACTGAGTGCCACATCCAGTCTTTCCTCAAACACCTCCAGGGACAATGATCCCACCACCTCCCTGGGCAGCCCATTCCAACATCTAATCACCCTTTCTTGTGAAGAAATGCTTCTTAATGTCCAGCTTAAACGTCCCCTGGCACAGGTGGAGGCTCTGTCCTCTAAATCTCTCAATCTTCCTCTGGACGTCATTACTTCCAGTTCTCTGACCCTTCTGTCCCTCTCTGGGTTTTTCCACCTGTGCTAGGTCCTCCCCGAATGCAGTATGTGAAACTCTTTCATTCCAAATGGTAAGACCAGGCTGCAAAACACTGCCTAGGAAAAGAGGTGAACTTCAACATGCACCTAGCACATTTTAGTATGTGTTAGCAAAAGAGGATGTAGGAGAACCCGTGATGGTAAAGAAGTTAACCTGTGCGTGAGATGTCATGAGAAAACATGCAGCATAGCTACGAGAAGGATAGAAGGATGGAAGGAAGTTCCAGGAAGAGCTTGTTGTTAATAGGACCAAAATACTCAGGCATGCCCTTTACCCTGGAGTAGCTCTAAGTGGCTTCCATATAACTTACATTAACCCTCAGGGAATCACATCTTTCCTATCTCTCTGAACAATTTGTACAGACACAAGTTCCACAGAAAATTGCTCCTGTGTTTTGATGATGTAATTTTCAAAAAAATCCCCAAACCAGTAACCAAAGGAGGGGAAACACAGAATCATTTGATTTAGGCAAAAATGGACACTCTTTATTTCTGCCCTCCTAAGATGGGCATGTATGTTATTATTCAAGTCATCCAAAACCAGTGAAGCCTCCAGGCTGCATCTAGGACCCCTCTCAGCTGTAGCAAGACCAGTTCCTGAGACTGCAAGGAAAGGAAATGAAATGTGAGGCTGGGATCATTACTTTGAAACTATAAGCTCGTGCCACTGAGCCAGAGCCTGTTATATCGACATGGGTTTGTGTCACCCAGTGGCAGACATCATTCTCCATCTCTGCCCACTCAGTTCCCCTCCTCCCAGGACAGCTGGCAGCACGGTCATCTGCAATGCTCTGCAAAGTCTAGCTACAGAAAGTTCCCAACACCCCGCCCAGCAGGTTAAGTTACAGGACTGAGCAGTGGAGAGTATCCTGCTGACTACTCCATCACGCTTGGAAGCTGCTGGCAAAGCACAAACTGTCACTTGTAGAGGAGTATATAGCAAAAACCTCAAGTTCCCTTCCCTGGTACAGAGAGCCCAGAGGGAGCTGTTGTTTCTTAAAGCCTCCAATGTTTAAAAGTCACTCTGCTGTCACAGAAGATACTTCTGCTCTGTGTCTCCAGTTACCAGCTTAGGCAGCAGCTCTGAGGGAGGGAGACAGCCTTGCCTGGCAGCGAGTCCCAGGCTGAGAACACTGGGGGAAGAGCCCTGAACAACAACTACTGTCCATGTAGTCCACACACTGTGCCTGTGCTTTCTCTGGTTTATGTGAAAGTGGATGTCAAAACCAACCCTGATTACTCGGTATTATGTGAGCACTCTACCTTAGCATGTATTGCAAACCCACTACATCAACAACCCCTTGGTCCATCTGGTTACAATTGTAGGGAAACTGAGACATCAACCTGTGCTGTACCTTCTTCTAATAAATCCGGGAAGACAAAAGGGAAAAGACCACAGAGAACTTCCAGAATCCCCTGCCTATTGGTTTTCCATGGAACTACCTTTTTACTCAGCACTCCTTATTAAGTAAGAAAGGAAGGACAGGTTGCTCTGCAGAAGGACAGAAAGGGCTGCTCCTTTAAGGCCTCTCCTGGATGCCCTTTCCCGTTGAGATGACTATCCTCAACTCCCTCCTCATCTCCCTCCCTTTGATTTAAGAGTTCCTCTCCTGGCCCTGACAGTAAGGTATTTCTGTCCCACAGATTATAACTCACTCTGGGCTATTATTCAACTCCCAAGCCCTGGCCCTGCTGCATTTAGTCCAAACATAATATCCTTCATGCATATATTATCTGTCTCCCTATTATCTGGAATCATTTCGGAATTAAATTTCAGTCCCGCAATATTGGCTTGAAGAGCGGCTCGCTTTATGGGCTAGTCAAAGGTTAGAATACCAATCAAAATAACACTGCCGATGCAGAGAGACATTTTAATATTCCAAAACCCGGTAATTGTAAAAGGACATAATATTTTTTCCCTGATTACCCCAAAGGCAACACATGTTAACAAGGCGAAGGAGAGAGTGAAAGAAATTTCAGAGTTCAGACAGCTGCACAACAGATTTAAAGGAGAAGCTGTGGATGGCTGCTGTGCTCCAGCCCTGGAGCAGGAGGGTTCCTCTTCCCATGCCAGAGGTGCCACATTCCCCAGGATGCTTCCTCCTCCATTCCCAGCCTTGTGTTGTTCGTGCTGTCTGTGCTCCCTAAGCCAGGAGCCCTCGAGAGTGCTCTCACTGCAAGGGAACGGAGCGGCCAGAGCTGTGTGAGACGGATGGGCAAAGATCATCACAGTAGAAGAAACAGCCACGATCAACTGGCCTGACCTGCACAGGCCACAGCACTGCTCCAAATTTCAGTCTGAACCACAGCTGATGTTTTTAGGAAAAAAGCCTTCCCTCCTGAGCTGGATAATCCACCACAGCCCTCGGTAAGTTGTTCCAACGGTTAATTACCCCACACTGTAAAGATCTGCACCTGAATTACTTTGCTTTGGCTTCCAGGAACTGGAACTGCTTATGCTTTTGTCTGCTTCTGTGAAGGAACCTCTTGTCACATCTTGACTCTCCCTTTAGATACTTGGCAACTACAGCCCTTACCCTTCTCTGGTACCCTAAATGGCTCCCGGTGTTGTTACTGCATGGTGGGTGCTCCTCCAGTCTTGCAGTTTTCATCCAGTCTTCAAGTTTCCAGAATTCTTTCTGATGCAGATGGGATCCAACATCCCATACTGGTCAAACCAGACCCAAAGAAAGAAATTATCCATCCCCTCTGCTCCTCCTCACTATTGCCTGTGTATAAATCCAACAGCAGCCACTTTCTGGATGCAGTATCTGCACAAGTTATCGAAAATGATTTTTATGTTTTCTTCCAGGGCATTGACAAAAGTGTTAAATACAAGAGGTCTGAGAAATAGATCCCTGTGGGACCCCACTAGGAAGACATGCACTCCATGATGATTATCCATTTACAATTAAATGCTAGGAGCTGTCAGTTTGCTCTTTCTTAATCAATGTAATGTGTGCCATGTTGATTTTGTATCACTCTTGTTTCTTAATCAAAATGTCATAAGGTACCAAGTCAAATGCCTTCCAGAAGTATATTACACTGACGTGGTTACCTTTATCAACCAAACATGTATTCTCATAAAAAAAATATCAAGTTAGTTTGAAAAAGATCTAGTTTCCATAAATCCACATTGATTGGCATTATATTACCCTCTCTTCATTCTTTATTAATCAACTATGATATCTGGCTTTTCATTACTTTGCCCAGAATTAATGTCAAGATGATAGGGCTATAATTACTTCATCGGTCATCCCATTTGCCCTTCTAAATTACTGGTACAACATTAGCTTTCTTCCAGTCCTCTAGAACTTCCCCCATGTTCAAAGACTTATTAATAGTCCAGGGCATCTCAGCCAGCTCTTTAAAACTCCTGTAAACCAGCTATGCAAAATACCAACCAATTCACCATTCGACTTTATCAGAAAATTGTGTTTAACACCAAACCTCTTGCTCAGCAATATGGCAACCTCTGCCTTTCTTTAAATACAGAGCAAAGTATTTATTAAACACAGTCATTTTGCTGTTATAAGCAATTTCTTCCATTTCCTTCCAACTATCAACCAATGCCATTCCACAGACACTTTCCTCATCTCTGTGAAAGAGATACCCTTACTTCCCTAGCCCCGGAGTCACATTTCTCCTTGTGTTTCCTTTCACAACCTCTCCCATTTCTGCCCTCTGGGACTTTGCAAAGCCAAGAGCTTCACTGATGGGTGAGGAACCCAGCAAGCCCAGCTTCCACTGAAGTAAGTTTTGACAGAGTCTCAGAACAGGCACCAGTGCTGCAAACCAGCAAAGCCCTGGGCACAGTTCTTCACAGTTGGGAGGCAACATTTATTCATGTGCTTGATACTCTGGCCATGAAGCACTTTGCCTGAGGAGTCCTTCTCTGGCATTTCTAACATTACCAGGCGTTTTATATTCCCTGCAGCCAGTAACTCAATAAACAGGACATTGATAACATCCACTCTAAGTCCTCAAGAAGTTAGACCTCACAAAAGCGACTTCCAAATATATGGGTTAACACACAAACCATTTCTCACCCATTTCAACGATCTTCATCCAAAGCACTCAAAACACTTCAGCACCAAGTGCCTGAGAAGTACTCAGAGCCCCTCCTCCCACCCCAGAGGAAGAAGGAATTGTTAATTCAGAGAAGAGACAGAAAGCTGTTAGCAAACCTTTGTTTGTTTAAGATGTGTTTATTTCTAGTAGCCAAATATTAACAAAAACATCCTATTACATGTTTCCTCCGACAGATTTCACAATGCAAGTAGGTGACCTTAAAACATTTGTGAATGTGTATTAACATTTTTCTTTCAAACAGGAAGTCTACATATCAATAAAGGCTGACCCTGGAAAGGACCAGCTCTGTGCACAGCCACAGCACCCCAGCATGGTCACTTTGTACTCCCCAAGGCTCTGTCAACCCAGTTTCATCATGCTCAGAGAAGGAAACTTGCATTCCTTCACACACATCATTCAACTCTTGCCTTTCATAAAAACTCCCCTGAATTTCAGGAGGATGTCAAACTAAGACCAGTTTTCTGTCACTCCTAAAGCAGCCACTATTACTGTATCTAAAGCCATGCTGCACCCTCTGAACAGAAATCAGAGATGGTCAAAGGTGCCAGGATAGCTGCATGGAGAAAGGGACAGCTCTGTGATGGGTATGAAGATTGTCTTCTTTTAAAAAAAAAATATATAATTTGAGAAACAAGGAATAAAACAAACCCTTAGTGGATACATAAAACACTCAACTGCAAAACATCCAGAAAATAAATGGAAGATCAGGATAGTGTACACATGTTAAGAATACCTTCCACAAGCCAGTTCTAGAGTCGCAGAGCCCACAAATGCCTTTGTGCCAGCCCTCCAACAAGTTTCGCTGTGCTAGAAAAGACAATTGAGCAAGAATATGACTGAGGTCTCAAATCAAGAGTAACACCATGAAGGACTAGAAACATGTTCTTTCACACAATGCAAGACCTAGGTCCAAGAAAATGATCGCACAACAGGTTTAAAAGAAACAAAGGGACCTGCATCTTCACATAGTGTATGAATAAACAGAGTATAATTGATGCATAATTAAACAGCAAAAGTCATTGCCGCAGGATGCTGTAGAAACTGAAAGCATGAGCAGATTCAGAAAAGCGTGTATAAGTTTCTAGTGGCCATGGTAAAAACAGTGGGTGCTAGATACAGTGGTCCAGGAACAGCTCTCAGGTCTTGAGGAGAAAATTGCTGGGAATCAGAGAAAGCTGACTCAAGCCATGGCCTCCCTGTTATACCTGCAAGCATCGGCTACTGGCCTCTGGCATAAAGATAATCTGGGTTACATATTTGGTCTGGCCATTTTGATACCCTCATCATATTTCTAACATTCTTCTTGCACAAGTTCATTGTAAGAAAATCTATCTTCACCCCTCTTCTTCCACCTCCTCCCTCCTTTAAACTGCTATCCCTTCAGTAATATGCTCCCAGCCCAATGGTGCTGACAACTCCTACTAACCTGCTGGGTTTCCCACTCCCAGGCTCTTGACATCCTGTGATTGCAGGCACTGTGTCCTCAGCCTAACACAGCACTGGTTCCAGTCCCAGGGGTGATGATTCACCATGGGACCAACCATGCTGCTAACCCCAGTGGGACCTGGAAAACAAACCACAGAGGCTCCTGAAAGAGCAGAGGGAGCACAAATGAGAGCTGATCCTTGTGTTAAAATAAGCAGTAATGGATCTACCCAGGCTATCTGAGGATACTCTTGGGGCAGCAGCTTGGTTCTAGCCTGCTAGCTGCAGCAGCTTTCCTTTTTGCATAAATCTTGACCCATGGCCTCCTTCTTTCTGCACACATTACTCCACTGGTGCCCCTCTCTCCTGACATGAAGCACTCTCTGTTTTTTCCACCCTGAGCATCTAGCTCCAGTGATGTAGCTCAGGTTCTGCACTTCAGTCCTAACCCACAGGGCCTCTGCAGATCAGCATGACAGGTAACTAAGGAGAACTGGCAGATGGGATGGTGGCTCTATTGAGATGGTTTAGGGGGATATCTGAAATGTTGCAGCATTCAAAGAAAGCCTCCTCTGCCTTCTGCTCCCCTCCCACAAGGCTGAGCTAATCGAAGTGAAGAACATGATAAACTCTCTGCCCCGAGTCAGCTCTACACTGACAGTTCACTAGAGATACAAGATCGCTCAGTGACATTAAAAATGTCAGCAAACACCAATCAGGCCTGATGGAAGGGATGCATTAGCAGGCTGGGGGGGGGCACAGGGCAAGGTAAAACTTCAGCAAACATGGTCAAGTGCACAGGCAGCTTTTCCCTCCCCCCCATCTCCTCCAGAGAAGGCTTTTTTACAGATCCCAAGACACTGTGGCCACCACTGCAGCAGTCACATATGGAGCACACCACTACCTGAATAATAGCCAGATCAATCCAACAAGGTTTGCTTGAGGCAAAGCAAGTGTGACAGCTACTGGGGGCAATTCCTGTTTCCAGTTTGCCCAAGAAGCAGGTCTAGGAAACTGTGAAAGCTGCCTGCAGGCCCAAAGTCCTCACCTCAACTACTCCTGCAGCACAGCAGTGAAAAGGGAAGTTTATTGGCAAATGAACTCTGAGAAAGACTCTCTCACCACTGCAGGAAGAAGATCTGCTGAGTTCTGGAGCATCCCACACTCTGACAGAGGGAGTCCAGACAAGAGACTGTTTTTTAAAATGATACAAAGCAGAGACAAAGAGGACCTGAAGCTCTATGTGCATCGGCAGAGGAAACTGGAATGTATTTTGTTGCTATTGCAATACACATTGGTACACAAACTTGTCTGTGTGTAATCCTACTTCAGCATTGCCTGGTAGCTGCAGCAGCAGCTCCCTAATTCAGAAAGGTCCTCTTGTTATCACTGTTCATAAGCAAAGACTCAAAGAAGATACAACAGGTGCAGGTGGGGCCATCCTTCAGGAAACTGCTCTCTGTCATATGTGCCTGTTTTCTTGGGATCTGAAACATTCAAGTCTCTGCATTATCTATGACCTAGAAATCATCAGTTTCACACTGCAAGCCCCACCCACCCCCCAACACTCACGTACTTCATGGACCAGGTCAGAGGCAGACTCAGGCTAGGAGGTATTTCTAAGTCAGGAATGTGCCAGAGGGAGGGGAAAAAGGGCCATCTGAGCTATGCAGGGAAGAATGGGGGTCTAGTTACCTGTCCAGTCTTATCTGTCTCACACTGGGAGCTCATTCATTAGAGACTGAATCTCCACTGGGTCCATCTGGTTGGACAGAATCAGTTATCTAGGCTGGAAATTCTCTCTTGCGAAAACACACAGGCAGTTGCCCCAAAAGCACCTGAGAGCAGAGCATGGCACAGAAAGATCACTGCCCCAGGGTAAAAGCAAGACCCAGGAGAAGCAGCTCCTTAGCCACAAAACAGGAGGGGTCCCTGCTCTCCTCTACATCATGGGTCACTTCCCAGAGGGACACAGGGCCCCTGGAACCATTCTGTGTTCACAGAGTGCCAGGTATTAAAGTGTCAGAAAAACCTGATTGCTTTTAAGGGACTAGAGGGGTTGGAAGAAGATCAACATTTCTCTCTCACATTCCCTCTCCTGCACAATCTGAAGGAGGTTGAACCTTTACTTTCCAAGTAACACATCTGCAGAGGAGGACAATCCAACCCACATGCCCCCATCCTACATGCTCAGCATGTGACCCTTCAAGTGAGCTGCATATGGGAACATTTCACTGTAACAACTTCCCTCCTGCTCCTGCCTTTAGCTCTGTGCTTGGGACTTCATGGATGCTTACCAGCCCTCAGCTTATTATCAGAGTATTTGCTGGCATGAAATACATGAATGGTCACTGCAAAGAAGACACACTTGCCTGGACATCTACATAACGATGAACCCTAGTTCCTAACACACTCAATCCAGGAGCCTTGAACTATGGGAAAGTGCCATAAGTCATTCATCCTCAGGCCCAGAGGAGGAGCATGGCTGGATCAACCTACTTCTTAGCAAACATCACAGTACACAGGGATTTTTTTTTTGAGTATTATTATTCTGCAGCCATCAACCTGCTGGTTATATAGCTGCTATCCATTCACCGGAAGTTTAGTGAACTTCAAATGGCGATCATTAATGGTCACTGAACTGCAGAATGCCCCAATGTGCTTTCAGATTTCATTTACCAAGGACCAGCAATCAGCCAAAAGATTTGCTCTGACAGCAGGGAAATACAAGACCCTTTGACAAGTTCAGCCAGGAATGTGCTGCCAGCATCCCTTGTTAAGTTCATGTTCTACCCTATTTGACGGAACAGATCATGCAAATTGTCCTTCTGCGGCCGCTCAGCCTGTCACTCACGCTTCCATTTAAAACAATAAATAAATAAAAGAACAAAAGAAAAGCCTGCAAGAACAACGAGCTGTTTATAAGAAAATCCCACTTACTGAGACCCTTAATTACCAGGAAAAGGCATAGAAACCCAAATAAAGCACTAAATTGGATGGGGGAAGGGAATCTTACTCATCTAAAGGTTTAACCAGGAGGGCCACCCCAGTTTCTCTTGTACACAAACTGCAGCCTCCTCCCTCACCCTGCTCCTGCTTGTAATCACACTTGTTCTTTTCTTCCCACTCTGGTTTGTGCCTTATGGCATCACCACGTTTTTCTGTGCAGATGAAGCAGCTGTGCCAGGAGTCCTTGTGGATGCACAGCATGCTGCTTCTTAACCCCCAGTGAAGGCATGGAGCAAAAGACAAGGCACTAGACAGTACTCAGTCCAAGGTAATTTGCTTAGCAAAGTGATCACTGATCTGTTAGGTGGATGTGCTGCTGAGACAGCTCCCTTTCCTCATGCCACAAAGAGAAATGCTGATTTTTCTACTGGAGTATTTCCACATTTATTAACCGGAATTTCATCTGATGGGAACCATGCTCCTAGGAGCCTTATATAGCTGCAAAACAAAACAAAGTCAGCAGTACTGGTGACAACACAGCCTTCACTGAAAAGGGGTCTCACAGAGTCCCAATATTATGCAGAGACATTGCACCGTGCCTGCCACAATGGGATTCTCCCCAGCTGCAGAACACATCCCATCAAGTACAGTAAGACTCTATTAGAGGAGATACAATAGGGAGCTGGAGGACTCAGCTCAGCCCAGCTTCTGAGAAAATAACTCATTTCAATGCAAAACAGCAGTAGTTATTAGACACCTCCTTAAAGAGGAAAAGTGAAGGACAAGGGGAGGAGGGAGACAGGGAAATAGGGACCATGGCAGTTCGCACAGAAGTACCTTTTTCAGATTAATCCACTGTTTGAAGTAATCAGCAACCGGCAGCCCTAAGTACTGGCATTGTCCTGGTAACCTGTAAGAGAGAAGAGAGAGCAAGTTTGATTCAATCAGTGTCTTGACAACACAAACTCTGTTTTCTTAAGCGCATTTCGTTCAGAGATGGAAAATACTCTCAAGTCTGTGGTAACATCATGATGCACATCAGAAACACCATCACTCTTGGCAAAAAAATCTCATGAGAGTACAGCTTGGCTTAAGACTTACATACATCCAGATACATCCAGACACATCCAGGCTGCTGAAACCTTTAAGACTAAACATTTTGAACAGTCGTGTGTACAAGTGCAGCACTCAGCTCTTCTCCACACTGGCTAACACACAAACACGACTGGAGTATCCAGGCTGTCCTTGGCTAAGCAAACCCATCACAAATCCCTGCAAAACCATCCTGCTCTGCCAGCAGCTTACAGGGCAGACAGAAGGACTGACAATTCACTGTCATGCCCTGGTGCTTCTCCATTTGGCCTTTATGGTTAAAACATCAAAAGAGATATGAAGGAGGGAAGAAGGCACCAAAGCATTCATTTTTTTGGATAGCAAAGCTGTAGGGCTAAGAAAGCAGTGGCTGTTTTCCAAGCAGGTGCTTGGAAGGAGAGCAGACACAACTCTGAAGATACAAGGTGAATCCCTGCTTCACCACTGTCTCACTAGGGATGTGAGCACAGCAGCCAGAGCTGTGAGCACACATATTGATCCTCTCCCTTCCTACAGCAAACCGATGGAATAGGGCTCAAAACAAAACAGCACCAGTAAGGGAGGCAGATTGCCTGAAGGGACAGCAGCACCTCAGGAAAGCTGCTTCTCCCACACTGTGCCAATCCCAGTGTGTTCAGAGGGGAGAGAGGATGTGCCCCTCAGCTGGGGAACGCTGAGTTGCAAACTGTGTGGCTCCAGCCAAGCCTGTGCAGGGACATGAGTTATGTGAGTATTTCCTGGCCACTTTGATCTGATCAAGAGTAATTGATGGATCTTGTTCATTCACATACTGCTTAGCGTGCCTGGGGCACTGGTCACAGGATCTTTAAGTGAAGCAAAGGAACATCCCAAATAAATATGTCAACTAAATAAATGACTAAATTAGCGCTGTTTGTGCATGTTAAAAGTCACAACCCCAGAAATCAGCTTTTGCAAACAGAGAGGGTGGGGAATCTCCCAACTTCCTCAGGCATATGGAGGTTGTAGGAAGAGACTGTAGGGGAGGAGGAAGAGCTGCAAGTGCCAGCATCAGCTGCTCAAACATCGGAACACAGACCACCATGTCCAGGGCAAAGTCTTCTCCTGCTCTTCAAGGACGAAAGAGTGAATAATCCAGACTAGTCTGCAGACTCAAGACTGAAATACAGGAACAAGCTCTGGTGAGAAGTGGACACAAGATAAACACCCCAAAGTGTACCATCAGTATCCCAAGCAGTACCTGAGTGGTCAGCCCAGCTCCAAAGCTTTTGGTGAACAGGGAAGCATCTCTCCAGATATTTCCCCAAGTAAAGAGATGAAGGAGCAATACAGATAATGCACTTGCAGATAATGTGAGACCCAGGGTAGTGCAGTACCAGAGCAGTCTGGTCTTGGTGACACCTCTATTTCCATGTGAAGAAAAAGAAGGAAGCTGGGAAACATATCCAGAAGAATCTCCTGGGAATATGTGGCCAACAGAGCCAGCATGCACTGGGACCCACCTGTGCACTACCTTTGCCCTGCTTAGGCTAAGAAAGTAATAGACTTCCTATGCCAAAGTCAAATGCCTGGTCCTGAGAAGATGTACATGTGATGATTTAGGACCAATCATTTAAGTCATACAAACAGATTTGAATAAGAATGTCCAAAGGAATATCTTTTGAAAGCAGGAAGGCTTCAAAAGACCAAGCTTCCAAAGAGCAGGGCCACGGCGTTTTGCAGGGCAAGTAGTGCAAGTTAACAGCACAGTCCCATCCTTGGACACAGCTCATCTGATGCCATCGTGAAATAAAACACCTGGAGTCACTCCTCACAAATGCACACTGCCACACAAACAGCAGCTTGGCCCATGCATTTTACAGCCATTACACAGATGTCCATGACATCCCTTAGTCGAACAGACCTGACCAGCCCCAAGCAGCATACTGAGAAAGCTCTTCCTCCAGGAAAGCTGCTTTTTGCTGGTGCCCAAATCAAGAAACATCACAAGAAAAGGAACCATCTAAAACAAACAACTGGTCTAAATAAAGGCGCTTGATTAGCTCAACCTCTTTCAGTCTGCTCACATTTAGCTAGTGAGGATGATGACAGAAGTTAGCAAAAGGTACGTTACAAAAAATTAGTTTCTCCTCCAAACCCAAGAGGCTTTCATTAATACAGGTCTCAGCCTAGCTCCAGTTAGAAGAAAAATTATCAATTTACCTAACATTTGGATAGGGCCCAGAACAAGTGAGAGCAGCATTGTTCTTGTTAGCCACAGGAATTGACAGCAAACCACCCAGTGCAACGAATGACATCTAAAGCACTGCCATCCCTATGGGACCAAAAGGCCCAGCAAACTGGACAGTCTGGTTCTATTTTCAACCTGAGACTGATGGCAGTGTGCCCTGGGCGCTGGACAGTGGGTCTTTAATTGGAGAAAATAAATGCTCCAAATAAATATGTCAACTAAATAAATGACGCATTTTTGCAAACAAGTAACAACCCCAGAAACTGCCTGTGAAGCTGTGTGACCTCAGGACATTCCCCCTCCCCCTCCAAGCTTCTGCTCCCCTGATTTCTTGTCAGCAGCAGAGGGGCTTCAAGTTTTTCAAGCACCAGGAGATCAACACTCACGTTATAACCTGTCAGCAGCACAGACCAAAATATAAGTCTATCCCTGAGGTGGAAGATGCAGTCCTGGTGGCTCCAGGCCACTGAGATCACAGTCACTGAGCAAGGATTAGCAAAAGATTGCTACATGGGTGTGGTCTAGTCTGAATACGCAGCAGTCCTGGCACAGGAAACTAGGGGCTTTCACTACACAGAACCCAGGTTTCCCGGTACTTACCAGGAGAAAAATACATTTGCAAAATATTTTCCCCAGCTCCAAGACTGTCACCTGCAGTTGTCCCCCCCACTCTTCAGCCTGGTGACCAGGCAGGAATTTCTCTATCATCTTTTCCAGGCTGAACTGAATAAGGCATATCTGTGGCTGTCCTGGGGAACAGAAGCACCATGGCCTGTAAGGAAGTATGTCTATTTATGAGAGCCACCATTCACCTGAGCATTCACTCATCTGATAAATAAGCTTTTATGCTCAGTATGGCTTCTTGCTCTTGCCAGAGCCAACTTGCTCACTGAGGGCAGCTTTGCTTTAGCAGAGAGCTCAGGATTTGGCCCTCCCTCAGGTAAGAGAGAAGAAAAATGATGGCACATTTTGCTGCATTCAATATCCCACAATCCTTCCAGTTTTTGAATGAGGTCTAATTGGCTTCCCAAACACTGAAGATCTCACTCCTTGGGAAGGAAGCTGGCTTTCAAAAACCACCCTATCAGCCTAACTGCATTCAATATAGAGAAACTTGAAAATGGCTGTGGGATTTTCCAGCCTCCAATGCTGCTCTGGTGCTCTGTCCTCCCAGAAGCAGAGGTGGCAGCATGTAATTTCTGCTTGCTCCCAAAATGCAGATCCTCTTTGGGCAGAAGAGAAGTGACATCAGGTAGCACACTTGCCTCCACCAGCTAAGCAAGTCTAAGTCATTCTTAGACCATGGTCAGCAGTAGCAACTCTGCACCATTTCCAGAGAGCTTTCACCACCCCAGGCTCAGATTTACATCCAGCCCTGATTCACCACCCTGCAGGGTAAACGAGGCCTGGAGATGAACGGGATGCAAATAGGAGGTGAGGTGACATGGCTGCATTTCTCCTGTTGAAGCCAGCTCTCTCCAAGGCAGCAAGAAGCGCACAGCTCGGCGGTGATAAACAGCCTTGCTTTAGTTATCACTTTCCTTAAGTTAGAGAGAGCAGCCTAGTGATGGATGGGCTGGAATTCGGTTATCAGGGAAGGCTGTCAGCCAGAGTTGCCTATCTCCACACACATTTAGCAGGGTGTCATTATGCAATGGCATGGAGTTAAAATATGACCAAGGGAACTGAAAGAAAAAGAACAGGATTAACAAAAAAAAGGCAAATTGAGCAACAATAAAGGAGCATGAGGCAAGAACGTTATCATACTAGTGACATCTTTTATCTCAGTCTGGTTAGCTAAAACAGGGCACAAATTGGTCCTTCCTCCACTATTGTATCCTCTTGTATAAACAGAGGCAGATAAAATGTGTCACCAGTGCGATAGCATATCAATTTAACCCTAATTATCTAGAGGGTCAAACGAAGAAATAGGGGTTTCTCATTGCAACAGGTCCCTCCATCTCTGCTCAGAGCCAACAAGTTAATATGGAAGGGGGAGGGGCAGCCATAATTGATTTCAGTCACTCAGGTGGCTCTGGTGTATAAAAAATTAATGCTTGATTCTCCCAACTAATCAGAGCTGGTTAATGTCCATCTGCTTCTGGGTTCAGGATGTCAGGAGACAAAGAAATTGGGCCACTTGCTATACACAGGGTGTATTGATATCGAGGCAGTTAAAAAACAAGTTCCTCTATGGGAAGATAAAGGGACATTAAATCTTGGGGTTTATAGACCTGATCTTAATCTTCCAAAAAAATCCATTCCTTGGAGACCTTGCACTGTAAGAGATGCAGAACATTTTAATTGTGTCCGTCCTGGCCAACACCTAAGCATTGGGATGCAAAGGAGAACACTGGCAGGCTCCTGCCCTGGAAATGCTTCACTGAAGAAGGAAGCTGGTTGGATGCTGAAGCATACAACAGCACCATGGTGAAAGAGAGGAGCTGTCAAACCACCTCAGCTGGGCCCCTCCATTCAAAGCAAGGCTGGTCAACATTCTGGACCACACAGCTCAGAGGTGCTGCTCTGTTTTGATGTGGAGTGGCATACCTGCCCAGCCAAGAGGAGAGCTTAGGTGTCCTCTCCCAACAGTGCAAGTGAGCAAGGGAATAACATCCTATGCTAAGACACCTGAATTGATTTAGCAGAGAAATGGCACCGCAACAGGCAAAGCTGCATCTGTCTGCACTTAACCTACACTTCCATGAGATGGGGCCAAGCTAGGAATTCAGAGCAATTTAGGTAGATTCATACCCTCTCAAAGAGGCAGCTGCAGGTTGCCAAAACCACAGTGCCAGACCAGGAGGCCTCTGTCAGGGCGATGTCACAGCAACTGCACACAGTAGAGTGGCCCAGGCACAAAGAACAGCCCAAGCCACACCACAGCCTACAAAAACTGAAGCATGCCGATATACACCACCACAAAAATCCCCAAACCCCAACTCCCTCATCCCAGTAATTCAGGTTAGACTGGGGCAACTTTCCTGTGTAACCGAAAGCTTTGGCAGGGAGGTGTCTCCTCCTCAGTGCAGGAGTCACTTTGCCACTCAGTGCAAACAGGCTTCTGTCCAAATTTAAGGACAAACCCTGTGCCAGACCTCTGGCTCTCCACTCACACACTTCTCAGCCCCACAGACCAGCCAAGAGGGCAGAGGAACCCACCTGCTCTTGCTTTCTACCAGATAAGCCCTTGCCAGGTGACTGCACCCCACTCTCACCAAGCACACACAGTGTCATCTCTTTCTGCCCCCCATCAGTGCAGGACAAACCACACCTGCATGGCTGTACTTAAAATTCACAAGCAGTGGCTGTGGAAAGACAGTACATCTGGAGAGGGTCTGAAAAGCCCTGGGCTTCCACAGAAGCCCTGAGACAGGTCCTATCTCCCTCCCTCTTTGCTTTCCTTCCACCCTCTCAGTTCTCTCAACCACCCTCAGACTTGTCACAGTGCAACAAGCCTATGAGCCACACATCAGCTTTAAATATCAGCATGCATGAAGCAGGGACATGAGAGCAGGGAAGTGGGAACAGACAGAGCAAGCCTCCATCGCCTGTCAGGTAACACTAATGAATTTCAACACCAGCAGCCATTGCCTCAGACGGGCTGGTGAGAGGAGACAGAGTTACAGCAAGAAGCCTTTGCAGGAGCAGCCTGCCTTTTTTCAAAGCCCCCTCTGTTAATAAATGTCATTGTTGAGCAGGCTGCAGCAGTCCTCAAGTCAGGATGGCGTGGGCTGGGGGAGAGACAGGCAACTGACAGCACTCAGGATGCCAGGGCAGCACAGCCTTTTCTTCTGTTGCTTCCCAGACAAGAGCCAAGAAAAGGAAGAAGATGGGTCATTGCTACTGGCATAAAGCTGTCTTTCATTAAGACCCCAGTACCCAAATAACAAACCTCCACAAGGAGCCACAAGTGCAACCCCAACACCCTCCAGTCCTGTTCACTGGGATGGATGGGGGCTCAACAGCAACCAGTCCTGGAATGGGCAGAGGGATGCAGAGACATCCAGACACACTGCCTGCATTCCTGACAGCAGCAAAGGGTTACAGAGCAGTTGGTCCCTTTGCTAACACAAATGCATTCCCAAGGCAGCACAGGGAGAAGCATCCAGCACAGGGCACTGTATGGCAACCGCACCGATGCACAACATGAAGGTCAATGCAAGTCTTCTTTACAAATGTCAACCTGTCATCTCTGGATATTAATGAGGGCTGACCAGCAGCTAAAATGCATCCATGCTCCATTAGTAATAAGAGAGACACGATGCAGGAGAAGAGCACACACCATGGCACATGGAGGCACCAGTGGGTCTGCAGGGCCTGAGGAGGTGTGGTGATGCACAACATAACTTAGGCCACTCCAGATGCCCAGGAAGGAAAGCAGTTGCTACACAAACCCCTTCACTGGAGTGTACGTTCTTTTCCCATCGATCTTTAAATGGATTAGTGTAATGAGGCCAAAAACACAGGCTAAGCAGCAAGGCTAATACCTGGCACTTTCAGATCTTTCTTTTTCTGTGATGCCAATTCTGGACAGAGCTGCGTTCTCTCTCTACCAGACAAATTCCTGCCTAGGAAGCCTAAAAGGCAAGCTGCAAGCCTTAACACTCAGGACTCTGAGCAGCATTGGCTGAAATATCTGAACACCAATCACATGCTAACAGCGTGATCCCTATTCTCTAAATTTTTGCTGGGTACTAAGAAATTTGAGACAACCTCAAGACCCTTGCTTTCCAAGCCGCTAGCTGGTGAATGGAAAAGGGTGTTAGCCATTTGCAGCCAGAGCAATGCATACACTAGGGACATAATTCTGCCACAAAAAGCACATAGGGCAAGTGGCTCATGGTGACTTGCCCGTCCTGCAAAGCAGTGTGTGCCTTCCACTGCCATCAACCTTAATGAAACATGAAGGCATTTAACACCAAGCGAGATCTGGCCCTTTTATGGGTATCTGTCTGTGCATCAGCGAGATGCTGGCAGCGATGCTATCTCAACATTAAAAGCAAGGCTGTAACACAGCAGGTATTCAGCCTCCAACAGAAGATGTTCATCAACAATTGCACACACATGATGCTACAATAAATCTATGTGCTACTTCTTAACAGCTTCTCTTAAAAAGATTCATAGCTCTATTTACTGGGCCTGATTCTGCTGCTAGGCACGTGGAGTAAATCTAGAGTAACTCTACCTGGAGTTTGTAAACAGCCAGATAATAATAGGATCAGAACTGAGCTTCTTGATTTTTAAAGAAGTACTTAATTACCATGCAGGAAACCAGAGCTTGCCGGCTCCATGGTTCAGCTGAGATTAGAAGTGGAGCAGCTGGAAGATTTGCACTACTCCAGATTGGTGGAGGGGTAGAGCAAATGCTCTCACCATCCCTTCCAGACATGGAGAACAACTAGGTGGACTTCCTTTTGACATCAGAAATGCATGACACTGCAGAAAAGAAAAGACAAACTGCAAAGACTCCAAGGCTGAGGTCGCCTCCCCAGGCTTGGGAACCTGACCCTATGAAAAACCACTACAAACAGATTTTTACAGATAAACTTGGTGTGAAAGTCTGTCTGCTTACTAAACATGACATTATACAGCATCTTATGAAGAGGAGTGTACTAAATTGAATACTGTGTTCTCAGCGAAAGTCATGCATCATGACCACAGGCTGCAGCAGGTGAATGTCCAATTTGTCATCAGGAAAAACTCTTCACCATGCAGGTAATAAAGCACTGGAACAGATTGGTGGCAAAATCTCCTCCCCTGGAGACATTCAAACTCATCTGGAGAAGATCCAGAGCAACCTAATATAAGTTTGAAGTTAGCTCTGCTTTGAACAGGTGGTTGGATTAGAGACCTCTATTTAAATTATTCTGGGAATCATGCTCCAGCAGAGCCTGATTACACAGAGCTTGTGTCCTTTCTCTGTCTATATGGTCTCTTAATAAGTCTTTCATACAGACACTAATTTAGTAATCGCCTGGTTCTCTGCATACTTGCTGCTTTAAGAGGGAGCATTCAGACTCCTGCTGCAGAGCACTGTAATTACACACTGAGTAATAGGGAATATACCTGATAAAATGGATGTACCCACAACACATCGTGTCTAAGCCCCCTCAAAACCAAAACATGCACAAAAACTAAGCTAGAATTAAATATGATTCTCCTCCCACTGTACAAATCCCATTGCAGAAATATTTCTCCCCAGGAAACCTGAACATGCAAGACCTAGAGCCAAGGTGCTCCTCTAAACTAAGAAGACTTGTCCTGTCCCAGGCCTCCCTTAGATCTGCTCTCCAACAGGCAGGAGCAAACCTTTCCTCTTCCAAGCCTTGCCTGTCCAGACCATTTAGCATATAAACTCTTCAGGACAAGGGCTTCTCTGCTATGAGTCATAAACTGTTTAGTGCCTAATGGTAAAGCCTATAGACGCTTAACATAATACAATCATGTCACTTAAAGGCCATTAGTCTCCAGTCTAAACAGCACTTTTCCAGTCACAGAGGGGACCTGCCAGCCCAGGAAGGCAGGATAAGGGACGTGGGTGGTCAGTCAGGTCACTGGACTTGCAGACACCTGACATGAAGCCCCAATCAGGACAGAGCCTAGCCAAAAGGCATGGGGGAAAGCCATGCCAGCTCTAGCAATCAAAAGTTTGGTCTTTTGGCTTTCTTGAACCACTCAAATCAGCTGAAAATCCCTGTCTGCCAGGTCTGTCTCTACTTTCAGCCATGGTTGTATCACTTGCAAGGGGAAGAGCCCCTCATCCACAGAGGGAGTCTTCAGGCTTCTGCATCACCTCTCTTTCCACTCACTGAAGCAGACCATTTATCTACAAGAAAATACGCCATTCTGTTTTGTGACCCTGTTTGAACCCCTCTTCTTTCCTGGCATCATCTCTGTCTTCCTCTGGCACCACATCACCCAGTTCTACTCTCTCAACTGACTTGTGAGATTGCTTCTTCTTCCCAGTCCCCACTGAAGGGAAGAGAGAGAAATTCTAATAGGAGCCAGTGGGATGGGGTAAACTGCCTTCTGCCCTCTTATGACACAAAACCCAAAACTGCACGCACAGCAGCTTCACGGGCTCTAATGCTGTCAGCACTGGTCTGAGCACAGGTTTCTGTGCAAATTACACATGCACAGGGGAAAACAAGTTTATCTTTTCCTGGTGGGGAAGAGACCACTCCCACCTCCAAGCACAAGCTGCCATTAGTATTTGCTTCGCCGGAGAGAAGGAGCAGCGAATCCTCCAGAGCAAAGGACAAGTGCAGCAATTAGGATGCAGGGGCTGCGGGAGCTGTTTAACAGCACGACCCAGAGGTCAGTGCTGCCGACTCCCAGCCCTGCATAAATATTGTATGAGCCGGGGAGAGGGGCTGTTACGGCCACCCTCAGCGCCAGCCCTCCCCCATCCATTGCCACTCTGCATCCAGCTAGATACGCCAGCAACATTATTTACAGATGTGACAGTCAGGAAAATCACTTTAGTAACTAAAGGAATGGGAGTGAAGGCTGCGCAGTAGAGCAGGTGCCTGGGAGCAGGCTCCCATCTGCACCTTCTGCCTCCCCTTACAGCCCTGCCAAACAGCACGGCCCGTTCTCAAACTGGTGCATGAAATGCCACCAGGAATAAGGAGGGGAGGGGAGGCTGTGAGCTCCCTCTCAAAGCTTGCCCAGGGGGTTGATTATCAATGCTGCTGAAAGACACTTCAGCCAGCAGCTGCCTTCCAGTTTCCTATCAGTATCTCTGCTAGACCCGCCCTTTGGAGGGAGCTTTATATCAATATAACAAGAGGCTTTGGAGGGAGCTTCCCTCAGACTCTGTGCAGACCTGCAGAAGGGTCCCCACTCCAACACAGCCAGAGGGGCTCATCCCTGCAGAAACTCCCCCAGCTGCTCTATTTGGTACCAGCAACCCTCCTCACATTTGACCTGTTCACTCCTTATTCCCTAAAGAATCACCTTCACCTGCAGCTTCAAATCACACTGACTGGCACCATCTCATCTGTATCCTGAAACATCCTCGTTCTTCTGCCCACTTTTTTGCTGGACATGCCAGGTAACTGCACATTTGCTGGGATGCTCTGCACAATTATAAACCTATCTCAGATTCATCGAGACTGAAGGCTCCTGAGGACAAGGACATAGGCTATTCTCCAACTGTACCAGGAGCCCATGAATTCCTAGGGGCACGCTGCTAATAAACATTACTGCCCAGGGCAACATGAGAGCTGCAAGATGGAAAACACAGCTTGGATGTGCTTCTGCCCATGATACATCTCCAGAATTTTTTCATTCTTCTGTGTCTGGTTGCTGAATCCAGGGAAGGCAGAAGCCCTGTCTTACCATTAGCAGCTTTTCTAAACTGACTGTCCAATTAATGGGCTTAATTATTGATGGCAAAGGCAGGGAAGGGAGGAAAGAAAGAGCCAGCGAGGACGGAATGATGTGGGGGTGGCAGGCGCCAAAGGTCTCCAAAGATCTTCCCTCAGCCTAGAGCAGAGAAAGAGCCCCTAGCCGCTCTGCCGCTCCCACGGCCCTGCTCTAATGCTCCCTGACATGCCTCTGAAGACAGCGAGCTGTTTGCAGTCACCACCGTGATTTGTTAGTAATTATTTTCACGGTGTCACATTGCTGTCACTCTCTTAACAAAGAGACAGGCAGCCCGAGGCTGCCTGCAAGAAAGAACCAACAGAGAAAAGGAATTGTCAGGCACCCAGGGATCCTCTTTGCTTCCTGGGTTTCACAACCAGAGTCCTTACCAGCTTCTGAAGCAACTTCTGAGAAGTGGCAAGTCAGAATCATCTCCCATCCTGGTCACAGAAAGAGGAATTAATTACTTAGCCCCTTCTCAATTTCACCTTCCCTGTAAATCCAGTGCAAGACCCAGGTGCTTAGAACCTCTTAAACCAGCAATTTGCTTCAGGCCTGCAGGAAAGCAAAACAACTTTGGCAATTGATGACTTTTAGTGCTCTCCTTGCAAGTCCCAATTTCTTTTCATATGGTCTTGCCCTTACAACGTGCTTCCCAAACACAGCAATCCTGATGACAAATCCCTAAGTCTATCACCCTTACACATTAACCCTCCAGACTGTTCACATATGCTCTTCCTACACCAGACTCATTAATTCCAACACACTGCTGTGCTCCACATGGAAGCAACATTTCACTTGGCATTTCACAATGCCAGGGGACCTCAGCAACTTCCTCACACCTGAAATACACAGTCTAATAGCTTGCTGCCTCTGTTTTCTCATACACAGCACAGTGACTTTACAAAGAACTTCCCTGCTTGAACCACCTCCAGTCCATCCACCCACCCATCCATCCAACCTTTGGCTGACCTGTCAGTCAGTCCAAGGTAATCATTCCTTTCCCAGTAAACACGGTGCTTGCTTGGGGCCCCACGGAATTGAGGCTACTTTGGCACTTAAAGTGTCACACGAAATAAGGATATAGAGATGAAAGACACAGACACCTGGCCAGAGAACCTTTAAAGCACTCCTGAGTTCTGTGTAGAAATCAAGTGGACTTCCTCCAGAGCAATTCCAAGTCTGAACAACTCCCAGCATAAGTGTTCTTCCCGTGCCTGCTTACTGATGGTGCACAAGGGTTAGTTTCTGCAGCCATAGGGAAACCTGGGTTATTAATTCACCCTCTTAGCATAGGGAGAGTCTGGAAATATTAAGCCTCACAGTCTAAGGAAAACCTTCCTGCTTTCTTCAATTAACTGCATGGAAGAGCTCTGACTCAGAGGGCAGCTCCTTTTCAGGGGTCCTTTTAATAACCAAGAAATGGCATATACATGCTGTGAAGAATTAGGATCACCATTGGCAAGTTAAATAGTCCATGAAATGGAAAAGTTTTCTTCAGAGCTGGGAGCACTGTGAGCTGGAGGAGAGGCCTTGGCAACCTCCCACCAGCCTACTCCATCTACCCAGTTTGCAGGCACAGATGTGACTCCAGGCAGGGATGAGGAACTGAACTCAGCTGGTGCCCAGGCACCTTGGGCATGCTGGCTGACTGTCAACACTGAGACCTATTCAACATTCAGATGGAAAAACTGAAGCAAGAAAATTAGAGATGACCAAGAGGCACCTACGGAGGAAAAACAAAGGGTGTCCCAGGGTGTAGCTGCTGGGCAGAGAGGAGGAGAAATCCTTGCTCCAAGAGAGGCAGAGCTGGTCGGACCAAGGCAGGATGAAGTCCTGGGCAGAATGAGCTTCCTGGATACAACCCTGCCAGGAGGACATGACCCTGCTTCCTCTGTCTTCTTCCCACAGACTTCTCTATGCTACTTTCTTCTACTGCCACCTCCATATGCCTCACATCATTGCTAACACCTGGTCCACATCAATGTCTGAGCACATGACACCACCTTTGGGGTGTCAGGCTGCTGATGGCAGCACCTGGACCAAACGCCAAAAAAGTGACTCCAACATGAAATGGACTTAGCTCAAGAAGTTAGTCTGGAGCTCTGGTGTTCTCCCAGTCCTGCACACACCTGGTCATCCACTCCCTAGGATACAGATTGTCACTGGACAAGGCACATGAGAATATGCTGGAGGGAAAATACCAGGGATGACCTCAAGATGGCCCAGTAGGCCTTTGCCATCCCGGAACTTCAGGAGGAAAGGGACTGAACCCATCCAGGAAAATGGCTCCCAACAGGAAACAAACATCCAAACAAAATAAACATTTTCAAGAAAGCTATAGACTCACACAGCAGAGCAAGTGAAAGAGGAAGGATGCTGCTCCCAGGCTGGCAGTATTCTTCAAGCAGAGCTCTCCAGACAGAGGAGCCATAAGCACATCTCTCCCAACCAAGCCACTGAGAGGGCAGCACTGGTGCCAACACACAACTGCTTTGCTTCAGCTGTGAAGCAGGAAGAGCTGGGATCCAAAGGAAGACAGCTGACAGACGCAGCATGAAACACTATGGCTGTCTAATACTAGAAAAATTAAGCTGTTTTAAGAGAAAACAAACACTTTGTGGAGCTAATCCTGTTTTTCACACATGCCACAAACAACAAAATTCAGATGGCAAACAGCCCTCCAGTGATTGTCCTCTGCAGTCCCAAGCCAACCAGTTTTTCAATTCCCCAAGGCACAGAATTACCACAATCCTGAACTGCTATTAGAGGGCTCTCATACAGACAGAGACTAGGGTGTGTTTTTACCAAGTACCCATTTTAGATCCGTTTATTTTGAAACCATTTTCCTGAATTCACCAAAACACTGTACACAGAATTCACCCCAGTGATTCCTGGTGCAGAGGGAATTATGGTTACCTACTCTATGAGCAGATGACATTGAGACCATTGATTTACATCCAGTTCAGTGTGACTGTTTTCAAACAGCTTGAGTTAAGTTACCCAGGGGTCGAAAATCTACCTTCTCCACTTATTACTCCATCCGAAAGATTCAGTGCTGGAAATAAAGCACATGATGCAATGCCTGTCTCATTCTCCCCTACACTGAAAATTTGTTTGTAAGTTTCTCCAGCATCTTTCACACTGCTTCCAACTTCTTTGGTCTTAATTCCCAGGTAGCAGAGTCCTGCTCCCCAGAGTGCACCAGGCACCACAGCTCAATAAACCTGTAGCCACTACAGCCTTGACTATGACAAATGTCTTTGCTATGATGTGCCAGATAAGGAACAGACCTGAAGGTGACAGCCCATTGCATGATGATCCCTATGCAAAGACTTCATGTCCAAAGCTTAAACCAAAGGCATTCCCAGACATCTAGGACAATGTAACTTGCAGAAGCCCAAACAACCAATTATTTCAAATAAAGACAAGAACAGGGGTCAGCCAGGGTAACTGGTACATAGGGATAACAAAAGTCAAGTCTGGTATTTTCATTTTAAATAAGAGTGTACAGAGGAGGAATCTTAAAATCCAAAACTTTTTTTGCATGATATCATTTTCTTCAAAAACAAAAAGCTGGACTCCGCAGGGTCGCAGAAGTGAATGGGGTCAGTGCTATTCCCTGTAAGTGCTCACAAGGCTCCCTTGCTTAGCTCTGGAAAAGCACTTTAGGATGTAATTACATGAACAACTCCATCAGCAAAGCTGACTCAAAAGGTTCCTGACCCTGGATACTCAGTCCCATCCCTTCACTGCAGTTCACACCACACTCTTTGTTCAGCAAATATAACCGTGTGAAGAGATACAGCATAGGCTTGTTCAGCAAAATGATCCCCACTAAAAAAACACCCACCAAGCTAATCCAAAGATCTTAGCTGGAAAGGAATTTTTTTATTAGCTTTAAATGCAGATGACTACATTATCTTTCAGTTATGAGATCTTTCTTGTAACTCTCAACTCTGAACATACCTCTTGCCCTGCTGCCATACAGCCAGTCCATCCTATGCCTTCTCCTGCCTTTTCTCATGACTACCCAAGTGTTCCCACTCACTCCAGTCAGAGGCCATCTGCAATTTCTCTCTGATGCAGAGGCTACTGATCCCCTCCTGATGCTGTGATAAAGAACAGCACATACAGAGGACACTAACACCAACAATTCTTTTCCATTCATGACCTAATTCTAATCTCAAAAACGTGCAGGACAGAAGTCTGGAAAGAGCAACCCATTGCCACATTTGGAGCTGGTCTGAGAAGACAAGCATCCTCCCAGCCTGTGAAACTTGCAAGGAAAGAATTAAAACAGGAAGACAAAATTAAGCAATGGTATAATTTACTGCTTAGAATTTACTAATATCCAACCTAGGAAGAGCACCAAGGGCTATAAACATTTCGAGACACTTCACTATGTTTTATCACTATATTAGAGAGTACTTGCCTTTTAACACTTATTTAAGAAAATAAAAAACTTCTGAGCAGCAGTTTCCTGTGAAGACATAAATTAGCATGTTCTGATCAGCCACAGTAAGTGCAGTACAAGCATCTTCATGTCAGAATTATACACACCAAAGCCTACATGTACTTTTAGCTATGCTCAGTGCATTTACGGAACAACCCAAATCTGGAAGGAGAACGATTAACTGATGCTTCTGACATTATGGTGCAGGTCTGAGATTTGGGACATAAGATTTCAGCTCTGCCTATGCCTGCCTGCACAGCCACAGGCATCTCACTTAACCTCACCGTATTTCAACTCTTTATCTATGAACACATGGTAAAAATGCCTCTTTCGTTGCCAAGATTAATTCACATTGTGTTTAAGAGCCCACAAACTGGTTCCACACACAGAGGAAAGCAATTTGACATTTCAGCAGAGATAAACTACACTAAAGAGCTTATATTACAAGGGCTCAACTCTGGCAGATACTAAGTACCCTCTTTTCCACTAAGCCTGTCTCCTGCAGTCAGCAGCTCCCTCAGCCCCTTCAGAGGCACGTTACCCTCGCCACCCAATGCCACATCAATGCTATTTGCTTAATTACTAGTGTCAGTTCCAACCTAGGTGCAGAATGAGGTCCAAGCACTAAAGCAGATGACATCAGGTATCTGAATCCATCCCTGGAGCTGTTAAACTTGGACTCTAGCTCCTTGCAACAGGCTAAAGGAATCCTCCCACTGAGCATGCAGAGGCCTGAGGACCGTGTGTCTAACGAGGCTGTATCCCCACTCATATTTTAGCTTGGCAGGTCTGGTGCTCCTTTCATCTTTTGCTTCAGGTAGCTCTCTTTAATTAATAACATTTCTGAGTCGACACAGGGAACTTTCCACCCAGAATGAATGGCCCTCTCTCATTAGAACCATGACTTGTCATGATGTATTCAAGAGCAGAAGTGTGATTCATTCCCTTGTGTGGGAATGAGGGGTGTTGCTAGAGGGTGGGGGATGGTGGGGAGAAGAGTCTCTGTAATGAGTGACTGATATTTGCTGAAGTTGATATGCGACTCTGTCGGCTTGAACTGCCTTGTCAGGACAAGCCTTCAAGAAAGGTGATGTTCCTACTCAAGAGGCTTTCCTCATTAAAGAAATTGCATCTTAACAAGAGGGAAGGGGAGGGCTGGCAGGAGAGCTGCTGTCTCCCCGACTCCAGTCTGATTCACACACACCAAGAACTGAAAGCAGGATGATCCAAGCACAGCCAGTAGAGGATCAGCGCTCCATTTAGGAGCCCTCTCACACAATGGACTCTCTCCAGCAGCAACCAAATCCCTCAAACAGGTGCACCTTCTGATGGTGCACCACACCCATGACAAAGCCTTTGGTAGCATGGCCGAGGACTTTGACTCATGCTAAACCTCCATAAGCCCTTCCCAGATGCTTGGTGTTCTGGGCACCCAGAACTTCCTATTCTGGGCACTCAGTGCCTGTGACTAGTGCTCCATGTTGTCTGAGGGAAGACAGACAAACAGCTCTGTGGTTCAAGAAAGCTCCAGTGTTCAAGAGCAATCAAGTCTGTAGTCAAACACTGCCTCATTTCCTGAAGATCCCTGAGCCAAGCAGAGGCTTTACTGATCCTTTAGCAGCTGAGTTTACATCTTGAATCCTGCAGACTCAGCAGTGCCAGACACCATCAGCAGAGAGCAGTACCCAGACAATCGCTATTGCTCTGGTGCTTTTGTTTGAGCTAAGAGTGCTACACACATTGCCACTCCTGGCTTAGGCAGGGCTCTTTCCCCACCTTATCCGTATATCTAACTCTCACAGGCTTGAAGATTCCTCCTCCTAGTTACAGCCACTTCCCCGCATCCAGCTTGCTCATCCCACTGTGCTTCCCTGGCACCTACCAGTGGTACCTAGTGGAAGCCCTCACAGTAGACAGGCCAGTTCAGAAGACACCATGCCTCAGCTCTAAAACAGCTCATGCAGACAGAAGCCACACTAAATGTCCATGTCACTGCTGGAGAAGCCAGAACAAAGCTGCATGGTTTACCAGCCAAGCTAAGGACAATGAAGAACAGGAACTCCAAACCACTCAAGACATGGGTAAGAGGACTGCAGCTATGCAAGCAGCTGTTATTACCAAGGAAGCTGAAAAAACAAAGAGCAAAGTTAGGAGTGGACCTGTCACAAGTGGTGGCTCCTTAAGCCAGGAAGCGTTGCACTCACCTCAGTGTCCTCAATTCCTCTGGAACCCAGCCAGGTTTCTACCATGCAATGCTTCCAACAACACTCCTCCAAATCTGGACAAACAGCACCACCTCCCTTCCTACTGCCTTTTGTGACCAGCATGTGGTCTCAACATGGTAGCAAAGGGCATCAGCTACACCCCAGGTTTTGTAGGGAAGCATGGGGTGATTCCCTGGAATACTTCATGAATGTTCCATATCTATGAGGCTCTGAGTCCCTGTCTGAGCAGCCTTGTTTCAGCTCTCCGCTTTCTCTCTTTAAAAAGAGATGCTCAGTTCTGCTTTGCTAAACCCTATTTGGCAATGTGTCTAAACACACGCAAACTTAATTAGTTCAGGAGGGAGACTCGGCATTTGTGGTGACGGATAAAAGTAATGGGAAATGAGACAAGTCAGAGCTGGCAGGGAGTCCTCACTCGAGCCTCATCCACTGGCACGGTGCTAATCAGATGTGACGCTACACACTGCAGCACCCAATCGGCGATGGAGCAGCGTGATGTGCTACTCACCAGGCAGCTGCAGCCAGACTCCTGCTATCCATGTGCTTGGAAACACAGAAGGTATTTTCTGCTTTGCCCTGGAGATGCTTCAGGATTGAATTCTGAAGTTAATGGTTTAAAAAAAAATTTTAAAAGGAAGAGGGAGAAATGAACCACTTGCAACAACCTCATGGCCAGGAGTGGAGTCTTCTTTTCCAGCTCACTAGTGAGGGACAATCCATGCGAGAGATCACTGCAAATGGTGAATAGTGTATCTCCACTCTGGAACAGCTCATGTCCCTCTGAGCCAGCTCACCTCACAACCCCTATGGCTCACCAGAAATGAGGCTCAGCTTTACCTCTATTTGCCTGCTGTAGAGCTCTGAAGAAGGAAAAAAAAAAAGCCACCCAACACATCCAGGTTGCTCCTTCTATATGGACACAAAGTTAGGATGTCATTACCCGGGAATCTTGAGCGCACTGTGAAAGTGATGGAAAGATGGGCTTGGAGCAAAGATAACTTTCTCACAATCATCAACAAAGTGGTAATTTGGACTCTCACAACAGCAATACAGGAGTAAAGAACAGAGAAAATAGAATACATGAGAAACAGAAGTTTAGCACAGCAACTGTGCTGGTCTCTAACAGAAGCCTAACCATTATATATAAAGAAAAATAACTCACTCCTAATTTAAGCAACTAACATAGGAACTTGCAATATATATGAACTCTGGACACAACCTGAGCAGAGACCCAGATTCTGACTAAGAAGTTCAAATACCTCCTCTCTGTCTCTGTCTGGAGCCAATTTCTCATCTACACCAGTGCTTGTACTGAGCTTTGGACCCCATATCTCATGTTTCACTAATTACACCAAGAAAAGGCAAGGAGCTGCCACTCTGCAAAGACTACTTGTCAGGGAAGAGCTGGTGCTGATTGCTCCTAGACTATGTGCAGTTTATTTAGGCCTCCAGCTTGGGGAAACCAATGTCACAGTGAAAACCAAGTAACACCACTAACGAGTTGTGGCTGTCAGTTTAGGATGGGATGTGTCAAGCCCATGCTTTACTGGTGTGCTAACAACAGGAATCTTTATCCAGCACCACAGAGAAATGAAAAGCTGAAGCAAGATCATATGAATCCAAGGGAATTCAGCTCTGTAGGACACTGATCTGCAAACTTTGAAGATTGAACTAACTTAATTTTTGGACATTTACTCCACTCTTATAATAACATTTTTAGGTTGTGGCCTAGCTACTTTTCTAACAAAACATGCTCATGCACTGACACTTGCAGATCCCAGTGCAGGTTCCCACCTGGTACTTGCCACATATTCACCCAGCTGATGAAGATAACCTTAATGATAAGAGCACCATTGGAGCATGCCAGACCTGTATTCTTGTATTCTGTTCCAAAGACTACTCAGTGATTCACGGTGAGTTACTGTGCCAAGATGACAGAAAAAGCCTTTAATGCAGGAAGTCAGGTAAGGATCATCACTTGATCATCCATGTATGCACTGAAAAATATCTATCCCTTTGGAAAGTATATTGGATAAAAGGTAAATAGTCACAAAGCTCAAGTTTAAACTTTTCTTGGGGTTCTGAAAGGGTTCACTCACTACAGGGAATATCCTAGGCAGTGATCTTGCATCATGCCCAGCACCCACCTGTCTTCTGAAACAATTCTCCTCTCCCGATTATGCATGGCAAGCAACAATTTCCCTAAGAAACAATGACTAGGGACAGCTGGAGGCTTGCAAGGACAAAGACATATGCACTGCAGGCAAGCATGGAGCAATAAAGCCCAGGAAAATCTCCCTCCCCTCCCATACTCACATCACTTTCAAATCCCAGTCTCCACAGGTCACAAAAATCGACTTGACGCTGGGATCTAAGAGGCCTTCCTTTGCCATCCACTCGTCAACCCTCTGAAAGGAAGGCAAGAAAAGGGGATGAGTTTTGCAGAGACAGGCCGAGCCACAACAGTTAAACTCAGATAAGCTGCTTGCAATCAAGAGAGAAGAAAATTGTGATTTTATCCAACCTCTCCCTCTCTCTCTTCTCTCTTTGCTTGCCATCTCAACAACAGCACGTTTGGACCTTTGAAGATTTCTGATAGGAGACATCAGGCAACCAGAGGAGAGATGATCTTATCAGACACGCAGCAGCTCTGCTTGTGGAGGGATGAAAGTTGTGCAGCGTTAACGGGACGATACAACTGTGCTGTTACCTGGCATTTCTCCTCTCCCTGAACCAAAGAGGCTCATAGGCAACATAACTTGTGTCCCCTCCAGTGAGGAGAACAGACAGGTATATTGAGATGGCATCCCTCCCCCACAGCATTTCTCACATACTCTAATTCATATAGCACCAGGGGGATATGGGAAGGGGGAAAAAATGGAAGGGCTTGGCACACATAGGCACTGTGTGGCAGTAACAAGCACAGCCAGGTGTTCCCTTCCTCTCCAGGTTGGATCCCTCTTTCCTTCTTACAGTTCTGAAGAAATGCTTGTTCAAGATAGTGTGGATTTAAAGTGGATCTGCTATGTCTGATCAGCTTCCCACAGGGGTCCTCTTCAGAAAAGGGCCATGTAAACCTGGAGGACGCAATCCACCTCAGAGATTAGGGAATTAACCTCGACTAGAAGCCCTGCATAGACAGAAGCCCTGCATATTCACTTATTCCAGCTAAAACTAGCAAACAAAATCTTGCAGTGGCAGGTAATCAGATGTATTACGTAACTCCATCAGCAGAATTTTCAATGCTTGAGCAACAGAAATCCCTCCTCTTTTCCCTTGCTTGACACCTTTCACTCCTGAGTAAACCAGCATTCCTCAGAACCTGCCTGACCTGAATCTCATTTTAACCTAGAAACACGCTGCTGTATGAACACCTTTTCTGCCCAACTAAAAAAAAAATTCTACACAAATGTTTCCACACTCTAAGAAGCTTTCACAGAAACAAACAAACCATTTTCTGGAATACTCCAGCAGTGATCTACATTCACCCATCCAGGCAAAGAGAGCTCACCCTCCTGGGGGAAACAGGCACACGCATCCATATGTTTATGGACAAGCAAGACTGCTATATGCTCTCTGGAGAGCTGAGGGTTTGCATAAAAGTGAGACATCACCTCTGCAGAGCACCATCTTCAGTCTCACACCACTGCCACAGACTTTCCTGCCCAGGGGTCGATGCTTCTTCCTGTGACTCATTGTACAACAGCCCTCTGAGTAAAACTCCCCAGAAAAGCAGCATCCAGCCTCTCAGCCACACTCCCTTTGGCTGACAGGATCTCCCAGCCAGCCTCACATGAGCCTGCCCAGTGTTGGGGACAGCAGTGGTAACTTTTCTAAACTCCCTGATGTGAACACCCATCAAGTGCTGTCTTCATGGAGGATTTTAACACCTTTAATTTGATTTCCTCAGATAAGCAATTGTTGCAATTATTCTGATTAGGAACAATTAGGTAACACAGCAGCAGAAATCCTGACAGAGACAACGACGCATCCAACACCAACCTGCAGCCCAAATAGGCTCTGCTAGAGGAGGTTTCCTTCACTATCTGACTACCAACGAAAGCTATTGATGGAGAAATACTTCCAAGCTAATTAAGCCTTAAATGCTCTAGGAATTCCACATTAAGCAGATGGTATTATTAGGACTGTATCTGCCTTCACACATCCTTTAGATTAGATTTCAGAGGCATTTTCTTTCTATACTACATGTATTATTAAGCATTTAAATAGGTAGAAAAATAATTTAATAAAGTGCTGAGGGAGTGGAAAAGAAATGAAAGCAGAATCTCCAGGAGCAGTGGTCTTGAGCAATGTCTTGGTGCTTTAAAACTGGCTCAAGAAGGAATCGCCTCTTCTCCTATCTACTGGCAGGAGTTTGGATATCTTGTCAGCACCCTTGACATAAACAGCTGGAGATGACAGATCAATGGTTCAATAATCTCAGCAGTGTGTCACCAGTGTGACAGCAAATGTTATTCTAATGAAGCTGTAATCATAGTCAAATTACGCGGTTCGATTCTCAGCAAGGGGAGGGTGCAGGGAAAGAGATGAAGAGGGGACTACAGGACCAGAGGTCAGAGTTTGAGAACTAAAGGTTACTCTGCTTACCTCAAGCACTTGCTGGAGGCTCGGCTGCCCATCCACCATGCCTTGAATAATCCCAGTCAGCTGAAATAGAGACAAACAGAAAGCAGTCATCAGAGCAGCACTCAAAAGATCATTAGAGAGGTCTACTCTCTTGTCCATCTTTCTGCAACCAAAACATGCTCCTGTGACCCTCATGGGTGTTGCTGAGGACTCAGCCACAGCAGAGTGACCCTTGCAGCTACCCAGCCACAGGCAAGGGCACAGCTTCATCCCAAACACAAAAATGTAGTGAGGCTCTTACCCACACCACAAAACTGCAAATTCTCAGCATGGCAGGGTCCACTTGGGGAGCAGTGTCATGCACCAGCATGAGGCCCTTTTTCAACATGCCTTTCAGCAGTTTTGGTATTACCTTGATGTACACAGGCAGAGGTAACTACCAAGGTCTCTGGACATTTCTCTGCCATCACAGTGACCCCAAAATGTCAGTGTTAGATGAACCAAATTGAGGAGTATTAGTAAGTGAGACCTAGAGTGAACCAAGTCATCCTCCCCTGAGCTGGGCAGCCAGCATGTGCACTTTCCCATAGTCCATCACAGCTTTCCTCAGCAGTTCAAAATTGTATTTAAAATAATGGAATGAAATCTGAAGAAAAGCACTTTCTTCCAGAACCCCATCTAGTCTGTTTTCCAGGAGGTTCCTTAGGAAGAGGTCCTGCCAACAGACACTCCTACTGATTGCTCCTAGACTGCTTGGCTGTTCAGAGCTAAAAACATGCATTAAAACATGCAGTCTCACGGGTCTCTGCCTGTGTCTGCCCAGGAGAGCTTGAGGCACATGGAAAACAGACAATTTTTCTGCCTGCCTTCCAACTGACAAAACTGTCTTTTAACATATTGAATATTGGAGTTCAGTAGCTTGCCATCAATGCACCCAAGTAATTAAAAAAATCGTTATTAAAACAAGTGCACACTATGGGATTTCACTTCATATGGCACTTCCCTGATGCTACACATCTCACACATTTTCATAAAATAAAGGTCAAGCACAACCTAGAATCATCCACGCCTCTGGAAGCCATAGCATCCAGTTGAGAGATACTGATGGCCCCACCATCACCCAGGAGTAACTCTTCCAAACAGACCAGCTCAACCTCGTACACCGTAAGTCCTCTCAAAAATTACAGGGCTCTGCTTTATTAAGTATGTGGCAACTGAAGGAAGCTAAATGGTTTCTACCTCTCAGTTTCTTTGTCTGCTTGGCTTACAGCACTGAACTTGGAACATAGAAAAAGAAATTATATTAAACTCCAATTAAACTGAAATTACATTTAATGAATACCAAATACCTGCCTCACTGAATAAACTGTAAGTGGAAAGATTATTTTCTCATAGTGACTCCCATGAAATGGCAATACATACCTTTTAGGGAAAGTATTTTAATTTTAACAATGCAGAGCTCCTCTAGGTGTGTTTCTCAAATTCATCAAGCCATTATGAAGTGGAATTTTGAGAAAGTGGAGGGACACAGACACTCTTTTATATTCAGAAACTGTTTTTATATTAATCTGTATTTTAATTGGGTTAGCAGCTGCTACCTACAGACTTCCATACTCTGAGAAGCAAATAGATTTGAGGAATTAATGCATGGCTCCTTAGAGCATTTATTAAAGCTCCCTGGCATGGTTTTTGCTTTTCTTGCCATCATTTTCTCCATGCATTCTTCTGGCAGAGGCGGACAGCTCACCTATTGCAAAGTGCTGGTTCTGCCTTTCAGATAGCAGCTGAACCCAAATCTCTGGAAGTGACTGAAAGGTGTGTTTGGAAAGGAACACAGAATCATAAAATAGCTAGTTTTGGAAGGAACCTTTAAAGTTCATCCAATCCAACCTCCCTCGCAGTGAGCAGGGACATCTTCAACTAGATCAGGCTGCTGTCCAACCTGACCTTGAATATTACCTTTCTGGCAACCGGCGCCACTGTTTCATCACCCTCAATATAAAAACCTTCCTCTGTATACCTAGTTGACTAGTTTAAAGTCATTATTCCTTGTCCTGTCACAATGGCGCCAAGCTGAAAAGTCTATCTTATAGGCCCCCTTAAGTACTAAATGTTTGCAATAAGGTCTCTTGGGAGCCTTCTCTTCTCCAAGCTGAACAACCTCAAAGCTCCCAGCCTTTCCTCACAGGAAAGGTGTTTCATCCCTCTGTTCATCTTCATGGCTCTCTTCTGAACCTGCTCCAAGAGGTCCAAGTCTTTTCTGTACTAAGGATGACAGGCATTGTTTCACTATCTCAGCCAGTACTGATGCAAACGGTTTCTACCATTCCAGGCACCCTCAGGACTATATCTGTGGAGCACTGTACCCCTGATGCGATGGGAGGACTGGGTATAATGGCCTCATCCAGACATTTCCCATTAGGAGGAGGGAGGGATATGAAGGTGGATGCAGACATGCCACCAAGAGTCATGTATTCTTGCCCAAAACTCCTTCTTTCCTTCCCTGCCAGGGCAAGCAAAGTACCAGCCTGTCTGTACAAGGACACATGGCCAAGTATACGCACACAAAATTCACACTGCAGAAATCACACACATGAATACAAAGGAATGTATCTCCTCCAGAGATACATTTCAATACAGGTCAGAGAGTGCTCAAACTGGACCAGATTTCTACTCTCTCATCCTTTCTGATACTTTTTGTTATCAGTTATGTCCATCTGCCACATCTAACTTAGTGCATTGGATCGCTGCAGCATTATCTGGTCCTGCAGCTTTGAAAAGTATAAAAACATAAAACTGCACAATTGTAAAATTTCACTGGTTATCCCAAGAAGTATGAGGTTCTTGGGAACATAAGCACGCTATAATGCCTTTATTTTTTTGTATTTTTATTGTCTATTCCTTCAGGGAAAAAATCAATAAAAATAAGTCATAAAAAGAGGGCAAAGTATCATGAAACGATCTGTACAAGCACCTTGCATGTAGAGGGAACCTCTCCTTAAGCTCCTGGCAAGAACTTTCTCGGGAACCAGAAAAATCCTCTGCATCTTCCAAAAGGGTGTGATGAGCTTTATACACCTAAAAACAGCTTTTAACAACTTGCAAACACTTTCCATCTTCTGCACCTAAGCATTCAGCTTACCCCTCAAAACAACCAAGGGCTCATGACCTGTTGTTTTATAGAAGCATATCGGGAGAAACGGGACGAGATGAGGTTTCAGAGTGAGCCAGCACTGGAAGACAGCTCCTGGCCATTGGTGTGGGGAGTTGGAAAAACATCATGTAGCCAGAGGAGAGCACAGACACATCAAAAGGTAAGCAAAGTGATGTCTTGAAGGTGGCAACAAGCTCTCCACCCTTCCAGGCACCCTTCTCATGCTGTGCTGTTGTCTTCAAGAAGGAAGAAGGATGGAAGAGGTACTCCAAACCCAAGGAGTAATGTCAAGCAAGCCCAGTAACCCTTCCACACAGAGGCACCTCCTCTACACCAAGCAGTTCTACTGCTTAGCAAAGGCAGAGGGGAGAGGGGAAATCAGCAGCACAGCAGACAGGCTCCCATGTAATGTCAACACCAGTGCTTTTCCTGGAGAGTTTATCTGGAAAACCATCGTATTTCTACTCCAAGACAGTTTGCTGATTACCTAAGCACCTGTCTCTGGTGTACAATCTGATAATCAGGCCTGGTCTTTCTTTGTAGACAAAGAGGCCAATAAATCTCACCCTTTGTAAGTAGAGGTGCCTAGACAAAGCCCTTTACTGGCATTTAGCAAAATGAGTATTTTTCAGAAAACATAAACCAGCAGAAAGTCAATAACAAGTGCTGAAGCAGTTCAGGCAGCAGTTCTGCAAAAGCACATCCTTGCTGTGTCCTTGGGGTCTCAAGCAAACCTACACCCGCGGCACAGGGATGATCCCTGCACCTATCTAGCAGCACCCCACTGTTTAGTAAGGTTCACCTGTGGCTCTCAGGGCAGGCTTTCAAACTCAGCCCCATACATGGGACCCAGGAACAAGCCCAGTTACACCTCCAGTACGATCCCACTCTTGGACCTCTTGGCAGCCCCTGCAACAGGCCAGGGGACTGCCAAGCCAGGAAGGACAGAGGCCATGCTGGACATTAAGTAGCAAGGGGTAAAATGTGGGGGTGACCAGGAACCAGAGACAGCAAGGCTAGGATTAAAACCAGCTTCCTAATCCATGTTGTTACTAACAGAGGACTTGCCAAACCTGGTAGTGGGGCGTTTTTGTACCATTGATACACACAAGTTGGGGTTTTGCAATAATTTTGCCTGCTGGCCTCAGTACTGCCCCTTTTCACCCAACTCTGGACATGATGACAGACCAAGGCTCATGGCAGAGTCTGCAGTAGAATGCTAACCTGGGACACCTGTGTCCATTCTGGACTCCTGCAAAAGCACAGCCATCACAGACACACACATAGACACACTCAGCTTCATTTGCTTCAAGGCTCCACACAGGAGACACAAACACCTGCTCCAGACCCCCGAGAGCAAGAGAAGATCAAGAAACCATCACTGCAGTACAGGAGCACTAGATGGGCTGACTGTTGGTCACAAGGTCATCATCCAGAGAACCTCTGAATGTCTCTAGATTGCAGCAGGCTGGAGGCTCTGTTCAGCTCACGAAGCTCAACCACAATCATGTACCAAGCAAGTCATGCAGACTCTTGTGCAAGAATAGAAATGCAGTCTTTAGCAACAGGAGAAGGGATGCAATAGAGAGATTTTCAGAAAATGGAGTTTTGGTGGGAGTTAATGAGACAACTTCTCTCCAGAATTTAAGTGACTTGCAAGGCCAACATTTTGGGCTCAGCTCTAGAAGATGACGTTGTCTTTACCAAAGATCAGGTGCAAGCTGTGAGATTTATCACATTTGTACAAGCATATGTCCAGCAAGCCTCATGGGGATAAGGACAGCCAAAGTAGTTGCCCAGCCTTCTAGCATTAAGGTTGCAAAACCATCTCCATTGTAACCCTCTGTTCTCACACATTTATAGCTTTCTCAAAGTTCTTCTCTGGAGAATAATTTTTTCTGCGCTTAGCCTTTTTTTTTTTTTTAAGTTTAAATAAAATACCTTCAGATGGTTTTGAGTTACAGGAGAATAAAAATAAGTATTTGTTTTTACAATGTGAAAATATGGAAGGGGCTGGTTGGTTCTGGAGGGGACTCCACCTAACACAGAGGAGTCGTTTTTCATCAGGCTAGTACAGGTGGGACAAGCCCTCTACATGCTTAAGCCTGTAGCCACAGAGGTAGGGGAAGACACACCATGGTGTTGATGATCCTAAACAAGACAGGGACAGAATGAAGAACTTGAATACACTGATTCCCATAGTCAGTATTTTAGTCATTAAGCTGGCCAAAATTGAACCAATGGACTGACAGGAAAAAAAGCCCAAAGCAAAAGGAACTTAAAGTTTCTTTTGATGATTATGGCAGGGAGGAAAAACACACTTGTAAAAACAGTTAACTTTTTGGGTTTACTAAAAAAAATAAACAAAAAAAACTCCCAAATCAACAACAAAACCCAACCCCCGCTCCTCAATTCCTTTGAACCCTCAGGGATCACATTTACCACCTTCATTCCATATCTGGGGAAAGGTAGCCACAGCTGAAGAACAGCTGCCCTTGGCAATGAGAGTAAGCAAGTAAAGAGAGGCCACTTCTCCAGCAATCATTTCAAGTGGCCCACAATTACAACATGAAAAAGAAAGTCTGGGAAATACAGACATTAATTGTCCTACCACTCTGAAGGACTCCTCAAATTCCAACATGCAGGGCCACAGGAGAGTAACTTAGTGCCTCTGAACCACACATCTGCACAGCACTGTCTTTCCTCAGTCCATGCTCTCTTTGACCACCCCCACCACAGAGGAGCACAGCAAAATCACAAGAGCTCATAAAGAGGTTACAGGATTTTGAACATTGGCTAACATGAGTGTGTTTATTTGGTGGTCACCCAATTAAGACATTTGTTAACTGTAAATACAATTATCTTAGTTAGCAGACCACAGCTAGAATTATTTATTAATCCAAACGGAGGTCTTTACACACTAATGGAAAAAATTATTCTGTTTGTCATTAACTCAAGGCTGGCACGACAAGCTGCCTTGCAGCTGCACCGTGAAGAGGTGACCCAAGTCCCTGGTGCAATGGAAACCTGCTTCCCAGAGAGACTCATGGAGCACCAGGGAACCTTTGCACTTTACCTCTGTACAGAAGGGCGTAAGCTGGGGATGCACCACAGGCTGAACATACATGTGAAAGGTGGATTCGATCTCCATCGTCCTGCCATTCAGCTTCAGAATAGGGAATTCGATGATTTCCTGAATAGGGCAAAAAGAAAAGCAGTTGTTCATTTAAAACAAACAAGAGATGAAGCTGGAAATTATCCCATCTAGCAAGGTGGCCTGATAGTCCCAAACAAAAATAAACTCAACACAAAGCTCTGCAGAAGTGGGAAGGTGGTACTGCAGCACAGAGCACATCCAACACTGTTAGAACAGACGAGGATGGTGCTGATGCTCATCGCAGCGAGGACAGGCTGCAAGCAGGTATCTGTGCTAAGCACTGCAGCTGCACACATCACTGCCTAAGCTGAACCTAAGGAAGGTGATCTCACACCACTCCCATGTGCTACCCAGGGAACATGAAGCTGTACTTGCAACGGGCTCACAGCTGTTTAGCAATGACATCACATGGGCTGTGCCCTCCCCAAGACCAGTCTCAACCTTTCCAGCCCAACATCCTTTTAGAGAACATCATCAGACAGACAACAGGGACTACTGCATGAAGCACCTCCATCTCTGGAGAGGCAGAGGAGAACTGCCCTCCTCTCACAGACTGAGAAGAGGAGATGAAAGCTCCCCCCAGATCCATCCCTATGGGATACAGCACAGTAGCAAGCCCTGCTTAATTTTCCTCTTTGTAGCCAATTTATGCTGATAGGGAAATAAAAACGTTCCTTCATCAGAAGAATGTTCAATTATTTGAATAATCAGCAATCAAAAATTTACATGGACCTGCTAATAAAAAGTTTAAACAAATCCAGTTGCGATGAATTTCTCAATTATTAAAAAATATACATGAAATTAAAAAAGCCGCCCACTGAATAAAAGCGATAAAATCCTTTGTGTTCACCCCCCTCCTTCTCCACTCCCTTTCTTCTTTCCAGTTTAATGTAAGAGGAGAAGTGACAATTTGTTTGGCGTCTTTAAAGAATAATTTGTCTATGTTATTTAATAGAGATCCATGGCACCAAGGTTCTGGAGTGCAAATGAGCCCTCTGAATGATATCCATGCAACAAGCCTCTCAAATCACTTCTGGAGAAAAACAGAGAGAGGGAGAGAGAATAAAAAAAATATTGCTTTTTAATATTCAAAAACAGTTTGCAAAATTTAATCAAAGCAGAGCAAAAGCTAACATTTTTACCACTTTGACATTTTTATTAGTGCTTTCATAAATTTTTAAAACATGAACAGAATTAGTTTAACAACAAAAAAAAACTGCCTGAAAACATCTGGAAGAGACAAATAAGAAATAATAAAAAATGAAAAAAAAAATCCAACTCCTGTGAGTAAAATTAGCATGTGAAAAATGCAGCCGCTGCAGAGGAACTAACACACTTTTTTGGACCGTGGTTACAACCCTCATGACCTGCAGGCGGAAATTATCGAGAGGTTACACATATGAGCTGATGACATCACAACCCCACTAGGCAGCGGGAGGGCAAGAAGCTGGGTGGGTAAATGGAAACAACAGATAATTTAAATAGCCGGGAGAAACACCCAATCTCCATGGTGGACAGAGCCGAGAGACAGATCAGAGCAGCTTCCCAGTGAAGCAGGGGCACAACCCAGACCAGGGCACGTGGAGAGCACGTGCTGCTGAGATTGAAAGTTTGAAAAAAATATAAGAATCAAATAAAGTGTTAACAGTGTAGAAGTGCCCAGGTGTACACTTTGAGCAGTGAAGCTGCATAGGATGCATGGCTTAAGCATTTCCTCATGGTCAGCCGTGCCACACCCTCTGCATGCTGCATTGCATAAGGCAGAGGGGATGGCTGGGCACATCCTTCCCCAGAGTCATACCACCCCAATGGGAGTCACCAAGTTTTCCCAAGAAAGAGAGCAAACTTGACCCAAGGGCTCTAAGGGAAGGAGAATACACATTCCAAACACATGAGTATTAGCCAGATGGCCTGTTGTGGTGCAGGCAAACTCACCAGCTTCAGCCACCCAGGAGGACCCATGGAAACCCAAGAGAGTAAGAAATGCTGGATACAGCTGATCCTCCCCTCAAAAGGGCCACCACAGACAGGCTCTGAAAGCAGCAAACTTCTGTCCAGAAGGAAAACAGACTGCAAGTCTGAAGTCAATGGACAGGCTGCCATAACAGAGCCAGGCTTAACCTCAGGATAACACCATCCCATCTTCACAATTTGGTCTGGGGCATCTCACTGCCCCTTAGGCTGCATCCCACCCAGAGGGTGACCATGGAAGCAGGCAAGCCCACAGCAAGGCAAGAACATTTCCCTTTCCAGAGAGGGACACACACCAGCTGGATTGCATAGCAGGGCTGTGTTGCAACGCCAGGATGTGCCCTAAGGGACCACAAACATCCTCAGGTGCCATCAACTGGCTGGATGCAAAGTGAGACTGAAAGACAGCCTGATGCTAATCTGATACACAAAGGCGTCACTTGCCTTCCAGAACCAAAGGCAAAAAGCACTTCAGGAGGGTCGGGTTAAGACAGATGGAGGAAATAAAAAGCCATACTTTAAAAATGTGGGAAATCTAACAAAATCCAGAATTACTGTAGGTCTGTGGGAAGTGCATGGCTAGGAGCAGGAGTGGAACCCCAAAGGCAACTAGAGCGTCTTAGGAGAAAGGGCTGCCACTCTCTTGGGCTTACTGGGTCAGTTTTTGAAGCAAGTGGTAAAGAACCTTTCCCAAAAGGCTGTTTATCTCCACGCTTCCTATAGTGGAGATTTTTCCAGTCTCTGGCAGTGTTTGCTCCACTGGTATCTAAGGCAACAGATACCAGCCCCATGAAATCAGCCCCACTCCTCACTAACGACGTTAGCCAGTCCTGCAATGAAATTTAACCTGTGACACTGCTGTACTTTTCATTTAAACTTTCATTTGAAGAGAAGCAGTGTTTGGAGACCCTGCAGTTTGTCCTGCTAATAAAGACAAGTGTTGGGACCTTTAAAGGTGCCATTCATCTTTTGCCTTTATTAAATTCAATTTTCTTAAGCCCATGATACATCATGAAATTAAGAGTTGACATTCCTGCAGAAACAAAAATATCTATCAAACATAAACAGAAAGGGGGGAGAAAAGAGGCCTCTATTACCAAGAATTTATGGCTTAAAGTTGATCTGTTTCCACTTTTTCTCTCTCTTTTTTTTTTAACAAGCATATGGTTTGTTTTAGATATCTGAAATGTTATTACAGATCTAGAATTTCATTAGTAATCATTATGAAACGGTGAGCACTTAGACACTCATACACACAACCCCCCAACAGACTGTGATGCAGGAAGGCAGCCAGGTGCTCTCTCACGTTTCATGGCAGCCCAGTGAGCTCAACATGCTCAGCTCCATCTCCACTATTCAAGGACCTTCACTGCTTCTTCCCAGGCAGGAAAGGTGGAGGAAAGCAGCATGAGGGAGTTAAGGGCAGAGATTCACTGACACTTCCTTTCTTCTATCAGAGCCTGATCCACCATAAGTGTTACCTTGAGATCCTCATGTATATCCACTCTGAGTAAATGTTCCAGCTTTGGCAGTGATTTGTGCCAGCAGCATTTGGGGCTTCTAAGCCTTCCCTCTGCCCCCACTGCCAGCTTTTCCTTATAGCACAACCAGGAGTTACGTATATGCTAAAATAATGCTGAGGGTGTCCAGAGGCTGCAAATAGCCGCGAGCTACCAGAAGAACAAATGTACTCATTTGAATTTTGCGAGCACTGCAATTAGGTATTTTATTTAGCACTGCAAAGTAAGTTGAAAGGAAATCCAGGATTCAAACCACCATCAATAAATAAGCGGCTTTTTATTTTCCTTTCATTGTTAGAAAAGTTGAACATGTTTTTCTGTTGAGAAATTCTGCACAAGGCTCCCAATTACAGGCATTTGCATTTATATTGTTGGAACAAAGAGCTTCTAAAATCAATATTAACACGCTTAAAGAAAAAAACATCAGCACCCTGTCCCTCCCCTCAGCTGTGCCCTCAAACACAGTAACAATAGGAACCTACAGACTCAGAGGCTTATACAGATCCATTACCAGGTCCACTCTCTTTACAACAATCCTACATTTACGATTTCAAGGTACTTCAAGCAAATCTATGTGACAGCTTCCTCAGAACTTTTGTCCTTCTGAAAAACCAAGGGTTTAAAAAAAAAGTTCCAGGTAGAAGTCTCCTGCGCAACCTGACTGTCCCAAGCCAGTGGGTTGAGCAGCAGTAGAGTAACTGTGGAATTGCTAGGGACTTTCTTCTAAGAGGGATTTGAAAAATTCTTAATGGCATGTGAAAGCACTGCCATAAACCCAGCCTTCCCTTACCCAGCCATCCTATATGAAACTCCCTTCCCTTTAACACCAGAGGAGGGATGCACCAATTCAGCTGTCTTGATCTTCTTGCTAATAAAAGAAATGAACAAGCACACAACTATACTTGCTAAACAATTTCCGGTCAGAAAAGAAAGCACCTGAAATTACCCTAATTCCCACAGAGGAATCTTTTTGCTGATCTAGGTACCACTAACCTCATTATAGAGAAAGAATAAAGTGCCCAGCAAGAGCTTCCCAGCTCTCAAAACCTTTTAATCCAGATGCCTATGTACCAAGTGGACTGAGCACACTTCAGGACACAGAGTTATATACTTGAAGACGACCGTATGGCCTATTCAGTTCAAAAACTACCAGAGAATAATTTATCCCTTACTCTAACCTCCATGTGAAGAAGTTTAATAAACACAAGAATAAAAGATGCCCATAAAAATCAGAGCTGACTGTTCAAAATGCAATAAAAACAAGCAGAGGCTGTTGAGAGAAACTGATTTTGTCTGATAAGGAAAAGCATAAAACTTCTTACCAAAAGAACCATTTACACTTTCAAAAAATATAAGGGCAGAAGAGGCAAGGGAGTATCTGTGGAGGGACAGAGCTTCAGCACCAGCTCATTTTGTTAAGGGATGGTTTTTTCCCCCCCTCTCTTTAAAGAAAAAAAAAAAAGTCATTTTATGCACAAGGAGCTTATTTCTTAAACAAACACTCGTGTTTTTGATTTACACCACGGGCTGCTCCTAAATAATTTATGGCGGGTTAAATTTATTGCACAGCCCTGGCCGGCTGCAAATTCGAATTGCCAAATAATTAGATTTTAGGGCAATGCTTATAAATTATCCGCCGATTTGTCCGGACTTGTTTGTCAGTTGCTTTGTGCTTCGGGTCATCTTTGGCATTTCGCTGTTTGTGTTTTAATTGCTGATTTACACTTTGACAGATGAGAGTTGATGCCTCCAAGATCGGGGAGAGGGTGTGGGGGCGTTGAAGAGCAGAAAGAATCAGAGCTTTTAAAGCCTTGTGATTTTCTTTTTTTTTCCAAGGCAATTAAAATCGAAAAGGGACATAGTAAGGACAGCACTAGCCTAACAGATCTGCCTCCCCAGTTTCCATTTTCTGCCTTAATTATTATTTTAACTAAAGCCATTTCCAAATGAGCAGCCTTGCACTGGCCCTCAGGGGCAGTAACCAAGATGACCTCATAGGTCTTTTCCCCACTTCTAAATTTTTATTAAACTAACCAAAACAAATACCATAAAGGCAACACCTCTCCAGTGCAGAACTGCAGGACTTCTGCTGAATCAGGGCTATCCTGGCTTTCCAAAGGATGCCTGCCTGCACACACACCCTGGAGCCTCTCAGTGCCTCAGTCCTGGCTAAGTTACTCTGTGTACTGATTAAACCTATCAAAGGGTCTTTGGGGAAGCAGATGACCTCCAAATTTCTTTTCTCCATCACTACCTAGCTTAAAATACACATATGCACACACCTAACAACTTGATACATTTAAAAGAACAACTGTATCTCAGAAAAGTGTGAAGCAAAACACACATCAAAAACAAAACACAAGAGAACTGGAAGGAATATGGGAAGACCATGAAACACTGGGATAAGATGATGTGAAGAAAAATTCTGCTGCCTGACCATTGAATATCCAGTGTTTCTTCCTCCCTCTGCTCTCAGGTGAACCACACTGCCTACCCCCAACACTCAGGCACTGAAACCCAATGTCTAAGGCTGGATTTCCTCAAAGATAAATTTTGAGCTGCATTTTGCGTTCTGCACTGACATCAAATGTGGCTCTTATTTCCCAGTGCTGCCTTACAACTCTGAGTGTGAGGGACCATTTCTCTTTCTTTAATAGAAGCTGAAATCCCCATCTAATCACATGCCTCCAGGAGCTTCAGCTTTAAAAGAGACATCTAGTCCATGCACCTGCCTGAGGGCAGCATCATCACCCCCTAAATAATTTCTGACTTTGTCTAGGCTGTTTTTACCGACTCCAATAAGAGAGACTCACACACTCCCCAGGCACTCACTCTATCCTCCTGTTTCATTAGTCTTATCATTGAAAGTTTTTCCTAATGTCTAATCTGAATTTCCCTTGCTGTTGTTTAAATTCCCAACTGCTCTTCCTACCCAGAGCAGACACAGGCCAGAACACTGCCTTTCTCATTGCCTTGCAACAAAGACCTCATCTCATACATACCCCAATGCCATCCAGCCTGCACTCACAGCTGTGTTTTGCAGACCCCTGGTCACACTCACTGATTCTCTTCTTCACTCTCTTGAAATAGTACCTTTTTTTTCTTCTAGAGAGTATGGAATACAAAGTGAAGTACTTCATCAGCTCAAGTCCCTTCTTACAGAGCCAACAAAAGGAGGATCCACATATTGCAAATGACACTTTTGTCCTAAACTTACAACTGTGGTCCTAGGGAGTTTTTCATGCCTGCCATTGCACCTGAAATCTTGACAGCAGGCTTACAACCCTTGTCCTGCCATCCTTAACAAAACTTTCAGTAATAATTTCCTCCCAGGCTGGTTCCTGCTTCTCACCACCAGCAGCATTGTTCCCTGCCAAAACCCACTAAGCTATTTTGATTTTTCCAGCAGGACCCAGACATCAAGAATAAGGCAGAATCTCCCTCCTCTTTTCACACATGGGATGAGAAATATAGACCAACAGATATCAACACTTCAACGTGTGTCTTCAAGCACTATTGACATATATTTAACCACCCAGAACACCTCTACTGACACAGCCAACAACAATTTAAGCTTGACAGTTTGGGGGAAGTTTAGCACTCAAACCAGATTAAAAACAGCACACACACACACATTTCCAAGTATTACCTTTCCACTGCAAGATGGCAACTACACTATATCCTTTTTCACATCCACTCCTCTCTATGGCAGACAAACAGCCTGTGCAGTCCCAGTTGCAGAATTATCAGATCATTTCAAGTCCCAACCTCTTCACCTGATATTGAGCAAGACAAATGATCAATGTTCCCAATGACACTAAAACATCTGGGATGGGTAGAAAGGGCACATTAGTGCATGTAAATGAATACCCAGGGTTTCACAAACATCACAACTAGCTGCTGATGACAGCGCATTTCTGCCTGACAGAAAGGAACAAAGTAACGTTATGAAGAGTTATTTTGCCAGCTAACAAGTGCATAGACCAACAAAGACAACACAGGGATGGTTGCACAACAAGCTTGGCATAAAGGGGAAAAATCACACAAGATTTAGGCACGTCCCGTGTCCTTCTCACTAAAAGAGCTGAGTTGCATTGCTGCTTTATCAGGAAGGTTTTGTTCAAAGCTGAGACCACTTTAACACAGCCAAGACCATTTCTCAGGAACCATAACAGCCTGAAAAGCACCATCCCCAAACAGCAGTAGATGGGTGCCATGCCATGAAAGAATACTGCTTGGTTTTAAAACATTAAGCCGGGAGCAATGCAACATATTTCCCATACGTCAGAGGCTGTTAAAGAGCAGCAGGCACACACCGATCATCCACAACCACATAGGGCCACGCACACAGCAGGACCAGCACAGCAAATGTACAAACCTGTGACACCCATCCCCTTCACTTCAAAATGCACAATGGGAGTATTTCCAGAAGCACACATAGCCCTCATCAGCGGCTTTATGGAGAGGCGAACAATCCAGCAGACTTTCACATTCCTGAGCTAGCCTGGATCTTTTCTTTTCAGGGTGACTGCCACTCAACTACTTTCTGCTGTAACAACAAGTCTACTTAACTTTGCAACTTGTCACCTAAACGATGTGTAATGTTTGCACAGCTAAGGATACAGTGTTCAAACAGCACAAGTGGGGAATTGCACACCGGGATGCATAACTGATGTGGGGTCTCTGCACACTGTAAGGGAAACGGCAACATGACTGATTGCTTTAAAGTAGTCATCTCATCAGCCTGTCAATAAACAGCCAAAAGCTGAGCAGGTTAGGTCAGGTTAGGATGGCAGCCATTGGCCACCGAAGTGCTCTGGTATTTTAGACTTGTTGCTATAATAATGCTGGGTTTATATATTTAAACAAGAAATTGCTGTGAATTTTTTCATACATCAAATGGCTTGCCTGGTGGTCTCATGGTTGTGCTCTCCAGATTAGGGTTCAATAACTGTTCATGTTCTCTAGCTCATCAGGTTTTAAATAAATACAGCTAATTCTGTTGCCTGAAGTCATAACCCACCCTGTCAGATTGATATGGGTCACAGCAAGGTTGTCCCCACTTACTGGGAGAATGAGGGAGGTCTCCAAGGCAAAGTGAGTGCAGGTCTGAGATGCCAGGTGCAGTGTAACCCTCTAAAGCTACAAGGCCTAAAGACGTTTGTTCAAAACTCAATGCAAACAGGAAAATCCATTTGAAAGGGCTCTTATATGAACTGTTTCCTGCCACTCTAGGAACTTATAGCATTCTGACCTAAGAACAATGGCATAAAACCAGCCATAACTGGCCAAGAGATGATAAATGTATATATATATTTACTTACTTTTAGTAAAAAAGAAAGAAAAGACTTTTAAGTCACTATGTTACATGCATTTTTGACAGCATTTCTCTAGAAACAGCATTTTAAGAAGCGGAATTGAGAAGTAGGTAATTAAAACTACACCCAAGCCTAAGATGCATGAACATAGGTAATTGCAGATTAATATTCCACTTTAATATTTATGCTGAGTTAAAGTTGCCATTGGAAACAAGCCTGAATTTCTTTATTTTTCAGCAACTCATGATCATCCTCAATAAAGGTTTTGGCAGGTGATTTCCAGTGCATTGAGCTTAAAAGCCACACAAAACCAGTGCAAGAAGAAAGCTGCTACGTGGGGTTGTCCAGATAGAACAAGCAGGCACAGGCACACACATGTCCTTTATCCGCCTCTGGGTAGGATTGTGACAATGTCTGTAACTGTGTGAGACACCTGCATTCCCATCCTGGCCTTGAGCTGGGATTGCCTTGATGCAGTCTCCATAGAAAATGACGTGGAAAGCACACAGAAGCTACCTTGCAGCTTGCTTCCCAGCAGATAAGCCATCCGTCCATTGCCTCCTCCTCCAGCAAGTTTGTGATTTCAAGGATGTATTCCTCCTACAAAGTAGCTCTAGCTGTGGCTCCCAAGGCAGCTTCTCTATGTTCTATCGAGTCACCCCATGCAGAGAGCTTGGCAGGGACTGCACATCTGTTGATATGGCCTAAATTTGGTGGAAATCAACATCCATTCCCATTACAAGGTCAGTCTATAAATCACAGCACCTCAGGAGCAGACACACACGACTCAGTTGTCCCTGCTGCAGTAACAAGATCGCAGATAGAGCAGGACAGGCAGCTGGACAGATCATCACAGCCACTCCAGCTGTACTTGCCCATGACTGTGAGCTGGATGTGAGATGGATGTTCAAAGTAAACACGTGCAATGCTCTTTTACAGCAGCACCCAAGGAAATAAAGACTGAACCCGATATAACCTTCTCCTGCATTTGTACTTAATATTATCTTACAGAAAGACTGGCTCCTATTTGTCAATACACTTTTGCCAATCACAATACATACTATGATCATCCAGATTTGTTTGAACACTTAAATTAGTAACTGAACATCTGCTTAGTCAGTGTCAGTGTTTATGGTGAAATAGTGAGTGATGTTTTGTATTTACTAGTATATCCAGTTTCATTTTGACAGCAATCATAACTAAAAATTCCCACAAAATAACAAACTAAATGCGTGCTAAACAGAGTTGAAGTATCTAGGATACACTTACAAAAAACATCAATATATTTTTGCATTTAAAAAGTACTGCTTAGGAGGACACAGAAAACATCGTCTGTAAACAATTTATTCTTCTGCTTCTGGTCACAACCTTCTTCAGCAATGAGAAGATCTGAACATTTCATATTTTCCCTTTATAGAGAGTTTGAAAGATGCAAATTTCTACTTCCCAAATGGTTACCAATTTGAGTGAATCTGAGACACTGAACACCTGAAAAAACTGACATGAGAAAACACAACTTTATCATTACCAAAAGCTCATTTAGCAGCTTAGCAACTCCTAGATCCAGCTCCTTCTACCAGGTCAGAGGTCTGATGCTCTTTTACACTTCCAGGCAGCAGACATACAGAGCTTGAATTTTATTTGATTTTCATTTAAGTGGCTTTAAGAGATTAGAGATTAACATCATATATAGAAGACTAATTTCAAATTCAGCTTTGAACAGATCTGATTTCTACCTTCAGACTTTTTATATTTAAAACAAATAATTTCTTTTCATCCACTCAGCTGAAGTTGAAGGCAAGATACTTGGCTTGCTGACTGAACGACGCACTGCATTAATAAAGGCAGCCACAGATCTGAGTCTGTGGAGCTGCCTAACACAGTCATTGAAAGCACTGACCACTATAAACACTGGTGTCTACAAGGACAAAGGGACAAAAGAGCAAGACTCTCACTTATTAATGCATCTTCTCATGAAGCTAAAGCTCCATATGTACCCAGCTCTGTGGGCTGGCAGTGTATAAGAACAGAAGGTACTTATAAACTCCAGAGAGTAAAAGAAAAAACTCAGAGCTGAAAAATGAAATACACCACCACTGTTCAGGGTCCACCGACCTCTGCAGAATGACAGCTCCCAACTGACCCCATTGGGCTTTGGATCACATTCCAAAGGCACAAGGTAAGCTTTAAAGAGATACGAGAGGCCAGCCATAAACATCTCTTACTGCCAACCCCTAATGACCTTTGGCTGGCTAAAACACTACATGACACATACTGTGCAGTTAAAACCCCCCACACCTTCTTTTCTCCCTGGGATGGTCCCATTATTCATGCATACATCCAGAAAACCAATAAAGCTAAGCGGTTTCTACGTGTATATAAACAAGCACTTTGATGGAGGGGCGTATCTTCTGAAAGCAGTCAGAAATCAGGGCTGAAATGATGCTCCCACTCTTTTGTGGGTTTAGGGCAGGGAACATGAAGGACCCTCGATGCCTGACACAGGAGTGAGTGGTAAAGCACAGGGCAGGAGCCACAAGCACTCAGCCAGCAGTCCCAGCCACTGGAGCCACTATGCAGATGGCTTCCCAGGGGAATACCACTGTCCTTGACCCTCCTTGATCCCCATTACAGAGGCCATAGCACGAGACCTCAGAGAGAGATCGGGCAATGTGAAAGGGAATGGAAATGAAGGGGTCTTCAGGGCTCACGAATGAGCATGAAGGACTTCCCCAGGGATAAAGCCAGCAAGGCTGCCAGTTACAGAGGAGCACGAGTAAATACAATGGGAGGGGAAGCAGATGTGGCACTCACACATCTTAGTGTACATAAAAAGATAGCTCTTTCAGTAGTTTCTTGTAAGAAGCCAGAATATTTTGAAGAGCAGTGAGTGAGAAATGTGAAATGTGCTGTATGGTGGCAAGTGAACTCTTGCAAGATTTTTAGACGGAACTGGCTAAATTTACAGCTATGCCTACCCACTTCAAGTAACATGGATTACAGCTTAGCTTAGCTCTGTATACACAGCCTGCTCATCAAATCCCAATACATTTGAATTTCATTGTATCTAGACTTCTATTTTGCAAGTATTAAAATAAAAGCAAAAAAATTATCAGTATCACAGTGAAGATCAGCACCTGACCATTTCTATCTCCCAGCTCTGACCTCACACCAAACCTCCAAACCTGTCTATCAATCCTGCAGTGAAAGATCCTGTCACTAAAACTTTGCAGAAAACATCGCTGAAATGTATGGCACAGTTTGCTCACCATGACATACAGCCTAGCAGTGAAGAGGACAAAAGCCATGCTGGTCAGCAAAGGCTTAAAAGGTAGGTAAAGACATCAACTGAAGCCTCATTTTATTAAGTTTCCCAATTTCGGCAGGCACCTTCAGCTTTTCCAGCTACACTGAGCCCCATGTAGCAAAATTAATTTCTTTGTTTGTCAAACTAATTTGTTGGTGAGGATGTGAGGGACTGACAGCCCTTTCAACACATTATATGATGCAGACAGGCACTGAACACAGCAGACTGGAAAAACAACACTGAAGAACATCTCCACCTTAAAGGTGCCATCTCACCAACAAAATATATAGCAGATCTGCATTGGCCCAGACCATTACTTTCACTGGCAAGGACTTGGGGACAAAGCTCCTTAAAACAGTAGTAATCATATTCCACTCATGCTCCTTTTTACTGCCAGCTGTAAACTAGCTCCACATGCATCATGGTTTTGCATCAAAATGTGCACAGACCAAGCCCATATCCAAAGGAACAAGGTAGATCCAATTTACAGCTTTGACAGGTCTGTGCACCCGAGGCAGAGCACGCAGGAAATAGCCTGACATCTCACTTGGAGAGCAGTTAAGAGCCTGCTAGTAGAACTGGATGCAGAGCCACAACAGCCTCCCACAAAGAGCCAGCAAAAGAGCAGGGAATTTGCTATCCATTTTTCAAGAAAGACGAAGACCAGGCAGCACCCACCAAGGCACTACTGGGGAAGACAGGAGTCAAGTTTGATCCTAACTTGCAGCAACCCTTTGTTAGGACAAGCACAAGGGAAACCTCAGCGGCACTGGGAAATGAGCACGCTGCATTGAGTCACTTCAGTAATGAGACACCACGCTGAAAACTGCTTAAGCCTTTCATATAGTCAAAACAAAGCAAAAGGAAGTTGTTGTGACCCAATGCAGGTATTACCAACGTATGCAGACCAATTACTTGGCAGAGAAGGTTGAGTCCACCTTAGACTCAGAAATTCTGTTTGTTTACTACCAACCTAATACCAAGGGTTTTTTTCTTTTTAGTACAGTTTTCCAGTTGAAAACCTAGGCCCATCCTGATGACAATTGAGAATATTTTTACTAATCTGCTCTACAGTACTGTGGAAGAACTGTTTGCAGAAAAGCTCTGTACTTCAACTGGATCTCTGTATATCTCAAGTGGTAAAGTGCTGAAAATATTTCTCTGAAGCTGAACACTTCCTGTCTCATTACACTTCCGAGTTAAAACCCAGGCAAGATACCTGATCTTGCTGAAATTACCTAGGTTTTTCTTCCCTACTTAGAAATACCATTATGTTGCACATATTCCCACCATTCAAAATATTCTTTTCCTAAAGCTGTTCACTACCAATAGCCTTTTTCCTTGCAGAATCAAACACGGCTGCCATCTATCAATGCAAGTTTCCAGCCAAAAACTTTTAGACCCTTCCCAGTTCAGACAAATGACATGTATACATGACTTAAAAGTTGTTTTCCATAACACATGAATTGTCACTTCCTTGATGGAAATAAGACTTCTTTATTCATTCCCACCAAATAGTCCAGAGATTGCTTCTGAGACAGCAGGTGACTGGCAAGAGCCCTGGAAAACTAGCAACAGAAAGGCAGTGGGACAAACCAGAAAAGATTAGTGAGCCAGTACTCTGTTTTTTCCTTCTACCTCTCAGAAGAGCAGCAGAAAGTTGCAAGGCAATAATTGACAGGATTAACTATTTACCTGAGGATGAATCTGCGGTTTATCACACGTAGCCTCAAAATCCAGCACTAAGAAGTAGTGATATCTCTGTGGAGGGAAGGATGACATTGCTGCCATGGAAGCTCCAAAGCCGTGGGACGCCAGTTTCCTGCTTATGATGGAGCTGAACCCTTTGAGAACACCAGCTGGGAAGAGGGGGAACACAGCTTGTCTTGACCTTGAAAGTAAGTTTTGGGGAAACTTCACTGCTCCAGTATGGAGAAATGCTATCATTGAACATCCAGAGGCATCTGAAACTGAAGAGAGACTCATGTTACTCATGCACACATACATCTCATCTCTACTGGTATCTCCTCTGACAGGGATCCCCTTTGTGCTTCCCAGCGGAGAGTGCAGGTTCCAGCATCACAAACCTGAAATAATACAGTGACCTGCTCTAAGCACAACAGATGACATTTGCATTGAGCTTAAGGTATCCAGAATCACAGGCAACTGAAAACTAACCTCTGCAAATGACTCTAAATTAAGAACTATGAGATACACAACAGACATGGCTCCAGGCACCAGATCACACCCCACTGCTGAACCTCACTATAGCAGAACATAACATAAACCAACTAAAACACAGAATATCCAATCTAAGCCCTGTTGAAATTTCTGAGGCCTTTTAACTTTTCATATACAATGCAGTTTCGGATGCATGGTAAAAATTAAACACAGCAATACACATACCAACACTACAATTTATCCAAACAGCATGGCCCTGAAACATCTGCCAGTTACACCAAAATATGTCATTTCCATTACAAATCCAGGTGCCTGGTGGCTGGAAGGCTCCTCCCCAGGAAAGTTCTCATTTGCTCTGTATACGAGGTTTCTCAGAGATGTGATTTTAGTGCTACACTCCACTTCTTACTTCAGGTATTTCTCTCAGACAAGGATATCAGTTCAACTAATCACACACAAGAATTCTATAGGCTACAGACTTCCTCCCAAAGAAATACTTCACTCAGCCATCACCTTCTGATAGTTTTATTTAACAAACACTATTTAATGAATTGCATTATCCATGTGAGACCACCAGGATTTCCCCTCCTGCTACTTTTCTTCTAAAACTTTGCAGGAAAAAGTTGCCAGGATTGTAACTATCCAAGACTGGTCAGCATCAGGGCTGTTAACAGATCTACAGAGATGAGAATTCAAGACCAGCTCACGGCATTACATGGGTGGGTACAGTGGCCAATAGCTAAACAAGCAAATTGCACCAACTCGGTCCGCTTGAACAAGGATAGGAGCACCCCCCCTCTAATTGTGTGTGCATATACATACACACAATCTTGCTACATAGATATTTAAATCTATCCCCACAGTTGGTCCCACTGCTCATGGAAGGACTCCATCACCTGACATGCCACCCACCTGCCCTTTTATGAGCATGGCCAACCCCCACCTGTGCTGGCTTTTTGCTCTACCATAAAGGGATGGAAGCACTCACTGTGAGACATGGAGACAAAGTGGCCATGGCAAAACGGGGACTTGTTGCTCATGAACAAAGTCACTGTTTGCACAAAAGACAGCATTTGCTCTCTCCCATCCGTTAGTCCGTCAGGTAAATAATGCACATGCCAAAACACATACTTAATGAGGTAAATAATATGCCTTGAATAACAGCTAAATCTGTATTTACCTGTGAGACCAGAGAAACTCGGAAGAACCAGATTAGGAGATAATTGCAGATAAGCAGGTTGTGTGCTTTGAGTAAACACACATTTGGTAACCTTCCCTTTCCAAGCTTTTGAGTGAAAGGCAAAAAATCAAATAAGTTGAAATGTTTAAGGTCGAGCCAGTGCCCACATTGCCAATTCCACAGCATATATGCATCACCCCTGGCTTAAGGCCTTCATGTTTTGAAGCTGTTTGCCTTATTAAAGCAGTGTGCTAGACAGCAAGTACCTCCAAAACCCCAAGCTGCAAAACCAAAAACAAAGAGACCAACATGGCATTTATTTTAAAGGAGCTCAGTTCTACCTATTGCCTTTCCATCTACAGCTTTGGCTGCCATTCATAAATGCATTACAACCAAATAGAAGTTACTTATATTTACTTCTAACATGTGCCAGGTAAGACATATTTAAGGTATACATGTTTTAAATCGTCTAACTACTATGAGTCTAAAGGCCCATCACAACAAATATAATCTCAGAATAAAGCCGCTTTTAAGCTAGTTGAAAGAAAACCTGGTCTTTAGCCTAATGCATCAAGTAAAATACACAGTTGAAGTGGGGAAGGTAGACAGACTTCATCCCCTGTATCAAACACAGGTAATAAAACATGTATTATCCACCCACCCACAGCAAGATCTCTTCTCTAATGTATCTTAACTGGCAAGACCAGGTATCTGACATGGACCCCACGAATCTTCAGGCTGGGTTGCACTACACACAGTGCTGCAGAGGTTTCTGAGCCACTGAGTCCATGGCAAAGGTAAACCAGATGCCTTGGCAGGATTCAGGCACATCTCCATACAGACACAGTAGCATCATGCCAGACCCTGGCATGGCAGGTCAGGGTCACAAAAATACCGTGTGACATCAGCAGAAGGAAGTAAGAGCCAACACCCAGTGCCTGTTTACACTACCAGCTTCTGCAACGGTCCGTGTCTAGCAACAGGATCAGGCTCCCCATCCTAAAAGCAGCCTCCCTCCCCACTCTCCCGTGTAGCAGAGGGAGCAGTGCTCTGAACAAAGGTGCGTGAGTGGAGTATTGCATGTGGATTTCCCTACACAGGCAGCATACAAATAAGGGCAACCCCAATGCAAACTCTGCACCTTCACCCAAATGAAGTTTTAATGGTATGTTTACCCAGCCACTGCTCTGGGTGCCCTGGGAAGACCTCACATCATCTTCTTTGGCAAGGTCAGAGTGCCTCAGAGCACAAGATAGCTGGTGAGCAAACACACTTTATTAGATGTCATGAAAAGCATTTATAATGGCTATGACAATGCAAAGCACTAGTAATTATCCTGTATTTTTTTCCAAGAGACAACAATGTAAGCAATGCAGCTTCAAAAATTAAAAACCCAGCTCTAGCCATATAAATCCACATGTTCAGTGATTCCATTTCCAAACCTATATAAAACACCATATATGTATTTCTTATACACACAGGATCAGATTATAATCTGACAGTGCAAGCTGTCACATCTGGCAGTCAACCCTACTAGGTTAATATTTCATATCACACAGCTCAAATTCCTCACACAGATACATATGAAATGTAATGGGACCATGAACTGAGGTTGGACCTCAGGAATTATTTTGACAGACTGTACACAGACCTAGGAAAATGTGACAGCACTTTACATTTGCTACACCCAGTAAGATGGGAAATGGCCATATGTGGTGGGTTTCAGACGGAAGATAGTTTGTGTTCTGTGCTGTGTAACAGCATGTGTCCCATGCGACACATGGCTAAAATCAGCATCTATATTTTAAAAATAAATTTAAAAAAAATGTGCTCTGGACATCAGCTGCAGGTACCAAGACAAGTTCAGGCTGACCACAGCTCTTGCTTCTTTAGCAGTCCAAGCACATGGTACTAAAGCACGACAGTTTGATCACCAGTAAGGAAGGAAAGCCAAAAGAAAGGCAAGTGCCAGCTGTAGCCATCAGCTTTGCCAGGGGCCCCACTGAGCGTGAAGCGGAGAATCTGCATTGGCGGCTGTTGCATGCCAGGCTTCCTCCTGGGAAAGTTGCTTAGGGACAACCAAAGCAGCAAGGAACAAGACAGGGAACTCCTGCCACATGAAGAATGCTGTCCCCCTGCCTGCAGGGCAGCCCCAAAACCACAGAGAGATGTGCACCACATAAGCCCCAGATGAGTCAAATTCATCAATGGCAGGATAAATTAGCCTACTAGGAACTTGATCTTAATGACTCCTGGCACATAACATAAATATGAACTTTTTATAAGTATATCTAATTAAAATTACAGTTTGCCTTTAAGCCCAAAATATTCCTCTCTACTTTCCAGTTCGATAAGCTGGTAGGGAAGGGGCAGGAAGTCAACACCTAACTTCACACTGGCAGGGTGACCCAAGAAATTACATTTTATGGGAGCCTTCACTTACATGTTAAATTATTTTGGTATTGCAAGACAGCGCTCCACCATATTACAAAACAAACAAGAAAACCTCTGACTAACCTAACTACAAGACAAACAGAAATTAAAAAATAAAAGCAAGCAAGCTCTGGGAGTAAAATGCTTCAGTTTATTATTTTTTGCAAAACCTGGGTAGGGCCAGCTGTGCCTCCTGGCCTCCAATGGACAACTGAACTCAAGGCTAGAGCAACCAAAACCAATCAAAAATGTAAGTCAGGTTTGCCTATTTTATTGGATTATGGAGGAAAAAAGTTATGGTAATAGAGATGCTTTCTGTAGAACGAAATTGCATACATTTAACAACACCTGGAACACAGTATAACAAAAAATGCAGGACTTCGATTTTGGTAGCTGTTCAAATGCATACTGAGAGGTCAAATGTGAGCCCATATTTTACTCATGTGAAGACATAACTGAAGAAAAATAGAGATAATGCAGGGTGTTTTTTAATCAACCTTAACCTAAACCCAAATATTTCATTAGATGAACTACAGTCCAAAAACGACAGCACCTGGCTAGCCTGTGAGGCAGGAAACAAGAGACTATGAACAAGACCAGCTTACCCACTCTCACCACTCAAACTTGCAAAAAAGCCCAACCAACATAAAGTAAAACAAATAACAAAAGACAAAGCTTTTAGAACTGTTTAATAAAGTAACACAATTTTAGACAGGTAAATTTTCTTCTTTCTTTAATTTGTTAACCTCACAGTATCATCACTTGAACATGAGAACAGTACACTTCATGGCTGCACTCCCTTCATGTTTGGCTGGGTTTGTCTCCGGCACTGCTAGACAACCACGCCTGTGTTTGGGAAAATTTGTAATGTCACGGCATGTATATATGCTGCCCCACTGTTACTCAGCCCAGATACAACTTGGCATTCATCATTTTGTTTTTACAGTACTCCACGATCACACCTAGGCTCTTCCTGCTACAGATTAGGTGGTCCCTGTTCTCAAGAACTTACAGTCTAAAATTAGAAGCAGTACAAGTGAGGGGAACAATAGAAAAGAATGAGGGTTACAGGAGAAGAGTTGGGCACCTGCTTATCTGGGAGAAACACGCATCTTGGTAGGTCAACTGAAAAAAATAATTCACCCTATACAGGCACTGGTTCCCTCTGTATGGTCATTGTGGAAGAGATAAGTGAACATGGAAAAGGCTGCCTAAAGGATGGAGGGCACTCTTGGGTTAAGGAAGGTCTCTCCCATTTCTTGAGCTCATTCTTGCCGCTGGGTTCCTTGGCTGATTTGTCAAAGGCACGACCACACATGTCAGAGCACCAGAATCTCTTCCATTGTGACATCACAGACGTGATGGCTTGTGAGATCACAATGTGCAAGGCCGAAGGCGCTGATTACTTAGGGAAGCACTTGCTGGAGCTATGGCACCCTACAAAGCTGGGAAACAAACACATCTCAGTTCACTTGACAACACAGTGAAACCCACATGAGACTCCACACCAGCAGGACACGAATTTGTCTCAACAGACCACCCAGAAGCCGTCCCAAAGACGCACAGTACAATTCCACTCCAATTTTATTAGGCCACCTCTGCTAGGCAACCCACTTTCGTCAGCTCCTTGACTGGTCTCCTAAGACAGGCTTTGCTGTGTATTTTTAAACCTTCTCCAAGAGTAACTGTAGATGAGCAAACGGGTCTAAGCTGGAGTCTGAAGAAGTTCCACACAGCAAAGGACTGGTCACTTAGAAGAAACGTAGAGAAAGGAAAGAATAAAAATTAAAACAAAGAAGCAATAACAGGGACACATACAGCAAAAGCCAAAGAGGAAGAACAGATTTGCTATTAACAAAAAGAACAGTTTCATAGGATCAGACCAAAAATCCTCTAGTCCAATCTCCTGCATCTGCCTGGGAGCCATAAGAAAACACACCAGTGCAAAACTACACAAAATGAGGTTAACCAAGCCAATAGTTCTGGGAGGCCAAAAGGAGGCAGGCCTGTTCTTCCATCTCAGTCTTATTTTCCTGCTGATGAAGTTACACCAGTTCCTGAGCTTGTCTGGCCCTTCTGTGAGCTGATTCAACCACAGGAACCTATAAAAGGACTAACACAGCCAGAATAAAACACAATTAAAACAAGATCGTTTCTGGCTGGTTTAGTGAGATGAATTAGCTCAGAGCCAGGATGGATGAACACCTAAGTTCAAAGAAGAGGATGGGCCCACACTGGCACAAGCAGGAATGAGATGACCCACTGCGGCTGTTCGTCAGGTCAGCTGCTCACCAAACCATGTACTCAGACCAGGACAGAGACACCTGGGATGACGTGGCACTTTGCAGAGAATGGAGAAGTTATTTTGGCTCTAGCAGCATAGACACATTAAACTTGAATTCACAAAGCCCACCAGACCATCCTGTCTCAACTTCATGTAACGCTGGCCCTAAAGTTTCCATTTCCTTAGTTGAGCCCAAAGGCTTGAACATCTTTCAGAAAAGTTTCTGGCCTTTAATTGCAGCTTGAAGAGTGGAGGTTCCCCTCTACCTTCCGACAGCTCGTTTCAATGGTCAATCCATTCACTGTCAAAAAATAATGTCTTAGTTTTCATTCAAACTTTCCCAGCCCTGATCTTTGAGATAAGTTCTGAAATTTATGGCACTTCAGTGCTCTCAATCCTCAGCACAGCTCGCAGTGCCAGGAGCCAGAAATTTGTAGCCACTACACAGTAAAAGTTACTATTGCATATTGGCCTAATTTAGTGGAAAGGAGACATAGTAGGCCACCCTTCGTCTAATGGCATCTGGCATGCATAATTACTTCATTTCCATACACATGAATGTCACAGTTGTTCAAACCACTTATACAGCTGCACATCTTTGTTATCTGAAAAATGAAGGTTAACACCTGAGAGTGCCGATCGAATCTCAGTCTGGATTCGGGGAAACAAGACTTGCATTGCTCAGTACACTGGTAACTTTTTGATCTTCACAAACGAGCTCCAGAAGTGTTAAAAGAAAGCCAGTACTCTGGCAAAGCTCTGTCTTGGTACACTGGCAAAGGCTCCAAGCAGGGTAGCAGCTACAGTGGGGTATGGTTTCCACACAACCCAGTCTCAGCCCAGAAAATCTGCCAGGGAAGATGTTGACCCTAATACTCAACCACAGAACAAAAATAATGATTGTAACAAATACAGCTGAAATTTTAAAAAAAAAAATATTTTTTGGTTGGAAGAAAAGTACCTTTTCCTACACAGCACATCTAGAGAGAACATAACCTTTCAGCTGGCCTTGGGCCAGCAGAGATCACTTCTCTTAGGGAAATGGTCCAAATGGTCCCTAGCACAGCCAGCACCTCTGCTCTAGGTTATGTCTCGACAGCCTCAACTTGTCCAGTTCTTCTTTTATTCCCCTGCTTGCCATGGCACCATACTGGTATGTTAGCTCATCACTACTAGAGTGAAACACCAGGAGTCTCAGCAGGACCATTTCTAGCAAAAATATCTGCTTCAGATGCAAGACAGACTTGTGACAAAAGCCTTCCATGCTCTCCTGTAAGCCCACGTACACTGGGCAGTCCTGCACCATTTACCCGGATGTCACCATACCTGCAATCTACAGCCTTGGGCCCCTCCACTGCAGATGGCCACAGGACTGACACAAACATAGGGTAAAATACAAATACTTCACACACTTAAGTATCTTCCAGAACTCTATTTCCAAAATTTAAGGGGGCTAAAAAAAAAAACAAACAAAAAACCAACAACCAAATCAAGGCCTACCAAAGCTAACAGAATCAAAACAAGATAAGCACCAAAACAACTGTAATCAGGCCCTTGCAAGAAAGCAAAAGAAAGCAAACTGAAGTATTTCTCAAGTGCAGAACAGAAACTTTACGTCCTATCAGTGTTTATTCAATCCAAGGTCTTCTTTATTTGGCATCAGGCACATAGGCAATTTTTAAAGGCTTTAATCACTTTCTTCTTTTGGATTTTGGTACCACTCAAACCTGTCTAGACACAAACTTTTCTTTACAAAAAGAAAAAAAAAAACCAAAAAACAACAAACCCAACACACTATTCATGTAGAGCAACCCAAAGTTCGAGATGAAGAAGATCCATAAAAGGGCCACAGGGCCACTCTTTGAAACAAAACAAGCGTTTAGTCCACAGTGTGAATTAATGTGAAAATTCAGTTGCAAAGGGCAGAATTCAGTGCTTCAAAATGGAAATTTAAATATCTGAAAATCAAACTTCCCAAGCCTACACAGTGGGGACTAACCAACTGGACTTCTAACTAATACTACTGAATTTCAGAATAATTCATTCTTGTATAAAAGTTCAAATGCCAACTTTAATATCAAGTGACATGAGATGCTACAATATTGCAAAAAGACACTACCGGACAAAATAAATTCAAGTTACCATTAGAAATAAATTGGGTAAAATCCTCAAACAGCTGTTAAGAGCATCTGATGGAACAAGTGCTTTGGAGATGTACCTTCTGGGACCCCTGTACACCTCATCCTTCCTGACACACAGTGCAAGCATTAGCTTATCAGAAAACTTGCTGGTCCCCTGCATCACAGCTGAAAGAATATCAAGAGTTCAGCCTAAACAGCAGCTGTCAATCCATCATTTCTGGAACCAAAAGCTCAATAAAGAAACTAGATAAGTAAAGAAGTAGCAAAACAAATGTCACACTTATTAGCAAACAGGCCAGCAAACGACCACGTAAATCCACCAGACACAGGACTTGTAAAAGACAGAACATAAGCAGTAAATGACAACACCTCTTCATACATCTCAGTTTGGAAAAAAACACCTGTAACAGCATAGCGGCAAGAAAAGAAAAAGAGAAGAAATTCCTACTGCCACTTAGGAAACAAGTAAACAGCCTGTACTCCTAAGCTTTCTCAAGTTTACTTCACTCTCAAGATCTGAGACAGGTGTTCAGTTCAATCTCACAGCGTAAAAAATGTAAGAAAAAAACCCCAACGAACCTCCTACTCCTTCATTACCTCCATCTATGAACCTCCATATCCCAAAATATAAAAGAATCCCTGCTGCTGCTGTCTCCAGCTCAGCCCGTGTCCACCCCCGGGCAAACGGGCTGTTTTCCCTTCCTCAAGCCCTGAAAGCAACTGATCCCGCTCCAGCTGGGATATGGGGGACTGCTGCCACAGCCACCCCCAAGACCTCCCCTCAGGGCCGCACCGGGGCGCGGAGGGCCCGGCAACCCGGGCGTCGAGCGGACGAGGCGCCGCCACCCCGCGCCCTCCCCTCGGGCCGGGGCCGCCTCTGGTCCCCACCGGCACTCCCGCCCCAGGCCTTCGGCTCGAGCCCCGCCGCCGCGGGGG
>VWZS01011044.1:3722474-3744183 GCA_013397075.1 Rhabdornis inornatus
CCCGCCGCCGCCGGGGGCGGGGCTTCCGACCCGCCGCGCCCCCTCGCGCAGGCGCGTGCCGCGCACCGTCCCGCGGGGCACGCTGGGTGCTGTAGTTCTCTCCGGCCGGCCCCGCCGCGTGGCCGCGGCGCGACGCCGCGCCGGCCCCGCCGGGTTCCCGGGCGCCGATCCCTGCCCCCCATGCCCGGCGGAATCTCATCCTCTCCCCACCGACCCGACTCCTCGTCTCCCCCGGGGCCACCACTTACCTGCCCTGTGTCCCAAGGGCCATCCTATCGTGTCCCCAGGACGCCTCCCCCAGTTCCTGATGCCTCCATGCTTCTGTGTTCACTCATCTCTCTTATCCTGAAGCTGTGTCTGAGCTGTGCCTGGTCGTTGCTTGACACCCCTGAGCTGTGGCAGCTCCTCCCCACTCACATGGCTGGCACCCTCAGCCAGGACATGTCAAATCTCGCTAGCTGTCACATTCTGCAAGGGTTCTGAGCCCCCATCCCTGCCAACTGTGCAGGGAGCAGCAGCCAGTACTGTGCTGCTATGGGACAGCATGGCAAGGAATGCTGGAACAGGCTGCCCAGGGAGGTCATGGGATTCCCTCTCTGGAGATACTCAAGACCCACCTGGAAGCGTTCCTCTGTCACCTCCTCTGGTGACCCTGCCTAGGCAAGGGAACTGGACTAGATGGTCTCCAGAGATCCCTTCCAACCCTAACATTCTGTGAATCTCTGAGCTTACCTGCAATTATACCTAATCTTCAGCTTACTGACACATCCATAACTCTTGGAATCTCAGCTGCAATGACAAGTGTTCTAGCTGGGGCCATTCCCTGCATTGCTTCCTTCCTTGCTTCTCACATTAACTCACACCTCCACACTTCCAGCCAGCGGCTGGTTTGCACCCCCCTGGTATTCCTCATATGTGTGATGAGCAAACTCAGAGCACTGACTCATGCAAATAGGAGTGAGGGATTCTAGAGGCCGCCTTACCCATCCTTTGCCTGCAGGCAGGAGCAGTCCTACCTGTCATCTTGCTCTCCTCTTCAAATCATTCCTTAAGTCATTCTCTGGCTCCATGTCTTAAAATATCAGAAAAAGGTAAGTACCAGAGTGCAGAGATCACTGTCTGGTGCTCCACAGAAGGTGGGCTGGCTGCCTGACTGAATCTTCCTGGTTCTCCTGCCTTTAATTGAGTTGCTGGCTCTTCAGGCTGGATTTCTCCTTACCTCTGTTTGTGGCCTTGAACTTGAGAGGCCTGAACGATGAAAGTATCATGTCAGAACTATAAAAATACCAACAGCAAACCATTTAATAATAGTAAGAGTTCCTTTAAGCCCTCTTAGATTTGGCATCTCTCAGCTTCACACCCACATAAGCAAGGATAATGTGAAATTTTACTTCTAAGCTTAGCTATATTGCTGTGATTTGTCAAGTCTTTGGTGACTGACGCATGGTTTGCCAGGAGCCCAGTAGAGTGAATTGAAGGCCTTTGCACTGTGGTATTCTCTGAGCAATCTGTCCCTGGCCTTTTCCTAGCAGGGATGGAAACTGGCTGAAATTACACTGCAGCCCCAAAGCTTGAAATTTAGGGCTCACAGCCTGCCTGTGCTTCTAAGAAGATGAAAGAGAAGAGGCCTTTCTGACCTCTGCATCTTGCACTAAAAAGTAATTCTTTGGTCTAGACAAACGATGAATGACTCATAGGTATGTGCATATCCTTTTTTCATCAGCCAAGCCTCATGCTGTTTTCCAGGTTTCCCAGGCAGTACAGCAGGCAGATTTCCTCCTGCCCAGTTTTTTGGGGAAAACCCCTTTTCCCAGTTGAGTTATCTGCAGTAACTAGGGCCCACACCTTGGCTTCTGCCAGCCTCCGTGACCCTTGTAAGACCCATACAAGTTGTCCACCAAAGACTGCAGGACAGCAATGAAATTCCCTTCAGCAACTGCACTTTCGAAGAGGGCCTTTTTTCTGGCACAACTATCAGCACCCAAACCAGTTTGAAGAGAGCCATGTTTTATGAAATATTGTCACTGTTTCTGTGTTGTTCATGTCTGAGCCTGTCTTATGTGAGCATGCATGCCTCAAATGAACACTGCAGGCCACTGAAAATGTCACCTACAGATTAATCTGGCTCACTCCAGGCTTCTGGAAAAATAAATGAGGGTGATCGATAGATACCCTGTGGCGTGCCCATCAATGCACATGGCCCCTGTAGCATCCTCACTGGGAACAGCTCCCCTCCCCAAGGGACTCTGCCAGTAAAAGCAGTCAATTGCCATGGGGCCCTAGGCAAGGAATGCTGACAAACTGGGTCATGCAGGTGGGGAGCAGTGGTGAAAAGGGCTGATAGTTGCTCATTAGGGCCACCTTATTTATTCCAGGTAGCACAGGCCATGTCAGTCCCGTGACCCCATTGCTTCTGGACCAGCTCTATGCAAGAGCAAGTGAGCATGTTTCAGGAGTCACTCTGGTGTCTCAATTGCTTGTCCTACTTTAGAGATTTTGAGATGGCTAGAAGAAGTCCATAGGAAATAGGCTCCATGCTGGGGCAGTGCCTGCTCTGTCCTAATTTACATGAAGGACTATCTTCAAACCTTGGGTGGAAATCAGCTCAGATTCCAGCTGTGACCTTCTCTCCTATGACTGGATCCCTCTGCTGCTGCCAGCAGATACAGCAACCTGGTCTACAGTTACCTGAAGTTTTATTTGTTTTAAAACCCCAACAGTTTCTTAACGAAGCATCATTTCATTCAGCACAGATGTTAAGCCACCACTGGGCTGATGGATGGACAGAGCTTGATCAGAAAGCAGCAAACCAATGGGGCAGGGTAAGGCAGAAAATACAGAATAAACCCCCCCTGACCCCATGTGGCAGCTGCAAGGGATCCTCTGTGTGAAGACAGGGCTGAGCTTATCCTGACCCAAGATCAACTATCAGGTCTCTGCCTACTGCTGAGTCAGCACAGAGAAGGAGGGACATTTCCCAGCCCTTCTCCCAGTGCCTCCCTCCCAAGGGTCCATGGAGCACAGTTCCTTTTATAGTAATAGGATTTTACATTATTATGGCACAAAGAAACATCAGATCATTTTAAAGGCAACTCCTTTAATACTGTTCAGCTGCTTATGCTGAGTGAAACTTTTAAATGTCTTATAATACACATGACAAGTAGTTTTGTATCACTGTTTTCTACTTAACAAGTTAATAACGTGCCAACCCAAATCCTTCAGTTACTAACACCACCGCTGGGACTCATTAACCAACGTGAGTACATATTTAAGGGAATACTAATATTCACAATGTACATTTTTATATTCATGTTGTCATTCTTGAAACCACAGCTCAGTTCATGTATTCTGTTGAAACATTTGTTTGCAGAGGATTTCTCTCTCCCTTTCCCTCTAAACACAGAGACTATCACTGGGGTATCATTCTGGTGAATGATATTAATGACAGCCTGTCATCATGGAAAGCTGTTTCTAGCTGTCAGTTAAAGGGTGTTTTGAAAGAAAGCAGCTCATTCAAACCCCGTGGGAGCCGGTGTGTCTCATTGTTTGACAGTGACCCCCTTGATGAATTTGGGAGCAACAGCAGTTCTGTGGGGCTTGGAGCTTTGCAGATGCAGCGCAGGGCTCCTGGATGACGATGACAGGAGATTTTAAAAGTGCTGATGTCCTTAGCAAAGAAAAGGCAAAATAATATTTCAGATGATAAAAGCAATCCACAGGTAGGAGTATTGGTCAGGAAAGAAGTCCCAGGGATACTGAGCCATTCTCCTCCACCTTGTAATATAATTTCCTCTCCAACATCCCAATTTATCAGCCTCAGTCTTCAAATATGTCTTTTTACTTGCCCATGCTAACCCACGTAGAAGGCTTCTTCAGCTTTTCTCTATCCAATAGATGGAAAAACCTCTAATTCCCAGATAAATTGTATTTATAGCTAGTTTACTCTAATTTTTTTCTGGAAAAATGATCCTTTGATTTAACTTGTTGGTTCTTTCCCTCTCCTGTTGTATTCATAGGCAGCTCTCAGATCCCATTTTTGCTGTCTTTGCTTTGGTGACCTAAACAAGCCATTTTTTCTTGTGTCTCCTTAGCATCTTATCTTTCTATTTCCCACTCCATCTTAGTAGACCTCCTCTGCACCTGCTTCAGTTTCAATTAAATTTTCTTGAGCATGAGTGCCCAGACTGGTATGTGGTATTCCTGAGCTGTGCTCCAAGGCCTCGTACAATATATGTCACTTGACCTTATAAATATCACTCGTATAAACATGCTTGATTTCTACATTTCCCCCCTCAACAGGGTGGTCCACTCTCAGGGTTTTCTCATTCCTTTTATTTTCCTAAGCACTCCTTGTGCAGTAATAAAAATGTACAGACTCAGTGGGGATCTGTTTTAACTTCGAATGTGCTGATTCAGTTCAAAACCATTAATTCAGCCAGAATCAGGGCCATGGGGTGGAAATCCTTTTCCAGTTAAAACAGAGGTGAGAGGGACAGCCTTTGGCAGGCTAGGAAATAAAGTGCATTAGAAAAACATTGCATGGCATCAGAAAGTGGCTATTGACTGGTCTATGCTAACAGAGGACAAGGGAGTCTTGGACATTTCACATCAGGATGAGATGTCTCCATAGGAGATCTGCTTGGATTTGAGCAAACTTCTGGGGTTTGATGCATTGGGAGCATTTTATTTCCTTAGTCTGTGCTTTGCTGGGATGGTCAGAATGGTCCCTGCTGGACCTTACATTGACTGAGCACACACACTAGTCAAGCAGGCTGGTCCGGCGTCCAAAAAAATCCCACTTTAATCACAAGTGCAAGAGGATGCAGTGAAATGCAAAGCAAACATAAGCAACTGTGTTTCTTTGGCTGTAGATCAGTGTTCTTCCCCTTTGTGTGAGTCCCAGTGAATCCAGCTTTTCCCCCTCACTCCCACTTTGTACATGGGATGAGCAGAAAAACTACACGTGTTAGGAAAGCGTCAGCACCAAACACAAAATAAAATGACCCATCAGCAAAGGATTTCCCCAAGATATTTGACCAAAGGAAAACATAGGCTGAGCATCAGGAGAAATTTCCTAAGGCTATGATGCATTAAACTGTGGGATCACCTTCCGAGAGAAACGGTGGGAACCATGAAAGCAGCCACTTACAGCACTGTAAAATGTCCCATTGGTGCCAGCGTGATTTCAGCTCAAGGGAGCTGCACTGAATCGTCTACCATGCCTTTTCCAACTCTCGCTCCTAAAAATCAGACCCAAGAAGTACAAAGAAAGAAGAGTAAACAGTGATGTCAATTTGCTAAAGAAATACAAGCTCTTCTACATTATTGTATGTTGTAAAACCGTTGTGCTTGGACTGTATAGTTAATCTTGATATTCCAATGCCATCCAAAAAGAAATTCAGGCTTAACCCTGGTAAAAAATATTGTGCAATTGGGTGCAGTTTATTCTTTATATTTTAATAGCTATAGCAAAGCTTCATTGCTAACTAGTAAAAAAAGAAAAAGGAAAAAAAAGAAAAAAAAAAGAAAAAGTTGAATGTGCTTTACAGCTATGTCGTCATGGGAAAGCCGTGTTTCAAAGTGAGGGCATCAACAGCAATGAAATGGCACATTTTAAAACATTTTAAACATTTTTAATGCGATGTTAAAAAAAACCACTTCACCAAAATCTCTTTGCCAGTATTTTAGCTAATAGGGTTGCAGTGTGTAAAGGAAGGGTTCTGACGCCTGCACAGGCCACCCAATACTGAGCTGCTCCTCAAGTGTCTTGAACTCTAAGTGTAAATGGAAAAAACATCTAAAATTAAGCTTTTCTCCTGGAGGAACATATTGCTGATAAAGCAAATCTTCCCATAGGACAAGCACACCTGCTGGAAGGTAGAGAGACATTTTTATGTGTGGGATTTTAACTTGAGATAAAATACTTTTCACGGGCAGTCATATGGAAGACAGCTGGCCAAAAATAATAACAGAGGAATTTGTGTCCCTTGAGAATTTCTGAGGTTTCAAAAAATATGATTTTTGACCTAAGTTGGGACAAAAAGTTCAGTGCTCGGATTTTTTTGGTTGTTTAATGACATATTCCGCAAAAAATTAGTGTATTTCTTTTCACTTTACCACTTTGACATTTCTTTTGTTTTATTATTACATCATTCTAGAAGCCCAAACCATCCATTACACCACACTGTTTCCTTTCCTCATACTGTACATTATATTGACAGGCATAATCCCCACCCTTTTTTAAGATTCCTATTAAATCAGCTAAATGTCTTCGTGAAACTCAATACCAGGAACAGCAAGGATCCCTGCCCTAAGCTGGGCCAACAATGAGTTTTAACAATTATTTTTCAAATGTGCCTTTAAAAGGTGGACATAAGAGACTAGAGCAGGAGGAGAAGTGCCTGGCACAGTCTGAACAACCCCAGGGAACATGACTGTTCCTGAAAAACCTGAACTAGCTCTAGGTCTGATAGCTGGCAGGCAAAGGGCCTGGCATAAGCTTGTCATCACTCGTGGTTTGATTTTTGCTGTGGGCAGGGAAGCAAATCTTCACAAAGGAAAAATATTTGACCCAGAGAGCACCTGGTTTCCCCCCAGCTCAGGAGATCCCGTGTTTTAGGCCAAATACTTGGACCAAATGGGGTATAAATATATAACAGGAATAAAACAATACCATCAGAAGGAGACGAGGAAAGAAAAAAAAAAAGAGAACCCCCCACATATGAATATTTTTAATAATTTTTCAGCAAAACTTGGGTAATGTCTATGTACTCTAGTAAATGTTCCCAGTTACTCCAATTAGTGTTTTCTAGTAGAAAATTGATCTGTTGGAAAAAAAAATTACTTACCCTACCATGAAATCTCTTAGGTTCATTTTTTATTTGGACTCAGTTGTGATGCTTTGTGCTATGGAAAATTTCCTGGATTCAACATTCTTCTTAACTGCCCCTTTGAAACTAAATAATTACTTGGATAACTCTAGCCTTTGCTGCTCTGAGTGTCCAGAGGCCAAGTCTTTGAAAGTAGTTCCTAAACTCCTGACCAAAGCTGCTCCTTTCACCAAAATAAAGTCTCACCTTTATCTCCAAAAACAATGGACAGCTAAATTCACCAGGGAGGGGAGTAGGGGGTTGCTGCATGGTCCGGGAGTCAGACCCTTGCCCTCACATACCTTCTGCCTACACTGCTTTAACTTTCCCACTATCTCCCACTCTATTTATTCTATTTTCTGCCTCTTTGTCTTTCCTCTCCAGTGTTTGAAGACCCTCTTTCCTTTTCCAGCCTCTCTCTTTCTCCCATTATTTTCCCTAGCTCCTTCCTTCCTTCCTTCCTTCCTTCCTTCCTTCCTTCCTTCCTTCCTTTTCCTTCCTTCCTTCCTTCCTTCTCGGCAATCTCCCGGAGTTTCTATTCTCGCTTCTCTCCTCCCTCTCTTCCATCAGGACTTCCCCTAATGCTGCAGGAGGTACCTAGTCTGCCAGGGGTAGAGAGGAGAAGGAAATGCCATGTCTAGAAAAATCTAAGACACAGACATCCCACTTGCCAGGGGACCATTCACAGATCCTGCTTCTCCTGCTGCTTTCACTCCACAGGTACCAGCTTTGTGGATTGTCACAGGAGTGGGAACACCTAAGGAGTCCTGGGAGACACAGCACAGAGTTCAAAGGCTGGAGACCTTGACCTCTGTGCTTGCAATTGTTCTTGGAAACTCAAGAGAAAGAGCTTGTGAAAGTGAGTGGTGCATCCTCCCCCAACCTCCTCCTTTGTTACAGCCCTGAAAGTAACTGACCTTGGAAATATCAAAATTCCATTCCTCCCCCAAAATTCTCACTCACATTGGCTGCCATCAGAAAGCACAGCTGAGACCACTGAAATTTACCACACCTGTGACCCACACTGCATGGTAGGGAAAGCTCCTCAGCTGAAGAGGCCAGTGTAGTAATGTGCTACCTTATCTCTAGTGCCTCTGACTTCAGTCTATTTAATTTTCCCTTTGATTTTAATATAGATTTATTGAAAACAACAGTTATCAAAACAAACTGCACTGGCAAATTGGTGTTCGTCTGTAGCTGTACAAGCACCTATAAAGCTGCCAGTGTATGAAATAAATGGTGCTATATGGGAGGTCAGTTATTGCAATAGAAGTTCCCCAAGGATTTGCACTGGGCAGTTTAATATTTTTCTTATTACCCTCTTTTCTTTTCTACTATTTATGCCTCTCTGTTTAAATTTAAAGCATACAGCCATCTGCCAAGGCAAGCATCTTTGATAAAATCATCTCTGGTAAACCTTTTCATAAGTGGGCTTCCCTCAGAGTACCAGCAAATACTGTTGTGTTCCACTTAAAATGCAGGCAAATGGAGACAGGAAGACCAATTTTTCCAAGGGTTTGCCAGCTAGGCCAGCTCATTTTTCCCTCGTGCTTTTGAAAATATTTGTCCTTGCCTCATACTCCTTGAAAAAACCCTACTGATTAAAGCCCTGCTTCTTGCCATGTTATTTAACCTCCATTTAAATTCCATGGCTGTATCCCACCTTACCACATCATACCTGGTATCTGTGGGCTCCTCCCTACACACAGTTCTAAAAAAATCAAATCCAATCATAGTCTAAACCGGCTCATCAGAAGAGATAAAAGGGTTTTTGTACTGATCTCCACATCAAGAGAACACAAATCAAATAACATAACTATCAAATGAGGAGACGAGGTGTTTAAATGCCTATAGAAACAGGAACTCTAATTACAGAAACATCTATAATGTAACTAATATTATTTACATTAGAGCAATGCTAATCCAGATGAGGGTTAATGTCCCTGCTCCTAAAACATTACAGTTTAAATAGACATGAGACAGTGAGAGGATGGAAGGAGCATCAGCAAGCTCATCCCTGCTTGAAGATCAGGGTTGGAGGCAAACTCCCCACAATAGAAGAAGATGAAAGTGAGCCAAAATGTGCAGTAATGAAGATAAGTTTAGTTGCAGCCAAAGAGAGCAAGTGACTTGCTCAGCCTCACACAAGCTGCCTGGGGGGGTGGCAGAAAATTAATAGAAACCATGGATGGCTTATATGAGTCTCTTACTCACAACGATATTACTCGGCAGTGGGCAGTGCTTGGATCTTACTGAGTCTTGCATTGTGCCCTGCAAACATCCAGTTCACTGGGAATGAGCTCCTACTGCCACTTCTTAAAGTCAGGCTGTGGGTTTTTAGGCCAGGCTGCTCCATGTGGACCTTTTTCTTCACGTGAGAGGCACAAGCCAGCATTTTGGTGGCTCCAGGGAACAAGGCATCTTGCTTTGGTAGACAGAGAAAGTGTTGAGCTGATGGAGAGCTACAAAAGTGCTCTATCCCTTGGACTGATTCACTGGTCAACACATCAACATGCAGACAATCCACCACATGCTCAGAATTGAACCTCTGGGCTTTAAAGTCTACAGAGTGAGTAGACTCTAAAGAGTGAGTCTGAGGAACTCACTCCAGGTCAAAATTCTCCTACTCTTTATCAGTCTGTACCCATTAGGTACAAAACATGCATGTGTTTTGTCATTATCCTCTGTGGTGTCCAGCTGTCCTGTGGCAGCTGTTTCCCAACTTCAGAGAGTGCTGATGAGAGGACATACTCTCCTTCTCCTCCATCCTGCCCCTTCCCAGCCTCTTCTTAGTGCAAAAGCTCAATATTCAACACTTGCAGCTACCAGCAGTTTGGAGACCACTTGTGAATCTTCCTATCTGGCCCAAGATACCCCACTTCAACCTAGGGTTAGAAATTGTCTGTTTAGACCATATTCCATTTCATGTGAATTGCTGAACATGAAAATATGAGCTTCTCTAGATCAAGCTATTGCAATATTAAATATAGCCCTGATCTCTTAAGGGATCTCAAGCATTTCTTGTCCCCTTCAGAAACTTCCTGTAAGAAGGGCAATCCCACACACATAAAATGAGACAAAATCTTATGCATTTGGAGGAAAAGGATCCACACAATTTGGCACTGGACCCAGCAGAATTCCCAAGGCTCTGGTAGCAGTTCATCACAAAAGGGAAAGACAGCAGGTGAGAAACAGAGCATTAACAAGTCTGAATGACACATGCGGCCAGATTGTCTGCTTTGCTGACAATTGATGCCATCCCTATTACTAGAAAAATCCTGTAAGCATGCTTCCCTAGTGCTCAGCAGCTTATTGCTATGGATAGCCAGTATCTTGTCATGGCTTACAGCTTCTGTGAGCTGGTGTAAAAAGGCTTGCTGTCCCCAAGTTTACTGGTGGAGGCAGTCACTGCACAGCCAGAATGTGCCTCTCCAACCATCTTATATGCTTTGGGACTCTGCACAGTAGCAGCTGTATTATTAGCACTCCTCTGGCACAGCTAGAGAGAATGGCTTCTAGAGAAGCTCACCGTTATGTCTCACTGCTGAACATCAAATACCAGACAAGGGAGAGAGAATCCCATTAACAAGACCTTCTGAACCTGCACAGGGGGAGCACAATGATTTCACATGTTCCTCTAAACAGGACCACTAGGAGTCCACGACTGAGGTATTTAAGTTGGACAATTTATTCTTACCATCTCAAGGAAGAGTAAGTGGAAGACTGGGGACAGCAGCCACTGGACAGCAGAACTGTGCAGTTTAGGACAGCAGCCCTGGGGCAGGCAGTGGATGGCTGAAGGAGTGGATCCAGACAGGGAGGGACTGCAAGTAAGGATCTGCTACAGAAACAGTTGACAGAGTGCTAGAGGATTCCCCTTGTTTCTGCTAATATTCCCTCTTCATTCTTGCTCTCCATTTCTTTTCCTTTCACTCCTGAAGTGTCTCACAAGGAAAGACATGCAATTTGCCTCTCCTGGCAGAGGAGATATGACACAAGAGTGTGGCTTCACATCTTTACATCCTTCTTACATCCTCCACCTACAGTCAGAAGGACCCTGTAGCTGTTATGGGTAGGCAGAACACGGATGGAAGGGAGAGGAAGGAACAAGAAGAATTGGAGGCTGAGGCAGAGCATCACTGTGAATCATTGCAATTTCCTCTGATCCTGTTTTATCATTGGGGGTGGGACTGTAAAAGATGCAGAACCTGTGTGAACAAGGTCAAATTAAATCACATTTCCAGGCTGGGGAAATTACTTTTGCCTGCAGCAAGAGAGGTGCACAACACGAATGAAGGAGGGGAGGTTCACGCCACCAGGCGTGCTGTATCCAGCTATTGCAAGACAGAAGGAATTTATAATTACCCACTGAAATATATCCCTGCAGGATTTCAGTGGAGGGGGGAATCATGCCAGTTGAATGTATAACAGAAAGACCAACTGAGATCTGATTCCAAACCTTATGGGAGATGGCTCATCCTTATCTCAATGAACATGTGTTTCTGTCTAATGGGATGACATTATTCAACGGGGTCAACTACCCACACACTCTGAAGACATAAGAAAGAGGCACTGAACATCTCCAGGACGATTCAAACCTGACAACTTCAAGAAGATCACTGGGAGAAAGACCCAGATGCTACTGAAGTTTGAGATTTCCTACAAGAGCACACAAATTGTCAGATCTGTTTAACACCTCTTGGTCAAACCTTACCACTGTCTCCCACTGTCACAGCCTGTGGAGGGAGAACAGTGCTGTATGTGGGTGGCTTGATGAACTGATAGAAGGATGGGTGAAAAGGAGTCTCCTGAAAACTAGCCTAGAACACAGGACTGGAAGAAATGACTTTCACATACTTCACATACAATTTCTCAGGGAGAAATTAATACATGCAGCCTGACTGGATATACATGATGCGTTGCAGGCACCTGGGAATTCGTGCATTTGCCTTAACCAACTCACTGTCTCACTGCTAACAAAGGAAAGTGGCTGACATGGTGGGTGCAGGTGAAGGCTCTCAGCTGTGAGATGTCCAATTTGGGGTGTTGCTATCACATTTTTTAATTTTGACGAGAGTAAAAAATGCAAGAGTGTGGAGATGAACCAGACCTAGAGCTCACCTAATCCATGTCTTTCCCCTGGTGCCAGAGGGCACAACAGGCATGCAAGAAACTTTGCAAGGGAAAACTACACTGGCAGGACAACACATTCCCTGTGCCAGTTTCCTCTTCATGTCAGCTGCTGGTCCAACCTGTACTGTAAGGCCTTATGCTTCTTCCAAGTCTTATTGCTGTTATTTGCTCTTAATATTCAAGCTACTCTTGTTATTGGAATAATTTTCTGAATTACAATAAATTCTACCTTATTGATCTCATGGAGGGGTTGAGCCTACAGGAAAACTGCACAAGTAAAGATGTTCCTCCAACAATCAAGGCAGGAATCTGAAGGGCTCTGCCCTACGTATATGGGGCACTGGGACTGCATGATGGGATATGAGGCATTTGAACTAGATGGCAGAAAAGGCTGGCTCAAGATAAAGCTGGGCCAAGATAAAGAAATTTTGAGTGTATCAGTTTCTGGACAGACTCGTGTCTGACAGAAAGCTGGCTTGTTGCACATATTTGCCTGCTTTAAATAATTTACTGCTAGAGTAATGTGAGCTGGATTAAAGGACAAGAGAGGGGCAAGAAAACAGAATGGGAAATGCATGTGAGAAGTGACTTGTGAGAAAGACTGGTAGAAAGAAGATAGATATTTCTCAGAGGAAGATGGGTGATTTCTTGGGAGGGGAATAGTGACAGCCGGGCACCAAGTCCTGGAATTTAGCAGCGGGATTTTATTTCTGTATGAAATTTTAAAAAATAAATCCACATTTTTAAGAAGAGATTGTGAAAATGGATGCTGAAGCCAGGTTTGGTGGTTGAGGTAAGGAAGAGCTGAAGCTCTGAAGCACATCAGCCTCTCAGAGAGGGAAGGGATGGTCCTGAGGAGTGATGCTCTGCTGGGTCTGTAGCATCACCCTTCCGACTGCAAATACCCTGAAGGGTGCTTCAGAGCTGAACTCTCTGCTGGGGCAGCACATGTGCTGGGGCAGAGTGGAAGGCAGATTAGGCAGGTTGGGTGCTGATGGGCAGTGTGGCAGCCATAGGGATAGGCTTTCCTCGTGCCATGTCCCTGCTGGGGCCACACTGCCGTGGGACCAGGATATGGGGGTTCAGCATCGAAGTCCTGAGCTTGACCCAAATCCCCAGGAAGGGACTGGTTAGGCAGAAATTCCTGCTCCCCCACTCTGCCACAGGAGGGGTTTGCTTCGCTGGAGAGGAAGCTTTGCACAGAGTATTCTGCACAGCACAGAGGGGATGGAGAGGGAGAAAGGCATTTTGCTCTGCTCTCATCTGAACAGAGACTGATTTGTATTTCAGCTGGGATTTTTCTCCTTTGAGCTTTAATCTCTAACTCCTATTAAACAGACAGATCAGTCTAAAGAAAGAAAGTATTTATTTATTTATTTGGTTATTATTATTTTTTCTAGAGAGGAATATCATCTCGTTGGCATGACAACTGTGCTGTGGGCCACCATAAACACTGGATCATTAGCACCAATGCATTGGGCCATTACGTAGGCTTGGCCATCAGCACGGCTAAGGTGTGTGAGTTTATGGTGCAATCCCATTCATGTGACAGCATGGGAATTATCACAGCAGTCACAGTAGTGAGCACTACAGCTGATGCTGAGGTCCAGCCTTATACGGAATTACTTACTGCATTGGCAGAAATAATTTTTCCTTTGAAAGAAGGCAGGCATAAAGCATAGGATTGAAGTCACCTGTGGTGTGTGGTTTGCCTCACATCTAATGCAGCTCCTGTGATGGACCACAGACATCATCATACTCAGCACTTTAAACTCCTAAACAACATCCTTGTATGTTATGCAGTATCATGAGAAAATGCACGTGCATATAAGACACCTATTCTGTATTTTCTCCTAAGAACAGGCAGTTCACACCATTACAGATGTGCAGGGTGCTCAGCATGGCCCTGAATTACATGCACAATTTGTATGTTCTTAGGAAAGAGCAACTTGTCTTCCTTTTTACTGTAAAGCCCCATTTCAGCTTACATATCTGTAGTAGATATTAATAACAATCATGCTGCACTTGGCTGCTGCAAACTCTGACTGATGAGAGCAGCCCTAACTCACACAAGTTTCCAATTGATTTTATCTCATGTTAAGCTCTAACTAATCACACCGGAGAGCTGCCTTAAAAGCTCACTAGATCTGTCCTGCTCAGGTTTGCTTGCCTGGCTAAAACAGAAGGTGGGTATTTCTTCCCATCATCTGCTGAATTTGGCTTCCCTGCTGAACTAGGAAGGGAGGAGGAGCCTGGAGCCACAGGTCCGGGCTGTGGAGGTAGTGCTCCCCCACCCCAGGCTATGCAGCTTGTTTGGGCCCCAAAAATGAACCCAACATTTTCCCTGTAGAACAGTCACATCAAACACAAATAAATAAGAAGATCAAAGTGTTGCTTGCCCCATGCACTCTCCATGGGCCAAAGCAGGAGCCACCACTCTGAACTGCTCTTGGACATGGCTCCAGCTTCCCCTGGTTTCTGTGGCACAGTTCAATAGCTCTGCCTTAGTTTTACTTGATCCCATTAATGACAAAAATGACAAACACATATGCGTTGCCTTTATAGCTATTTCACACTTTGACATGATCCCGGGCAAGTTACCTATGCTGTCAGTGTGATGGATGCTGCACAGAAGGGGGGTTGGACAGGTGTAGCTCTTCTCACAGGGAAATATTTTTCCACACCATTAGCCTGTGGAACTCCTAGCAACAGGATATTGCTCAGAGAGGGATTTTAAAAAGCCTTGAAAAAAGAGTGGATGCTTGTATAGAAAACAAGTGCCCAGTGCTGTAACCAAACTTCCGTTGATAGGGAAGGGTGTTGCTGCATGCATGTGCTTAAATCACATACTGTGGCTACCAGAGTTTTGGAGAGAACTTTCCTCAGGAGCCCATGTCCCAGAAGTGCCTCTTTTAGGGCTCTAGCTGTGCCAGGCTTCAGCTGTAGAAATGATAATGTGGTTGATGTTCACATAAGAGCAGTTTTCCTAAAACACTTGATAGAGTTATTGGCCAACATCTGCCATCCAGTGTACAACCTCTTTTTTGGAGAAGGAATTTTCCAAGGGGAATGGCGTATAGAAAATTATACTGCAGGACAATTATATATAAAGAATAGTTGTTTGCAAAATCCCAGGCATGGTCTCCATTCTGCTGTAGAGACTCGGTGATGAGCAAAGTTTAAAATTATACTGGCATCTTGCAGCGTGTTATGAAAAGCAAAACCGAAAGGTTCTTCTGTGTTAGTCAGCAGACTTTGGAAGAGATCTAGGTGATGGTGATGCTGATAATGACAGTGGTGATGATGATGATGATGATGATTAAGAAGAAGAAGAAGAAGAAAATTAGTTTATCTCTCAGCCATAGAAAATTTTTGTAGGCTGAAGAAAATTTTCTTACTACTAGTCTTATGAGTCAACAAGTCATTTAAAGGACTGTTTTCTCATTCTGGGAAGACTAGTCACTGAGATTGCGCCAGTTCTAAATTTCTATTTTCTGGCAGATAGTATGATTTCAGCCCTGCTTCTGCCAAATTCTTCCTATGAAGAGAGAGGGCTCTGGCAGAGGGCAGCCACAGATGGCTCAGAAGATGAAGAGATCCCATATTAGTTCTCCTGAGCTCTGGGACAATCCTTATACCAACCACTAGAGTAAAGCGCAGATCAGCTGCTAAGACCAGAATAATGCTCCCAAACTCATAGGTCAACCTTCATCTCAGATGTCCTTGCTAATAGCATCAGAGTGAGACATGGCTAACTGCAGAGCCTCCAAGCTCCTGTCCTCCTGGAGTGTAGCCACCAGCTTAGGGATGCTTAAACCAGGGCCACAGCTCTGACAAAACCAGGGGATAAAATCATTTGGACAGCAAGGACTTCTGGCACGGGCAGCCCTGCCCAGCACCTCCTCCCCGGAGTGGCCGCGGTGGCAGCGGCGAGGGCAGGGTGGCGGTGGCACGGAGCTGAGACGCGCTGGCTGTAGCCAGCAGAGGGCATGGACATTACACACGGCGGCCAGACACCCACACCCCGCTGGGAGCGACTGCAGCCTCGGAGACTGACTGCGAGAAAAAGTTTAGTTTTAATTAGTTAGGTAATTTGTTTGCCTTCTTTCCCCCCTCCACCCATACTGCAGATGAAGTGATGCGAGGAATGGTCTGGGTCTGGCTATAGGTGGTGATGGTGTCAGTGACTTCAGGACGTGGTTCCATAACTGGAGAATTTCAGCGCTTTCTCGGGGTGTCACTTTTGGGGGGACCAAATAGGGCACACAAGAGGGCAGCTCCCAAAAAATGCAACTCCTTGTCATAAGATCCCAATGTGCTGCAGGTACACATGCAACACAGTCTGCTTGCTTTCTGCAGTTGCTGCTACAGTTTATCACATTTCTCAGTCTTGTTTTATACAATAGCAGCTAGAGGACATAATGATGGTCGAGAGGGTCTCTTGTTTTAAGGATGCACATTGGTACTGTAAGAATACGGCAGATTTCCAGTCAAGGCACTGTTTATGGTGGAATTTACATGTGTACTTGACTTTACGTATTATCAGTAATCCTATTGAAATCTGTATGCATAAAGTTAAGTGCATCCAATCAACCCTGTAGGTTCAGGATTGTATATATTAACTTTGACTTCAGTATTTAGAACAGTGCTTGCAATGGGAAGGGACAGCACTGTGATAGCCTGCAACAATCTCAAATTTTGTTTTAATTTTAAGTGGAAAAAAACCCACAACTGGAGGTGTACTCTATTACTCTTAGAGATGAGCAACACAATCAAAGTTAAATCAGATGTTCAAAGTTATTTTAAGGTCCAAATAATCAGTGTAGCATATATATTTCAGTGGAAAATTTTCCTATGGGCCTCTGTGCATATCGCAGCTCCATAGTGGTGCAGGAGTCCATGTTTATGGATCCATTTTCAGGATCAAAATCCTCATTAGTAATACAGATTAATGGTAATTACAAATATAAATAACTTGAGTGTATCTTCTTATTTTCCTCTGAACACATTGCTCACAGAAGCTAGCTAAATGCCAGATTTGTTCCCTGAATCCAAGCTGTATTAAGTTTGTGTGTGATGATGCAGTAACATAAACTTAAATAAAGCTGCCTTTTTTTTTCAAGCCTTAAAACACGGAGCTTGGTTCTCAGCTAACATAAATTGGACATTGGCGCAGGATTCAGATCCCTTTTTTCCATACTAAGAAACTGAAAGAGTAAAAAAAAAAAGCTTTTTGGCTAAGAACAAAAGAAAGAAGTTTAAGTCCAAGGGATCATTTTTCATGATGTTGTAAGTACTGAAAATACAGCTTTATAATAAGAGCACTTTTTTTCCCCTGGAATTCAATAATTTTGATGGTGAATCTGTAGCACAAGCTGGGCTGTGACTGAATGTTTTCCCCAGTATCCCTGGGAGATAAGGGATAGTTTTTAATGTGGCTTCCTGAAGGGTGTCAAACTCTGATTTTATTTAAAATGTGGCTTCTCTACCCTACCCTGTGGAATATTTACTGGAGTCCTGCACTGTTGATGCTTCTGGTGAGGAGCAAGCTGCAGGATGAGTGACTTGGAAATGTGTGTGGTGCCAAATAATTCAGGGTCCCCAGACAAAATAGCAGGACTCAGGTGTTGAGACATGTCTCTATGCACAGCCTGTGGGGTAGCTGTTTCCAGAAAGGTGTTTGAAATCACCAGTGCAAAAAAATTATAACTTTCACTCAGAGGGTAACTACAAGCTGTTATTGATGAGCAAAAATACATGCACAATAATGTTTGCTCCAGTTTGCGATAGATTTTTACCTGAACTATCCAAATGCCAGTTTTTACACAAAGAAGAAAAGGAGTTCCAGAATGTGAGCCCACGTTTATCATTGTGCCATGGCTGATCCATGGGAGAAGGCAGTGCTTGCTGTCTGCCTTGCCATCCTCCTCGCTCTTGCACACGGTGTGCAGGAAAACAACAGTGGAGCAGATGCCTTAAAGTGAAGCAGGTTCTTTTCGTGGGTATAATCAGCCTCTGAGTGGCTGAGCTTCAGGTGAGAGCAGGGAGCAGGGCTTCTGGTGGTTGTGTCAAGAAAGTACATGAAGCTCCTTCACCCAAGTACTTTCTTCCTGACTTGAAAAGCTTGAAATGCACATTGTTTTATTTTTAAATTTAAGAGTGAAAATAAGGAAGGTGTTTATTGTTATTATTAACATTTCAAAAGATTTTGTCATTCAAAAGTCATGCAAGCATAAGACCTATCTGCATGAGACCTATCTCTGAAATGCTGCAGAAAGGATGGGTGGCCAGCAAAAAGCAAACCATCACAGTCTGCACCCAGCTCAGGCCTGAGGACACGCTTCATGCTGTGCCTGTGGACAGTTTTATAGGGGATGGTACATTCAGTGATCCTGGAGTAACAGGTAAAGCCAGCCCATACACTTTAGTGATGAGTCACTGCTTACACGAAAGTTGTTGGATGACATAAGCATGTGATCACTCTTGCTGTCATACACAGCATATAGCCCAAGTGGTTGATTATGCTGATGGAGAGGACTTCTTTCATTGTATGTCACATAGCACAGTCATATTTTGAGAATGCCAGTGCAGAGTTAGGGAAGAGCCATAAAATGCTGCCCATAATATTTTTAAGAACAACTTGAAATTATTTAGCAGTTGAAGAAAAAAATGCAAAACATTTTGCTCTAGAGCAAAGTAAGTAAGTCTCTTGGATCAATGATTGGTGTACTTCCCAAGAAACAATGAGACAAATGTTTCTTTTGAGTCCATTTCCTATGACGGGCAGTTTTTGCTCGGGACACTCCTAGGGCTGGCAGGGAAGTTGCCTGTGGCCGAGGTGGAGCGTGTGTGCAGAAGGGTTTGTGCAGAGCTGCGACGTGCATCCAGGAAACATTAAAACAGCAGTGTGAGTGCCGTGCGTGCGTGCCGCAGTTGGGAAACACTGGGAGTGTGAAGTCCCTAATTTGCTCTCTGGCTCTGCTGTGGCTGTCCAAGGCAAGTTTGGGGATGATGCCCACCATCCCTGGAAATCATGCCTATCCCACGCCAGAGCATGCCGCAGGGTACTTGAGGGAAGGCTGCGTTCCCATGGGCACCCCCGTGGAGGGGAGTCGGCTGCCTCAGGGCCGGAAGGGTACGGGGCTGCCCCGAAGCGGGGAAGCTGCCGTTCAGGGGGCCCAGCAGCGTCCCTCTGCAATTTGGGAGGGAGCTGCACGGTGGAAAATATGACCAGTGCCAGGCGGGTGGGTGAGGTCGGCACGGCGGGGCTGGGAGGAGAAGCGGCGCTCCCGGGAGAGGAGCAGCCCCCGACGCCCCGTTTTGGCAACTCCGGGGGCCACGGCTGGCGGGCAGCCGGCGGGTGGGCGCCGGTCCTGGACTGCATTTCCCATGCTGCCCGAGTGCCCTAATGTATGCAGTGCTCAGCCCGGCTCCGTGTGTGTGAGAGTGTATGTGTGCGTGTGTGTGTGCGCGCGTGTGTGTGCGTGTGTGTGTGCGGCGGGAGCCCCTCGGAGAGTGGAGGCTCATTCACTGATGAGAGCCGGCACTGAGAGGCAGCACTGCTCCTTCCCTCGCACCCCCGCCGCCTCCCGCGCTGCTACATGCGAGCGGCGGGCGGGCAGCGGGGCCAGCACGCCCGGGACTGCCCCGCTCCCCGCACGCCGCCAGCTCCGCGCAGCGCCCGCCGCCAACCGCACCGTGAGTACCGGCCGCCGCGCCCGCCCGGCCACACGCAAACTTTGCAGGGCAAGTTTCAACCCCCCCTCCTACCTCCATCCCAGCCCCCGCGCCCTTTCCCTCTTCCTCCTTCTCCCTCCCCAGCGCCGGGGAAGCCGGGCGGCTCGGCGGCGGCAGGGAGCCGCGCCGGCCGCGGGGAGGGCCGGGTGGGTGGGGATCGGCATGGTAATGCCGAGGGGAAAGGCAGATAAAAGGGGGCCCCCCCGCACCCTCGGTGAGCCCCGAGCTGCCCGGATCCTCCTCCCCCCGCGGTGGCTTTCCGAGGGGGACCGGTAGCCACCAGGGGGATCAGGTGCCGGGGACCGCCGCGGCAGCCCGGCTGGGGACCGCGCACGGCGAGGGGGAGCCCGGCCGGACCCGGAGACCGGCACAGATCCCTCGCTCCCAAATAGATACCATTTTTTAAATTCTTTTTCCCCCCCTTTTCTTTTTTCTTCCGTATTTTTCGGTGGGGCAAGCTGGGCAGTTATTTCCTCGCTTCCCTCCGCTGCTCCCGGCGCTCGCGCTCTCCGCGGTCGCTTTGGGCAGCGACAATTTCATTTCCCAGCAGCTGCAAAACAAAAACTTTTTTCAAAGGAAATAAGCAGATCCACGCATCCACCCAGGGGTTTGTTGGTTTGGGATTTTTTTTGTTTGTGGTTTTTTTTCCCTTTAAAATATACGAACTTAGTATTTTATTTTGCAATAAAAGTATCGGGGGAAAAAAATACAAAAAACCAAAACCAACCAAAACTCAAAACACCCGCCAGGGTTTCTGTGCGTTCAAGCAACACTGCCCAGACAGCAATTTTATTTACTCCGAAGCTTTCATTTTTTGCGATCGCGCAGTCCCCGGGTGAACTTTAGTTTTAAGCCGTCCCCAAAATGCGCGATTCCCGCTCAAAGACCGATAATTTCTTTTTTCACCGCTCGTTGTTAAGTCGCACTTAGCTTAATTTTGGACGCGGCTGAAGTTTGTCCAACATCCTCGCCCCTCTTCGGGTCCTTCATCTCTAAAAGATTGCCGCCTTTGCCCCTGGCTGCTTCCAGGTAGGAACCAAGTGCCTGGATCTCACATGCGGTGTTGTTCTGGTTTTATTATTGCAGATAAAACAAAGGTAGAGAGGCGGTTTAAATTGGCAGCGTTATTCAACGAATGAGCTAAAATTACTCCACATGTGAATGGCGTAGCTTGGAAAGCCAGAAGAGGTGAAAGGAATTATCCCTGTTTTGCTTTAGGTTCTTTAGAAAACTTTCTGGATCATCCAGCGATGCGATCGAGAAATTGCAGGATTTTCTTTCTTTTAACCAACAACCCCAGCTCTAGACCAGGGAAGTCTGTAAATAGGTTGGAAGCATGGAAAATAATTCTTCACCTTCAGATCTAAATACATAAAAACCATCTGGTTGACCACAATGAAATCATTAGGAACTGTCTACTTAAAGAGTTGTATTGAATGCTTATCCTTCCACACAGGAAATGTGTATGGTAAGTGATTGTTGCAATAAATCCAAACAACTCTGGGCATCTTCGCGTTTGATGATCTTTGTAACTCGGGTTTTAAAAAGGAAGAAAAAGTGGAGGGGTGGAAAGGCGACTTAACGGACTGTACGGACAGGGCTGGCGGTGCCCCCTCACGCTGCCCTCCCCGGGAGTGAATAATTCCCGAGGCGGCAGGAGAGGAGCGGCCCCGGCTACGTCCCGATCGCCGCTTCCCGGCGGGACGTGCGGGGCCAGGCGGGAGCGAGCCGAGCCGAGCCGANGCAGCAAACCCATGGGTAGGCTGTGGGTTGGGTTTTCTTTCCTTCTTTCTCTGTTTTCCTCTTCCCAAACCCCCGGTGCTTCCTCCCTCCGGCAGCCGCCGCCGCCGCGGGAGCGCCCTCCAGGCCCGGGGGCTTTTCCCCGCGTTTTTTTTCCTATTAAAAAAAAAAAAAAAAAAAAAAAAAGAAAAAAAAAAAAGGTTTTAATTTTTTTTTTTTTTTTTTTTTTT